>OX155957.1:17921927-18124427 GCA_944548615.1 Micropterix aruncella | reverse complement strand
CTTCGTGACCCGAAGTAGTGTTTCAAGAGCTTTCACGAGTGCACATAATAGAGTATTTAGAGAGCCTCGAATTATATATTCATGTATAGTGGACCGGTAGCCATATAAGCTGATACGTGCAAGCGAACGCCCCTTGATGAGTTGTGCAAGTTGAGCGTTTATTTAAACGAAACGCCCCGAGGCGAAACGCGAAGGTGTTAGAATTTTAATTACGCTTACAGCGTCGTTGTCGAGCATTTTTCTCGCCGGCAAATTAGCTCCCAATTTATTCGGACCACACCGCTGCACTCGATTGTACTCTCATTTGCATGCGGAGCGGACCCTGCCACTACTGCCAACTGAGTCTGCGGGATGATCTAAGCAGCGCTTTACATCATGAAGAAATATTTGTCGCTTTGAAGTGAATTTACAGGTAGCGCAGAAACAGATAACGTAGAGTATCGTTACAGCCAACGTCCCCCTCCCCACCGCTTATTGCCCATTGGGTAATGTAGACAATAGTATCTGTATTTATTTGCAAAATTATTTATTTGTGTTGATAAACTCGAGAGTAAAGCTACTGTTTGGTATACTATGGTATGGGTCTGTTCAAATGCAATTGAGGTAGGCGATGAGACCAGCCCCTCAGCATCCACCGAAAGCAGCCATAGGGTGCGGAACCGTACTTGGATATAAAGCATTTCAAAACTATCTGGCGAGTTCGGTCACAACGACCATATGTGTGATCAGTTGTAGGTTCAGAAAGATTTAAAGAGCAAATAAACCCGTGGCGCAATTTTTGCAGGGGACGTTTACAGGAGAGGATATAGCCAAATTTGTGATCGCTTCTGTGATACTCTTAAAAAATTGATCTTTAGTAACATTCTAAAAATGTCATATTTGAAGCAGTGCCACCCTCTGAAAGATTGTGTAAAGTTCAGATTATCCTTTGATTTGCTTTCACGATCAATTCGATTGCGGCGACCGAATCGGCGGCGATGAAGAAATAATCGCTGATTACAATCAGGCGATTAACTTCTCTTACTGCTTACGTTTGGGCGCTGACATGTTTTATTTTTATTTGCAATGCGCAACATTGCATGCACTCCCTGGATTTATTTATTGCCTGCATGTAAAGAAATGTAAATCATTATCGTAATCACTATCACTGTAAATAAAGACGTGTACGACCGCAAAGTCATTTATTTTATTTTAAGGATTCGCTAAAAAGAAACGTAAATAGGTTGGGGTCTCAATAAAACAGATTTTAATAAATTTATTGCAATTACCAGTGCCAGTCGTCATTTTCACAATTCTGGTTTGCCACAGGACGAAGATGATGAATAACTTGGACAGCGTTTTGGGCCTTAATGTGAAGAAAATAGACAAAGTCGTACCATTTGATATAGGACGTGTAAGAACCTTAATATACATTATTGTCTTACCACCTAAAACCATCATACAACACAGTACAATGAACTACTATTTACTGAAGAGTTAATATGCATTTCTACACTGGGATGCGTCACAATATAAAATGCTAAAAAAATATTTATTTAAAACATAACTATCATGGCTGTAATATTATATTCAATATTGGGCTCGATTGCGTTTCTTCGTGAGCTAAAATCGAAAATTAGTTCGCGTGAACGAGACAGCGCAATACGGTTGACCGGAATGTGAAATGAACGGTTGTCACTTTTTCGCATTAGAACTAACCACCAAAGATAAAACATCTGAATCTAACACCGCACGAAATGCGTTCAAATTTATTCGGACGAATCTAAATTCGACAGGTAGTTTTTATCGACAATAGCTCGTTTCATATTCCGCTCTAACGTATTGCTCTATCTCGCTCGCTTGAACTAATTTCAGCTTTATTTTACAAAGAAACGTGATCAGGCCCATAAAAATAATCAAAATATACTCATATTATTAAATAGTCAGAGAGAATAATAGATTAAAATAGAAATACATAGTCTATATATTTAATTGTCAAGATACATATTGAATTCTTCAAACTGTCATTTATCATTTTTACAAGCTTTTATTTACGTTGCTATTATTACGTTGCGTATGTTTGTTTAGGTCAAATCTTGTAAGCTGGATTAGAACCACTTCCTCTTATCCTATGAACTTGAAAATTTAGACGTTGGTTCAGTTCCGATGGCAATGCCTTTTTATGGTGAGCAAGACTTGATTCTACAATGAGGATCGGCTGCCGACGAGGCTATTCCTCCACGGTCAACAGCACGAACACAAAATTTTGTATACGCATTCAATTATGATAGACCGTTCTAAATTTCACCATGACATGACTGCTGCACCCATGGTTGGCTCTAGTAAAAGGGGACTCCTCAACGTCCAACTGCACAGAAACAAAATTTTGTATACGCTTTCATTTATGATAGCCCGTTCTAAGTTTCACCGCGACAGGGCTGCTGCACCCAGGGTTGGCTCGTGAGATAGCATTTTAATAAAAGTTTGTTCTTAAAAATGTTTTTTTTACTATTAACTTATTCGAACTGTCTGCCGTGTACGCTCCATTTTATTAATTTTAACAAGGTTTCACAACAGTTCTATCGAAAAACATGATAGATCACTTCGACTAATTAACACGCTTTTATTAGGTCGACCTGTATGTAACTATTTAATGGAATCTAAGGTAAGTAATTTAACCATCTTCCATGGATCGTAGCGTCATGAAGATTGGCAGCTGTATGTAGTTCTGATGACAATACAATAATACTGTCGAACTGATCTGATGATGGAGTCGGAAGATATGAACTGGAACTTTATGATGGAACATGGCATCATGGCTGTGTTTGGACTTGTTAGAAAAGTCTTGGAATGAACTTTGACCACGATTACGTTTCAAGGTCTGATGATGAAGCCGGAAGATAGGCACTGGCATTCCATGATGGAATATCGTATCATAGCCGTGTTTGGACTTGAAAAGCGTGTTTTTAGTGTTTTTTTACACTGTATTATTTTAATTTTCCTTTCATTTCCAGCCACACCATTTGCAATATTTTTCTGCCTTTAATTCTCAATCGATTCCCATTTTTTGTAAATGAATATCTTTTGACAATAGTGTTATTTTTCTGTGTAAAAAATATTTAAAAAAAACTTTTACTGGTGAATTTGTGCAATTGTGAACTTGTAATTTAGTGACGGTTGTTATAATTGAAAACAGTCAACTAAACTATCTTATAAATAAAATGGACAATTCAAACAATTCAATCTTAAAGTTTCACTCTCTCGAGTGTATCCAGTACGAAAAGCCTGCTCTATGAGATCGGGGATATATCGTTTAGAGTTTTCAAACTAGGTGTATAGTTTTAAATTCAATGAAACTTGCACCGTCGGTCGGTAGCCTCAGTTGAACTTTTGACACTGCTAGTAGATTTACAATAGGACCGACTTGAAAACTGCCAAAACCATACTCTTTCTAATATGAATGTACTTACCATAAATATATAGTTAGGAATTCTAGACATTTTACATCCCCTCATTTCCGTAGATTTAGATTAGGGATCATCCACATATTACGTAATCACATTCTTGGGATCTTCGGACCCCCCTCCTCCATGTCAACCGACGTAATCAGCGGCCTGGTCCACCCCCCTCCCTCCCCCCTCCCCCCAAAGATTACGAAATCAACCGAATTTGTGGAAATGTGAAGAATCGTGAACCCAGCATTTGTAAAGTGCTTTTAATAAAGTACTTTATTAATTTAAAGTAATTACAACATCTCAAACTATTTGGTTTATTTTACAAATCCCAATCTACAGACCGCAGCGCTTCCAGGAACAGGCACGGGCGACTCAATCGCAGACGAGCGCGTGGAGTATCTACGCACATGGCGCGTGTGGGGGAGGGGTATCTTCGGCGTGGCACTGCGGTATTTTCGTGCAGGTTTAGACCGAAAAAATTGCGATGCGGTGACCAATGTTGATTACGTAATCAGGACGGCCCCCCCTCCCCCTCCCCCCCCACGTAATCAAGGGTAAGCCTCAGCTCTAACCCCCCCTCCCTATTTCTCGGTGATTACGTAATATGTTTATGGCCCCTTATGTATTCTTGCTTTTAAACTTTCTAGTTTCTTGGGTCTTGTTTATTTCTTCTACATTTCCTAGATAGACATTGAATAGGTAGTGTGAGTGATGGTTGAATATTTGATGAAACTAAATAGGATAATGTTAGGTTATCTGAATATAATCCGGTGTTTACATTTATTTGATGTTTTTATCAGCTGATATCAGTCGATTGTCACTTTATGTTCTTGAATTAGGATATACTTTCGCAAAAACATTTCAACGAGCAAGAGCAATCATTGTAATAGATTAGATTAGATTAAATCATAACCAAACCCCAGCCAGGAGTTACCCTGACCCGTTCAACCGGTTTACCAGCAGGTAAATTATGTGTAATACTCGTATATGGATAGGAACATATGATGCATGAAAGGTGCCCCAATAATCGACTGTATCGAATTCTGGAAGTGTGAATGAGTTATGAAATCGGGTCAGAAAGAGAAGAGTAATAAGAGACATGGCCCGATGGCATAGTTGTTAAGTCACCTGGTTTTACTTTGCAAGATCAGAGTTCGATTTCCGGCTGGGTCATCATTTTCCGTTGCGATAAAATTGACGGAATTCTTTTCAATTCTGCCAATCTAATGCAATAATAAGATACACTTACACACATGATACATACACGCATACCACATAAGTATAAACTTTTACCACATAAGTATAAACAAGGGTTGGTTGTAAAAGATTGTCGTATGAGAATAAACACGCCCATTGTGAAATTTCACGAAATAGTGTAGTAACATAACAAAACAAAGTAATGGTTTTTCTTTCCTGTATTACAAATTGCTATTTTTTGTAGCTTCACCATCTTTCAGACCGTTTTTTGTATTGTATTTACCAATTCTTTCCATTTCTCCATTGTTTAGCATTGCATGTATGAGCTGTTACATAAGATATACATATATACTAGCGACTAGAACACTAGTCGCTAGTATCAAATAGGTGTGGTGACCTCTTTGTTTTTAACCGACTTTAAAAAAAGCATGAGGGTATCAATTCGGTTGTACCTTTTTTTTTCTTTATTTTTTTTAATGTTTGTTACCGCAGAACTCTGCCATTTATGTACCGATTTGGACAAAAATTTTTTATTCGAAAGAATATACTTACAGATTGGTCACATTTTTATGAAAATTCGGTTCCTATGATAGGATCCATGAGGAATTGAGGGAACTCCTCAAATTTTATCATATGAAATTGAAAATTTAAATGTTGGTTCAATTTCGATGACAATTCATTTATTTTTATGGTAAGCATGACCTAACCCACCCTGGGTTGGCTCCCGTCGAGGGAACTCCTCAAAGGTCAACAGCACAGATCCCAAATTTTGTATACTCATTCAGTTATGATAGCCCGTTCTAAGTTTTATATTGACATGGCTGACGCACCCATGGTTGGCTCCTGACGAGGGAACTCCTCAACGGTCAACAGCAAAGATATTTTTTTGTATATGTATTCAATTACGACAGCCCGTTCTAAGTTTCACCAGGGATTGTGGCACCCAGGGTTGGCTTCCAACGAGGGAACTCCTCAACGGTCAACAGCACATACATAAAATTTTGTATACACATGGCTGCTGCACTTAAAAAAATGGAGTCGGTTTTTCTTTTTGTTAAAATTTTGTCTATTATATTGTATGTTATTGCTCGGATATATTTGTATGTGAAGTAAGGAAAATGTTGAAAAATCGCGTCATATTTAAAGCTTTATTATTAGCATAAAAATCATGAATAGTAAATAATTACAAAAAATCGTGAATAATAAATAATAAAATAAAATCATTAAACCCTTTATTTGCAATTAAAAATTAGATTACAAACAGGCGAGGCCGAACTCTCGGCAAATACAAATAATCAATGCTCTCATCGAAGGAGTAAGTAACCCTGTCCGCTTTTATTCATATTGGTCCCTATTATAAAATTTGCAAAAAGCATTTAGGATGAATAACGATGAATCAATATAGATAAAAGTACGTTTTTATTCCCGCCTAGCCCTCCCTAAAATAAGGGTTGCCCCTCGCTTATAAAAACTACGAAAATCGCTATTCCCAATGGGCTAATTCGTCTATCGTGGCGGTGTGCGCTTTGATCCGAAACTAACATGTTTACAATCCCATTATAGGGAATTTTTAATGCATCCAATGTGGATGATGCTGCGTTTTTTGTAATATTTTTGTTGTTTCACGACCGGGCTGTTAATGGAGTTAATTCGTCTTGGGTGTGTGTTTCATAGCGCCAATAAAAGGGGCAAAATTGCTATTTTTATTAATTTTACTTTCCTGGCAAGGAAAGGTATTGGTGAACGCACTTCTGTGTGTCTGTGTGTCTGTGTGTGTTTGTGTGTTCCTCCACGATAGCGCCCAAACATTTGGTCATGGCAAGAGTTGAAATTGTGATTGAAATCGGTCCACCACGCGATGGTAATACTTCAATCTCGAAATATTGTCTTTACGGATCACCATGTTCCTTCAGTTTCGTGGTTTAGGCTTCGACTGCGAATATTTCTCACAATTTATATGAAGAAGGAGAAGTTTCTCTCAGTAGGCGAAAGTCCCAGGTGGGTTGTAATTTGGTAGGACGAAACGTTTCATTGGCGCAATTATTTTGTTGTGGAGTGGTGCACTTGTCTGTCGCACCTGTCCGGGTGGCGGACTACGAACGGCCACCGCCAAATTATCGGACCGGACCTACCTTACCGGATCGGACGACCGACGCCCTACACCAAAGTACGGGAGGTTGGACAACAATAATATATTTTAAAAGAAATTCAGAGGAAGAACGTATTACGCTAAAAATAAAATGATATCACAAAATTTACAGCGGCATTAAAAAAAATAATTATGTATATATAAAAAAAAAACACTTGCACTCGACCATTTGAGAACCTACGTTTAAGCTGTCATCTTACAATACATAAAATAAAATCAAATTTAAACAAAAGTCTCACAAATATATTCGTAACAATATGACACTTTTTATTTAGTTTGCCAAGGGGAAATAAAGGAGAGGATAAGATGTAGTATTTGGTTAGTGGCTGTGCAAATGCCAATGTTTCTTCAAAAACAAATCAAAAAGATTGTATTCAACGTAAATACATTGCGTACATAATTCTCAACGTCAAAAAGCGATAATAGACTCTAGAAAGAACCGTCAAATAAACTAGACGAATACTTTTTTTGGTAATATTATGGTCAAGATACAGTTTAACAGAATTTTAAACGATAATATTAGGTAGGTACTCCGTCCGTATACCTTCTATCCGGTGATTTGTGAATGTATTTGACATTGCATGTCTGATTGAATTTTGGAGCTGATTCCATAAATGAGCAGAATGGACCGTGAGAGTAAATGTGAATAGAAGAGTATTGTAGCGGAATAGCGAGTGTGTAATCTGATCGAAGTGGAAGACCACGTCATCTCCTAAGGCAGGTTACGTTTTGCCACTTCAATAGCAAGTAAGGACTATATATTTTTGATTATATATGTAATAGAAGCTATACAAACGTTTATAAATATGTAAACAAGTAACTTTAATTGGACTCGCGTCCATCAAATAGTCACAATGACGGTTTTGCAAACAGATATTGCTAATAGGCAATAGGTTCACCTATTTGTATACAGTGTACAACAAAGAATTCTAATTAAAGTCTCATTTTGCAAAATTTTTAAACACTATGAGGATTACGTAATGAATAGTTCGTCGACATACGTAACTTATTTGATCTCAAATCTAAGAACGCCTTAAATTTTAAACGAATTAACACTCCTTCAGAGCGTAAAATCTTTTTCATTAAAATTCAGAAAAAAAACATTATTTTCATATTGTTCCGATTTCAATTTTTCTGCAGAAATATTTTGCTTAGTCGATATGATATTTTTATTTATTTATTTATTGACATATACATATACATTCAAATGCATGAGCACAACAGAAAATGAAATGACAATTCAGACAATGCCGTTGTATGCTTTTTAAGTTATATACACATCTGTCTGAGCCCAGGTTACATAGCGCATACATTAAACGCAAATGATTACCTTTCAATTGTGCTAAGCAAAGAGCAGCCGAGCCCGCCTTGCTAGACACCCCTGTGTTAAGGAGAGCTCACTTAGGGAGTCTCACTAGAGAGCCACGGTTGTGTCAAGGAAAGATCTAAGATGACATTTTTTTATATTATTATGTTTACAATGTTAGTCGATGGCAGATACGATGTTTATGTTTACAATGTTTGTCGATATGATAGTTAGGGTGGTACCTCTCCTTACACGTATTATTGAACATCTAAAATGTAATCCGTTTATGTACATATGTTACAGTTAAAACCCGTTTTTAGATAGAACGCGTTTTCCCTAGTTAGAACTAGTTTTTACTTAATGCTTTTGTTAAAACTAGAAATACCTAGTCAAAACTAGAATTTACCACTGATATTTTTGATTTTCAGATAAAACTAGTTGTCACTCCGAGCCTTAGTTAAAACCAGCACTACAGAAACTAATTTGGGATTGAAAACAAGATATACTTTAAAAATATTTATTAAAAAGATCTAGGACACAAAATAATAATCTTACACTAAAGGAACATTTTAGGGAACATCGACATAAAGAAGTTGCCAAGGTAACAATATTAATTAAAAGTAAATAAAATAATCAAACAAGTTGTTAAGGAACATTTGTTACCATACAATAAAAAATAATCAAAACCTTAAAATTAGAAAAGGATGAGGATCTACTTGTTATTGCAAGACAAACTATCGTGGCATTTTGAGTTACAAAGGTAACCATTTTTCTTGCAGAGACACCTTTTTGACATACATCCTTTCTTGCATACGCAGCGCATAAATCCTTGGCCTGTTCCTATGGCTGCTTCCTTAGCAACAGTTCTCAAAGGTAAATTGGTATTCGGAACATCTTCTTCATGCAAAAATTTTTCTTTGCACTTATCAAATTCTGACCTGAAAAGCACATTTAAATAGTTGGCATTTACCTAATAGCGATATAGTTATATGATAAAACAATTAAGCAACCCATAGGTACATACCTGCAATATAATTTCTCGAGTATTCCATATTTCGTTCCAATCTTGTGAAAACCCTGATCATCCTTTTGAAGAACCACTCCGACTATATTACGTAGATCTGCTTTTGCTCTGTCGACATCAGGGATTTGTATAATGACATTATCACCAATTTCTACTGGAACGTGAATTGCATCTGAAGCCAATGTCATTCTCTTGGCCTGTTTTTTTAAGTTTCGATGTGCTGTTTCTCTGGATGCCATTATTTGTCGATTCACATTTGTTACAACTTCGAGGTCTTTGTCATTTGGTGGTATTATAAGAGGCTCTACGGTCGTAGATGCTTCAGCTTCAATGTCATATTCACTGGCTTCTGGTGCGATTGGCGATTCTCCACTTGTTTTGGATGAACTTTCTGCGTCTTTTTGTTTGGCTCCGGTTATAATCTGACGATGTCCACTGCAACTAGCCACAGGCTCAGCTTTTGCATTATCTGTACTATCCGTCATATTTATTTTATTTAACGCATTTTCGAGATCATCTTCCTCTCGTATATCCTCAATAGCATCTCGTGGTAAAGTCGAAGTCATAAGACCTACTCGTGGTTCTATACCAAACATTGCTTTGTATGGTGATTGTTTAATACCGGAATGAAGCGCCCGATTTTTCATAAACTGTACAAACCGAATACCATTTGACCAATTTGTGGTATCGTTATCTTGCATCCATGAAGCTAACATTTTCTCTATGTCTTGGTTAGCTCTTTCAACAGATCCTTGGCTTTGACTGTGTCTTGGCTTTCCATGGACCAGTTTACACTCCGGCCAAAATGAAACGAGCTCATTTATGACAGAATTTACAAATTCTCTGCCGTTATCCGAGTGTAAGATGCAAGGAGCACCAAATGTCAAAAATATATCAGTCAACTGATACGCCACCTCTACAGCTCTCTTACTTTTCAGTGCACGCAACAAAACAAATTTTGTCAAATGGTCCTGATACACCATTATAAACTTAAATCCCCGATCTTCTTGAGTTTGCATGTCGATAAGATCGACTTGGCAACGGCTGTTCATTTCAGAATGTAGTATGGGTTTTGAAACAAGTCCTTTTTTCTTCATACTCTTTTTACGCTGACAAGTTTCGCACATAGAGAGAAAAATATTTATCATTTCTAAAGTTATGTTCGCATATTTTCGTGAAGTTTTATTTTTAAGTCTATCCCGACCACCATGACCAACGGCCACATGAGCTGCTTCAATTATATCAAAAATTTCATCTACATACAAGTAGTATTTCATGGGCTCTTGTCTAGTCACTAATTTTCGTATTCCACAAATATTGATTACCTTAAATCGCTTCAGTCTCCTGTACTGTTTCTGAGATTTCTGAACAGCTAATT
Source organism: Micropterix aruncella (assembly GCA_944548615.1). NCBI lineage: Eukaryota > Metazoa > Arthropoda > Insecta > Lepidoptera > Micropterigidae > Micropterix > Micropterix aruncella. The sequence goes on along the minus strand of OX155957.1, from coordinate 18,113,939 downwards.
GTGCTTCTTGAATTTCGTCCACTAAATTGTCGTAGGTTCCTTTTGTCATAATACAGAAGTGGTCCTCTTTTTTTTCGTGATCGCGAATCGCTAATAACTGGTTTAAAAACTCCTCTTTCCATCGCGTTCCTTCATTTAAGTTTGCCATGACAATTGCGCTCGAATCAATCTATACGTGCTTATCAGAATGAAAACAAAGCGGTACTGAATCGAGCGAGCGCACAGCGCGCGAACGGCGCGGGCGTTTGGAAAGAGATTCCCCCGGAATTCCCCCGGTTTGGAAAAACGCGTTTTGTCTAGTAAAAACTAGTTTTACCTGATATTCAATTTTGAGCATTAGTTAATTCTAGTTTTAACAAAGGCATTAAGTAAAAACTAGTTCTAACTAGGGAAAACGCGTTCTATCTAAAAACGGGTGTTAACTGTAACACATACACTATTAAAATATCACGCGTTAGACGATATAATCTGACGCGCGTGAACGTCGGAGCGGAGCGCTACGCGGCTCCATAGCCGCGAGGATGAGGGCAAAAAATGATCACCTCTGATTATTATTGTCATTCCTGCGACCGGTTTTCCAGACGAAGGGAATTATTTTAATATGGATCTGATCGAAGGATAACCCCTCTCTGGATATTTTATAGCATCACAGACAGCCTTCGATTAATTTACGAGCAATAAAAGTTTCAATAAAGGAGGATGAATGACATCTCACTGGAAATGCGTAACTGCCTAATACTTAATTCTTTACTATTTGTTATGCTTTATGTACAACCAAACAGCGTACTTTTTTATTTGAAATAATGAAAGAGAAGAAAACTGACAACCCAAGTAGCACAAATTGGCTATATAACGGTCACGGCAACGTTATCGCTACAGCTTTTAGTCACAAGAACTGGTCATATAGCAGTCATATAAACGTTTATATGACTGCTATATAACAGGATTAGGCGCATTTTATACGGCTTTTAGCTGAATAGTGGCTGAATAGCGGTCATAACGGCTACTTTTGGTGATTGATACGTTATTACAACTTCTAGTCGGGTAATGCCTTAAAATGATATAGAATGGTAACGAAAGGAAGCTGCATGATCATTTGCCGTCGCAAACATAGAATTCCTAATGACTACTGATATATTGCATTCTATTGACTTTAAAATGATTGTATTGTAGTTTAATACACCAAATTCTCTTGCGGACATCATTTCATCGACAATATTAAGTAACATGCCTAACACAATTTTAACGCGCCTTTAAAATATTAATATTTTAAGTCAATTTTAATTCATAATTATGGTTTATAGTTTTTTGTAAATTAACCTTATTTTTCGCAGTAAAAAAAACACTTGCTGGGTATTGTTCACACACGTTGAAATAGGATTTACCTATAATACGTGTATTATATGACTTAAAATGCCTTAAAAAATATAATACAAAAATTTTAGGTTATAAAGATTTGAGAAAAAATGGCATCTGCAACTTTAATTTAACCGTTATAAAACTATAGGCTGCGTAAGTGAGGTTGGCTCTCGTGCATTGCCAGCCAAATGTCTCTTTTTTCTCTTTAAAAATCTTTGCCTGTCTAGGAAAAAATCAACTCCATCTTGACAAAATATCTCCACCGCGATTTCCGCACTTCAATTTGTGTGGCTTCGGAGGGGGGAGTGAATGGGTGATAAGGTGAATAAGAAGCTCACAAGTGAATAGGAAGCTCACCTGTGGTAAGACAGCTGTCTTAAACCTACCACAGTCGGTCGATAGTCTGGAGTCCACAGCTTACTCTCCAAAAGTGTAATAATAATATTATGATCGGCCCGACCCTGGTTGGTGAATTTCATAGTAGCTCCGTTAGTATTTACTTATATATAAATAGTTAGATAAAGGTGTCAAGTTTCATGTAATTAATGTTTTATTTAATAAAGCTTTATATATCATGAGTATTTTGTGCAAAAATATCGATTAATACGAGTCAAAATAGCTTTAAGATTATTAGATTACGATTTTTAAAATTACATATACTTGTGTCAAGTCAGGAACTTGATGAACCAATTGATGAAATCATTAAAATATCATCAGTTTTTAGTAAAAATCCAATAAACATTTCTCAAAAAACTATCATCCACTACAGACCAACTTTCTCCCGTAAAAAGAAGCGCTCAAAATTAAGGGATTAATAATAAAAACCCTTTCAAATGGCAAACTTTTGTCCTACCGATAAATGTCTAATGACAGTTCAAAGATTCGAAGAAATTCTTTGTGATCTCCTTTTTTATAGGTATATGGCTTGAATAAAAGGATGACAAAACACAAATATAAAGTTTTTAATTTTACGTGATAACCTACATAGCCTACATTTGTGTAGTTTATGCACCGGCCTATGTTCTTGATGAATCGTTATTGTTTGCTCTCCAGCAGCACTTAGTGCACACTATACTGTGAAGACCAAATGGGAGACGCAAATTCGAAGATTGCACAGCGTCAGTACACAGCTCTTGCACGGCGTCAGTACCTACAGCTCTGGTGCCTAAGAAGGGTTCATTCATCCTCAGCACAAACCCTACCATTCTGTAAGCCCACTCTTCTACCAGACCACCTATTTTCGTGAGTTTTATCCAGTTTATTTTTAGCTCCACCGATGGTGGATCTATTTCAACCACAATCTTTGTAACCCTTGCTATGGCCATATGATGCCAGCACGCCAAATTTCAGCTCAATTGGATTAGACGTTTGGGCGCTATCGTGGAGGACATACAGAAACACACACAAATATTATTCAATCTGGAAATGAACCAAATAGTCTCAGAGGGACTATAAATTGATATTTCAGTCTTCATCTCAAAAAAAAAAAAAATTTGCGCGGTTTCATTTATATTTTTATTTATTTCATTTCATTTCATACACAAATCAACATTGTAGTTAAGACCAATCCTTTGAGATGTAATATAAACATAAGTGTAGACATAAACATTATTATTAATACCTACAAACACAACATGTTTAAAATAAAAGAAAACGAACAGAATACATAAAGAATTAAAACAATCGATCTTATTCTGACATAAAAAAGTAGCGCAATGGACATACCTTGCAGAGATGTGGGCTTGCTGTTAAAATATCTAGGTCTGACGCTGCCGAACACATACTTTCGTTCACAATACTTTCCCTCTTGGTCGGTTGGTGGGCCGGGAAAGTAAAAACCATAGGCAAACTGGTTTCACTTTTTTCTTCTTTTTTTTTTATCCAGAAGTCATATGCCTTTTCGTGGAACCCACCTTGTTGCCTATTGGCACCATCTTCTAGGTAGGCATTTGTAGCATCGCGCAGTCAAACACTCAGGCGGTCACCCATCCCAGTATTAACCGCGCCCGCCGCTGCTTAACTTCGGTAACAACGAGGAGAACCGGTGTCAACGGGGCTACGGACGTTAATGGCACCCAGTTATGTATCTAGTATTTTGAGTATTATTTATATATATACTATATATATATCTAGTATTCTCCTTCTCACATTCCGCTATTCCTTCAGGATACCACAATAACTAAATGGAAAGTAAAGCGGGTGGAAATTCCTTCGACAATGAGAGCGTTACAAAGATGTTTGTATTGTATCTCCGGGATTTGGCTTCGAGCGCGGGAAATGGAACCGTGAAAAGGCAGGAAATCTGGATGGCTTAATATTGTATCGTCAAAGGAGGACAATCGCAGGAAACACAGGCAACGAACTTAGCGGAGCTTCGCCCTGGAAATGCCGCCCGCCTTACCGCAGATAATGAAATTGTTTGTATAATATTCGTAACTCGATGCCAATGTTGTAACATTAACGCCGTGCAGAAAATATACCAAATCGAAGTATTTGTGATATAAAAGACAATGGACATTTTGAGCCCATTTTTCGATTAGCTGTAAAACATATACTTAAAGATCTCTTTATTTAGAACATTTATTACTAGAACGATTAATCTTAATTATGAGCGGTTTCTGAGTTATATTCTATTAAATATGGCTAATTACCCGATATCCCCATAGGACGCCTAACACATACAGGCATTGTATTTTTAAAAACTGATTAAACGAAAACTGCCGCAGAATACCCGAAACGATAAATACGTTGTGTCAGTAAAAACTATATATTCCTAAGAATGCTCGAGTTTGTCAGCAGTATATGGAGGGGAAATACTGGGATATGTTGCTTGCACTATGTAACATGTCTCATGATTTCACCACTGCCGTTGTCCAGGGTAAACTGAGTCTACTCTTGTCAGTCTACCCTGTACAACGGCGGTATCAACATCGTATAAACTTCGGGTGTTACAAACTTTATGCGGTAAATTCGTTTTATCTGGTTGACTCTAAGATATCGCTATAGCGATAAGTCCGCCATTTGTGCATAAATTGTATTTTTTATAAAACCAGAGTAATATTCATTAAGTTATGTTTCTATAGCACAATAAAGTTATTCTATTCTATTCTATTCTATTCTATATTGGCAAATAAAAGTATCGAAAAAGTGGCTTACCAGTGAAATCTTACTTGTAGATTCACCGGAAAAAATAAATATATAAATAACTTACTATTATTATATTTTTGACGTTCAGTATGTGAACTTAATGTATTTAAACTAAATAAAAAACTGAAAAAGTACTTAACTGAAATTTTACTGTTATCACCTTTTTTTATCGCATAGAGTAATCTTTTCTTTATTAGGTTTTTCAATATACTTATTGTTGTGTTAATTAATTTGTGTGTTACCAGGGTCTTTTATTCATTGATGAATTGAATTATTCATTGATAAAGTGGATAAAAGTCCAGTAAATATGGGATCCAATAAAATTGACAAGTTTTTTTTATCGTAACACGCTTGACCTTATATGGGCTTCAGAACGTGATATCTTTCCTGACCAATTCAATTTGTTCGTCAAAAGATTTTATTGACATTCTCTAATAGTCTATTTTTATACCCAAATATTCTTAATTCGGGATATAAGATTACGAATTGGCGATCACTTAATATTAGATTACGGCGTTCTTTTCTTATTTCTGAGCAACCACAAACATATTATGTAGTGTTGCCTAAAGACGCAAAGTCAACGGACATCCATCAGGCCCGGACTGGCCAGGTCGGTTAGTCGGCGATCGCCGAGGGCTCCAAAGGGGTCTTAAAAAGAATTTATTTTATAACTTGGATAAAAATATAATTATAGATGAAGTAGCCAGGACTAGTGAAGAACTGGCCGAAAAAGCTGTTATGTTAGGATACTTCTTGATTTAAATTGTAAATAATAAATTTCGACCAGTTTTACTTTCGATTATAACAACGTATTCGTAATAAAAGACATTTTTTCTTTACATATGCTTTGCTTACTCATTAGCGTTTTCTCTAATTAAATATTTTTATTGAGGTATTGCAGTAGAGTTTAGATATTGCCGTTGTGGCCTTAATCTAAAAATATTTCTCACCCTCATTCATACAAAATATTCTCATCACAAGTAATAAATCATTGATTACTATTTTATCTAGTGTGTACCAAGTTTAGATATAATTACAATTAAAAAAATATACAAAAAAGTATTGTAAGCATAAGTAAACTACAAAAGAAAAGCTTAATTTTTGATGAAGATCATACCTATGCTCGAATTCGGTAAATGTATTTTTTTTTAATTCCCGAGGGAGGACTGACGGATCTCCCTCTTCATATCTCCCCCTTCTTCAGTCTCGAGCCGAAGGCCGCCAAAGGAGCCAGTCCGGGTCTTCCGGCACTTCCATCTTTAAACTGACAACGCGGATATTTGTACGCCCCAATCGCTTACTAACCGCTGCTATCTGAACACAAAACCAAAGTTTGCGGTTCAAACAGTACGGTCTGCAATCGCCTGGATCCCGCATGTCGGAACGAAGCTTGAGATGTAGGGTTTGCTTAAACGTTGTAATCGTCGATTGAAGCTACTCGTTGTACTTTTAGAAGTTGTCGTTATTGATGAAGTGCATTATCGGTAATTTTAATGACGTCGATAAATCTGTCTACCCTCCTCAATCGAGAAGTCTTGCGGTGTCTTACATGAGTCGTTTTTTCCAAAAGCGAAAGTGTGAGCGGCGGTATAAGTAACAATAATCGACTGCCGCGACAAGTGGCGACATCCTGCGTTAAAAGTCATCATTCCCTGTTCATTAACAACATCTGTATCGAGAGGAGAGAAAAAAAACCGAGACCGGTACACCACAAAAAGCAGCTTTCAAAAAGCTCTGCCCGCGCCCCGCTTCCACTGTAACTAAATACAGCGGTAGCTCGGAATGCGCGGCTCCGCTGTCAACAGCTGACGAAAACTCGACTACACTGAGTTATTATAAGTGTCCTCCTTGTTTCACTTACGACTTTAGCCGCGGCCGATGCGCCGAGTATGTTTTTTAATATCTGCCGACTGCTTTACTTTTTTTAATATCGTCTTGTGTTTAATCCATTAAAAGTTTATTTTTTATAGCTATGCTTGAATGGTTATGAACGTCATTTTAGTGATGGCATCCGCATGCGGAGATATGAAATCTGAATATATGGGTTTTAATTCTAGAGCAAAAGCTGACGGCTGGTTTAATGAAACTTGTTGGACTGTCTTGAATTTTAACCAAAATACACCCGAGAGCAATGAATCCGGGTCGCCATCATAAACCTTAATCTCTCGGAAACTAAGAACGGTAGCTTATTTTAATAAAAAAGTATTTTATAGACTATTTAATAATACTCACACAAAATTAATAAAACTACTTGGTTGCTGTAAAGTAATGATATCAAAAGGATAAAAACAAAATAAAAAAATATTTGAAAATCGAACCATGAATTCACTGCTATGTTTCTGCTTTTGTTTCTGTTCTGTCACAAAAAAAAAGAATCATTCCTGGTATTCAATATTTATTATTAATGTGGCAATTATGACTCGTACCATTCATATTTTCCAAGATATTAAGGTTTATGTTGGAGACCCGGGTTCATTGCTCCCGAGTGGAGTATCAATCGAAGATGTCACTTTCGGAAATAAGAGAAATATTTCGATTTCTTCATTTGCAAATAACGTAGGGACAATCTGGACGAAAGCAGACAAAATTGCTGAGGCGGATCGATAAATACATAATGTGGAACATGAAAACGAACAAGTCGCCTAGACCACAGTACCTACGAGTATACCAGACAGCAGCTTCTATTTGGACAAAATTAAAATCGAAGTAAGTGACGTCCCGAGTTTTAAGGGATACCGCAAATCGTAACACGATTACTAGACATTGTTCTTCAGGCGTCATCCGCACCACTCCGCGCCGAGTGTCCGAAATGTCGTTGAACGAAATTCGCAGAAGCAAGCGGGCATGCGCGCCATATGGCGCGTCGAATAAAAAAGCAATTTCTTAGCCCCCACTGTGACCTCTGAGCAACGGCGTTTGGCGAGATGTATCCCTCTGTTCACTTACCTCGCACACTATCCCCGCATCACCCTGTCTATCGATAGTGCGCTTACTATTCTCTAATTATACTGTGCCTAGCCTTTAGTGTCATTGATCACAAAATGTCAGTTGCTACTCTAAAGAGTTTCCCAGGACTATATAACAGCAGTAGGAAACAAAACATCCGAACCTGAAAATGTTTCGGGAGATCCGCAAGGGCCATGCCATGTACATACTCTTGGTATTCTATTCATGAATGACATACCAGAAACCGCTAAAGCAGCAGACCTTTTATAATATGCCAACAATACGTGTGCGATAATCTGTTTCATTAATGTTACCACACTCTCTATTAAGGTAGAAATAGAATGACTTAGAGCAGTTTCATGTGGAAGGGCTCGTTTTAAATGTCCCCACATTTTAAAATGTAAACACATTTTATTCGCTTCAATTAGTGGTTAGTTCAGTAGCGGTAACTACTGGTAACGTATACAAAATTCTTAGGCTTTGTATAGGACCTTGAATCGCCTCACAGATTTTAGATTTACGCTTTTTTTATTCTAGTAACAAATCAGTGGATAGGAGTTTCTACACTGTGTACAGTAAAAAAACAAACATTGCTACTAGAATAAAAATACATAAGTACCTACATTATAAGGATTATATATGAATATGTATGTTGAACATTAAAAGAGTGTAAATATTTTAGGTTACAATAAACAAAAGATTCCAAAAATAATGCGCTATGTATCTGTTACTTTACCTACGGGCAAGGCCTGCCGTCGTATGGCGTGGAGCTTTAAGACTGAGCCTGCTAACCGGGACCGCGTTCTAGCCAAGCATACAAAAATGGGCCGTGTGAACTATTGCCGGTATACCATAAGCTGCCTCCGCCAGGCAACGCTTCCGAGGTCTGTAGTAATGTAATTTCCCGTACCGTTCATGTACATACTAGATGTAGAGATGAGTGTGGAAAGTAATTCCTCAGATTGTCACATACATATCGGAAGCCTGGACTCAATCTGACGCGATCTGACACAGTGAATCACTCGCTGTCGAATTCCGGGAGACATGCCGACGTTGTCGGACCAAAAACTCACAACAAGCTGCTACAAGCTGCTAATATCGATAGGAACAGCGTGAAGATATTTCTGATTCAATATGCATTATGTAATTAGAATATATTTTCGAATGCCAAATTCTATCTTAGTTAGTTTTGAGACAAGCTTTTATCGCTGAATCATTGTATTCAATATATTAATTTGATCTGTATTGATTTGACAATGTATTAATATGTATAATATGAATAAATTACTACGGCTAGACTATTCGTATTTCCCAATCAGTTTTTTATCCTGTTACTGATGAAACTGGGAGAAAGACAAGAGGGCAATCTAAGGTGAAGGGTTCCTGATAAGCAATCATTGATCCTGAGATTCGAAGAAAGTTGTGGGTTAAAAACCTAACCACTACCATTTGCTGCATGCGTTTGGTCACTGCTAACCGCAGGAGTATTTATATCGCACTAACTCCCGAAGCTGGGTCACTTGACCACATTTTTAATGGTCCACTTAACTTCCACTGCCCAATGTTAACTCCTCGCCTTCGACAGTTTATGTCCATCAATAAACGACTTAAACCTACATATATTCAAACAATAACATTTTTATTCAGCGAATAATACGTCTAATAATACGCATATAGTATAAAATACAAGCAAAACACCCTACCCTCACATTGGTGGATGCCATTAAGATCCAAAGAAGAAGAGGACTGTCGTACACTATGGTTTTTAATTTAAATAACACTTTCATGCCAAGGATATAATATTCAGAATTATAGAGGTTGAAGTCATCTTGAGATGACGCATAACTTCTCCCTCATACTTATACTTATACTTCTTCAGAAACATTTTTATGAATATAAATTTAATTTTTGTTTTCTTGTTTGGTTTCTTTTCAGTCTCATCGACGTTTTGATTCCTGCACAACTGATAAATGTCACCAATTTTAAAAATTCCATTAACCGTAATCTAGATCAATTTACAAATGCCCCAGAATGTGAGTAGGTACTTGGATATGTCGCTTCAATTCCGTCAAGACCGCCGGTTTCGAGGGCAGGCTTTAATTACTTGGAAGTCCGCACTTTCATTAACGCTAGTATTGAATTCGTGACTATTTTAATTGGATCGTTACACTACAACTGCCGGAATCGAGTAAAGCGCGGAGGTCCAAATAAATTCACTCTTCCGCTCGCTCATCTGTCGCTGACCCACATTATTAATTCCTCTAGAAAATGAAAGTCACCTCAAACTTATGCCGACAACGCTGACCAAACATACTTGGTGCTAAGCGGGAAATGTGAACATTATGACTTTCATTTTGATAAATTATGATGATTGGAAACGGGAGTCGTGGAATTTAAGGGGCTCTCTAGACGAATAAGCATGCTTGTCAAGCATCGAGTCGCGGGCTGGGAGGGGATAGTAAACCGCAGGAATTATGCAAATATTTTTATCAGATATTTACCAAAAATGCCTAATTTTGTAGTTTATACCAGGGAGTCACGTTACTTAGACGTAATTGATTGATGAATGACGTGACTCCCTGGTATAAAACTACAAAATTAGGCATTTTCAGTAAATATTTAAAAAAAGCATTTGCATATTTCCTGTGGTTTACGATCCCTGCCCAGCCCGTGACGCAATGCTTGACAATCATGCTTGATCGTATAGGGAGCCCCGTTTAACGGTGAAACAATTTTTTAGGAAAAATAAAAACGTCAGTGTCTGATTTGCTTTGCTCTGTATAGCTTAGGACAAATATATTTTTTAAATGATCGTATTGTAATATCCAATCTAAGACTATCTCTGACGTTTGATATTATAAACTAGATAAAACGGATTTAGCACGTGAAGATTGTAGCACCCGACGCGACGTTTCTGCGATGTTGCAACCGCCGTTGACCAGCGTAGACTGGAGTGCTGCCAATCGATATCCGTTGTTGATTTGCCAGTAGGTGGCAAATTGCTGCTGTTACTACTCACATTATAAAATTGGGGGAGAAACGACGGGGTCGAAAGCAAAACAATGGGGGAACTAAGCCGATCTCTTTTTTAGGTCTCGGCTAAATGACATAATAATATCGGAAAAAAGCGTCTTACAAATTCAGAGATTTCTCGTGAATAACTCAATAAATAAATGATGTAATAGTAGAATATAGTAAGATATTAACTGAAGTTTCACAGCCTAGTCGGAAAAGTACTTTAAATGGCTTGACTCAACTTGGGGGTTATCTCCTTATTAAAAGTCGATGTTGAGTATATCAGAAGGTGGTTATTGAAAGTTAGATATTGCCAGTTTGTAACGCTTCCCGAATAGGTTATATTGACGCGAGGGTGTTGGTGCGCGATTGAAGTTACGAGGGTGTATGGATGAGGATTGTATTGTGCTCCTAGTATCTCGTACTGGGCACGGCTCAAGTCTGTGGGATTGCAGACTGATGCTTCTCGCCTCGATAAGGAAAGGAAGGAAATGGTAACCAAGAAGCGGGGACACCGAAGTGTGCCGTCGCTATCTTGGGGATGTGATCACTCGAGGAATGATACTTTGGTTGCTTTTTCGCCGGTTTATATAGGCCGATAAATGATGCAATCCAAAATATTCAGTGTAAATGTATTGTTTCATCGCTGCACGAGGTAAAATAATAGCTTAATTTGTGTTAGTTTCACTGGAAATCAATGCATTTGTTGATTGCATGTGACGGTATTTAAGGGCCGTTACATAAGTAATAGGTACTCCAGCAACTATATTGTGGATAGAGTCTAATTACTATGTCTAATTACCATGCTTTAAGTCCCCAATGCGACTTAGTAAAACTCCTATCCTACGTTAGTTATGTTACTGCGCTGCTCGGGTGGCTAAGTAGTAAAAGTACGACTTATTTAAAGGAATCTTCGTTCATATATTATAGAGGCAGAGAGTATACACTATACACTATACACTATGTCGCGATCACTATACCTACACTAATAATAATAATAATAATAATAATCTTATTCATTCAAAAACATAAATTTACAATTGTATTAGTTGCAGAATCTGCCTAACTAGGCCATAGCCCGTACCAAGGAAAACTCTATGTATGGCAAAGATTTATTCATGTGCACATAATATTAAAATGAAAAATACAAAATATGATAAAATATAAAATAGATAAGCGAATTTAAATTAAACATAATTATATTTAAAATATTGATATAGCATGGTCATGGAAATAAATATTAATATAAAATGTCATAATATGAAGTTTGTAGAACAAATAAATTAATAGTATCAAAATATAAAGTTTAGTGCAATGTATGACAATAATAATAATGCAGACCTTTACTTTAAAATATGACTTATTACCTTTCTACCTCATTTCTACCAAGATGAAGTAAATGTTGTGTAATTTTAGATTTTAATTGGATTGACTTAGTGTGTTGCACTAGCATGTTTTTATAGATTCTTTTAGATGGTTATAAATTTTTGGTCCTATAAAGCCAAAGTGTCTTTGGGCGAAGGATGTTCGGGTTTTCTGTACAATGTGTTTACAGGTTGTGGCGCTCCCCGTTGAAATTTTATGCTCAGCTTTAACGTGAATATCTTTACTTTTTAGGTAGTTAAGAAAGACTGTTTTTGCATATATCTGCCTGATGTCTAATATCTTCAGCTCTGCAAACAAGTCGTTTGAGGGGTACCTTCGGGGTTTTTTGGCAATAACCCGAAGAAGCGCCGTCTGCGCTGTCATAAGCGGATTTAGAACAATACGTGTAGACCCTACCCAACCTAGAATACCGTATGAAATTAGACTATTTGCAAGGGAATGGTAGACATTTTTGAGAGATTTTTATTCTATATCGATATTATAGATAAATTCGCAATTAAAAAGTTCCGTAGAAAAGTGTATTTTTTGTATCATGACACATTTATTTCATGGCTAATCTATTTATTCATTTGGCTTTTCAATACTTACTCATTGCAAAATTATTTAAACGCGTGAAATTGTTCATTGTCTAAAAAAGGCCTAGATAAGTAAATACAAGAGATTAGGATAAGTATGATAGAGGGGCGGCACAAAGTCAAGTGAACTATAGTTATGACAAGTATATTACAAGGAATAAAAAAAGACGACTGCCGTAACAAAAAGTAAACTACTGTATTCATAATTATTTTTATTACTATTTCTTGTGACATAATTATGGTTTATGTATTTATCCATATAGATACATACATATTTTCGGATTGTACTCAGGTCTTTCATTTGATACTAAACGCGATATATTTATGTTAATTTATTGACATTTAAAGATTTGGATATTTAGACAACTATTTACTAGATATCTCGATAGTATAGGCACTCAATGACACTTGGGATAATATAACAATTCTAACAATAACACATACTTTTAAATTAGTTTTTGGGTTTAGAAGTTATGATGGAATAAAGAAACGGAAAACATACATAGATGAATCCTGAACGCATAACACTTCTTTTTTGTTGGGCGGTCGTGTAAAAAGTACAAATCCGCCAGTAGGTACCCTATGAGAGCCGGGATGACATCGATTCTAACAATGCCACACAATTTTAAATCGGTTCATGCGTTTAGAAGGTATTGTGAAATACAGAAACGCATAGCATAAAAGAATACATGAACGCTGAAAACCATACACTTCTTCTTGTTTTGGGGAGTCGTCTAAAATAATATAATTTCATTTCCACAAGCTGTGGTTTTATTATCGTTTCCAAAACTATCAATCAGCCCACGTACTTTCTACAAATATGCCTATTAGTATATTACAAGAGCAACATGTATGCCTATCATACATTCGTCATTCTTACTCTCTTGACGTTTGTGTGTAAATAATGAATGCGAAAGGTTTCAGTCAAGGGATTAAGTTATGACATCTCGTGCATATAATATGAAGGCGTGGCCGGTAGCCAACACCCCAGTAGGCAACGCAGCTCAGGTCACATCCGGCAAACGCGTCGGCCAATGGACAACCAGCTTGCATCCTTCCTCGCCGCCTATATTAGCATAGTCTCGTTGCTTAATTGTCTGGAAGACGGCCCAGTCCTTTCTTTGTCCAACCTTTCATTTCAATTTTATATGAAGGGGACGACGATGGAGATGTTATAGCCGCATGCAATGCTGCTGAAGATCGCTGACGGAATTAAACTAAACAGCTACGGTGGATCTTTTCGTACCTAATAATTATATCTATGCTCGATCGCACCATCTTGTCGAGGAGCAGTTCTCGCGCACTAACTAGTGGAAATTCTTAGTGCGTGCGGCGCTTAAATGACCAACTCGATGGCACTAGGATTTTATATTTTTACCGCCAACCCTATTTCATTTAAATTACAGGCAATTAATTATTTATAATATATGATATGTATTCGTATAGCAACTTGGTATCTTTATTAATTTTGCTTTTCAATGCATTGATTTTTCTGTGATGTAATAAAAGTATAAGCGATGTAATAAATGTATGTAAGTATATGTAAGTATATGTAAAATAAGTAATAAAAGAAAAAGCAAACAATCGGCGAAGTCATTCGGTTGTTTCTCTGCCTAATTCCTGAAGGGGTCCGGAAATACACTGTTTCCTAAGCATCGGGGGTGGATGTTGACCTTTTGTCATGCCACTCTTGAAATGACCTTGGGCCACTTGATCTCGTGTGGCACTACGGGCAAAGAACGCCCAGGTCCGCGATAAATTCTAACTGAATTACCGCTGTAATACAACAGGTAGAGGTCGCGTAAGCGACTTCGGACCCATAACCAGTCGGGAGGACGGAGGTATCCTGAAGGTTAATTCTAGACGGAGATATCCTACCAAAACTGGTAGTCAGGGAGCGAGGCTGCCCGCTGGGTGCCTTTTCTGGTGCCTCGCCGTAAGGCGCTGGCCTATGACGGGCAGGTGGCGTAGCTTGACGGTGGACTGTTTTGTAATAAGTCTGCGCTCACCTCACGGGAGACAGAACGATACATTTCGTTAAAACTTCCTGAGGTGACGGGTTCGACCGTTGTAGTTGACAACTCTAGTTGTTGACATGGGGGAGGAGAGGGGGGGGGGGGGTCAAAAAATCCCAAAAACGTGATTACGTAATATGTGGATTGGAGTTGTTTGGTGTTGGTTGGATTCCTTTTCATGCAACAACGTAGCTCCTTACAGGTAATCGCCAACATTAGGGTAATAGTCCAAGCAGTCACGACAATCTTCTTGGTCGGGCGGAAAGCAAGAAACGTAGTCGATTTCATTACGGCCCGCGGCTGCCTCGGCGCGGCCAGATCCAGGCGCGCTGCGGAGCCGACAACTTTCAATGGCGGCGACGACGGCCGAGCGACGCAAAAAAGAAGCATAACACGCCATAATAATTACGCGTCGCGCGCAGATGTCACGCTCGTAAGCCACCATTTTGTATTTTTAAACGACCTTTTCGGACGAAAAGACGACGCGCCGCGCGTTGATTAAGTGGATTTCTCTCGCGGCTGCGAGGAAACTCGGAACAATTAAACGCCCTCCTCGCCGCCCGCCTCGGTCTGTCGATATTCTCGATTATTCCGTTAATGACGATGGACACTTGATATCTTCTTTATAAAGTTTCAAAGAAATACTCAAACAAGAGGAGCGCCAGCTTTCTTTTTCGGGAAAATTGAACCTATTTTAATTGAAGCTTGTGCCTATAACAATTAAAGCTTGTACCTATAATAATTGAAGCATGATAAAAGGAAACTTGGCGCATATCTACAACGTTAGGTATATACTAATGCATAGATATTTTCTTTGGAAAATTACAGTTTTACCAGAACAAATATAACGAGAAATATCCCAGTATGTCCCCTCTATATATTTTTATTTATTTATTTATTTGTTACAACTTGGTATAGAGTTAACAACTTGGGTTGTCGACTACAGCGGGCGAGCCCGTCACCACAGGAAGTTTTAACGATTAGTCGTTCTATCTCCCTGCAGTGAGCGTAGAAGACTTGGGACAAAACAGTCCACCATCTAGCTACGCCACAACCCGTAAGAGACCAACGCCGTAACCGCGAGATAGCCAGTAATGTTACCTGGCGGGCCGACACTCGCGCCCTTACTTCCAATTGTGACCAGATTTCTCCGGTCTCTCGATTGGTTCCGAGTTCGAGGTCGCTTGCGCGGTCCTCTCCCTTACGAAGCGGTGAAACGGTGTACACCGAATCTATCGCGGACCAAGGCGTCCTTTGTCCGGCTCTGAACCGGGATCGGATGGCCAATGGTCATTTCAAGAGCAGTCGCCGTAAGGTCCGCAATCACCCCCGCTCTATAGGAAACAGTACAGCTTCCAGACTCCCCCGACTGTTAGTCAGAGTGGGGGAGCTAATGGGCCCATGATGAGGTGGCCACGATGACCCATGTGTTCAGGGTCGGTCACACTCACGGGTCAACACCCATCCGATGAACCTGGGTAGGACACTGGGTCAATCAGTCTCCCCTGGGAATCAAACCTCTGGCGCTCCTGTACGGTCTGCGCACCGAGCGGCGCAAGCCAATCGACTGTGCTCTCCGACTAACAGTCGGGGGAGTCTGGGAACTGTATTGTTTCCTATAGAGCGGGGGTGGTTGTCTACCTTACGGCGACTGCTCTTGAAATGACCATTGGCCATCCGATCCCGGTTCAGAGTCGGGCAAAGGACGCCTTGGTCCGCGATAGATTCGGTGCACACCGTTTCACCGCTTCGTAAGGGAGAGGACCGCGCAAGCGACCTCGAACTCGGAACCAATCGAAAGACCGGAGAAATCTGGTCACAATTGGAAGCAAGGGCGCGAGGGTCGGCCCGCCAGGTAACACTGGCTATCTCGCGGTAAGGCGTTGGCTTCTTGCGAGTTGTGACGTAGCTGGACGTTGGATTTGTTCTGTCCAAAGTCTTCTACGTTCACTGCAGGGCGATAGAAGGAGAAAATCGTTAAAACGTCCTGTGGTGACGGGCTCGCCCGTTGTAGTTAGTCAGAGTGCACAATCGATTGGCTTGCGCCGCACGGTCCGCAGACCGTCCAGGAGCGCCAGAGGTTTGATTCCCAGGGGAAACTGACCAAGGCCAGAGTCCTACCCAGGTTCGCACCTCGTGCGTGGAGGCCGTCTGATAGGTGTTGACCCGTGAGTGTGACCGACCCTGAACAGAATAGGTCTTCGTGGCCAACCCAGCATGGGCCCATTAGTTCCCAGGTATAGAGTTAACATATTGAGATGTCAACTACAACGGGCGAGCCCGTCACCACAGGACGTTTTAACGATTAGTCGTTCTATCGACCTGCAGTGAGCGTAGAAGACTTTGGACATACCAATCCGACGTCTAGCTACGCCACAACCCGTAAGAGTCCAACGCCTTACCGCGAGTTAGCCAGGAATAAACCCGGCAGCTCGAGATACTCGCGCCCTTACTTCCAATTGTGACCAGATTTCTCCGGTCTCTCGATTGGTTTTGAGTTCGAGGTCGCTTGCGAGGTCCTCTTCCTTACGAAGCGGTGAAACGGTGTACACCGAATCTATCGCGGACCAAGGCGTCCTTTGCCCGGCTCTGAACCGGGATCGGATGGCCAATGGTCATTTCAAGAGCAGTCGCCGTAAGGTACGCATCCACCCCCGCTCTATAGGAAACAATACAGTTTCCAGACTCCCCCGACTATTAGTCGGAGTGCACAATCGATTGGCTTGCGCCGCACGGTGCGCAGACCGTCCAGGAGCGCCAGAGGTTTGATTCCCAGGGGAAACTGTTTCCAGAGTCTTACCCAGGTTCGCACCACGTGCGTGGAGGCCGTCGGATGGGTGTGACCCGTGAGTGTGACCGACCCTGAACACATGGGTCATCGTGGCCAACCCATCATGGGCACGTTAGCTCCCAAATAGAGTATAGAGTTAACATCTTGCGGTGTCGACTACAACGGGCGAGCCCGTCACCACAGGACGTTTTAACGATTAGTCGTTCTATCGCCCTGCAGTGAGCGTAGAAGACTTTGGACAATACAATCCAACGTCTAGCTACGCCACAACCCGTGAGAGTCCAACGCTTTACCGCGAGTTAGCCAGGAATAAACCCGGCGGGCTCGAGATACTCGCGCCCTCACTTCCAATTGTGACCAGATTTCTCCGGTCTCTCGATTGGTTCCGAGTTCGAGGTCGCTTGCGCGGTCCTCTCCCTTACGAAGCGGGGAAATGGAGTACACCGATTCTATCGCGGACCAAGGCGTCCTTTGCCCGGCTCTGAACCGGGATCGGATGGCCAATGGTCATTTCAAGAGCAGTCGCCGTAAGGTAGGCAACCACCCCCGCTCTATAGGAAACAATACAGTTCCCAGACTCCCCCGACTGTTAGTCGGAGAGCACAATCGATTGGCTTGCGCCGCTCGGTGCGCAGACCGTCCAGGAGCGCCAGAGGTTTGATTCCCAGGGGAGACTGGTTGACCCAGTGTCCTACCCAGGTTCGCACCCCGTGCGTGGAGGCCGTCGGATGGGTGTTGACCCGTGAGTGTGACCGACCCTGAACACATGGGTCATCGTGGCCACCTCATCATGGGCCCGTTAGCTCCAAGTTTAGAGTTAACAGTAAGATCGTACAGATATAATTTGTAACTATTTATATAAGCAATAAGAAAAAGAACACAACCCATACGATCATTCTAGACGAATGCCCAACTAGATCGAACAGCCTGTATCTGGGCATACGAAATATATAGCCTTTATTTTTGAGTAGTACCTACGTTTGAATAGTACTGACTAATAGACTACTAACACTAAGGTAATGGCATAAAATAGTACACATATTAATACAAATATATATGATAAAGGGTTAGTTACATACATATATAGACATATGCACATACAAGCATACATACATACATATATAATAACACACACACACATACATCTACATACACACATATTTTAAATTATTGTATGAAGCAATTCTTTTTCAGTCTTTGTACGACCTACTTCGTAAAGGAGCCATTTTTTACTTTTATCTTAAATTGGTGTACATTTTGAACAATTTTTACTGACTTCTCTAAAGCATTAAAATTTTTTAAGACGATGAAATACAACTGTCTTTGGGCAAAGGTTGTATGTACGTGAGGAATTACATAGTTCGTCCCTTCAGCCATCCTGGTTGGTCTTTGCTGCTGGCTTCGGGAACGTTTCTCTAATATACTACTGACAAAGTCGACCATTCCAAGGAATATATAGTTTGTACTCACACAGCGTATATAGTTTATCGTTTCGGGTATTCTGCGACAGTTTTCGTTTCCAATAGTTAATAAATTAATACAATGCCTGGATGTGTTAGGTGCCCTAGGGGATATAGGTATCCATATTTAATAGGATTTTACCCAGAAAAGGCTCATAATTGAGATGAGTCGTTGTAGTAATAAATGTTCTACATAAAAACATTTTTCCATTGGAATATGATTTTCGGCTATTGGAAAAGTGGGCCTAAAATGCCCATTCTCTTTTATAACTACGGTATATTACGAAGTTAATGTAAAATGTAATCTTGAAACGTATTCTTACATACTGATATCGTTTCCATTACTCGAAATTAAATACTTGATGACAGTGATGATGATGATGATGTGTTTTCTATTTTATAAGTAAAAAAGATATAATGAAATATTCCCTTAGACGAAAATAAGGAGGGTTCACACCTTGTCCCTAAACCCTGGAAATTATCTGCCCTTTCCCCTTTATTTGAATATGTTAATAGTAAAAACACATTTAAAAAAACAAGCTTTTATTAAAATGCTCTGTTCCGAGCCAACCCTGGATGCAGCAGCCATATCATAGTGGAATTTAGAACGGGCTATCATAATTGAATTCGTATACAAAATTTCATGACGGTCGTGGGTCCCCTTGTTGTAAGCCAACCCTGGGCGCAGCAGCCATGTCATGGTGAAACATAGAAGGGGCTATCATAATTGATGCGTATACAAACTTTTGTGTCTGTGCTGTCAACTATTATGGAGTCCTCTCGTCGGGAGCCAACCCTGGGCTTAGCAGCTATGTCATGATGAAACTTATAACAGGCTATCATAATTGAAACGTATACACAAATTCGTGTCTGTGCTGTTGACTGTTGAGGAGTCCCCTCGTCGGTAGACAATCCTGGGTGCATAATCAGGTCATGCTTACCATAAAAAAGGCATACCCGGCAACGAAGAGGCCGACAGACTGGCAAAACTGGGCACACTGGAATGCCCGTGGAGCCAGTTGTAGGGGTGCCCTTCGCTACAGGTAAAAAAATCATCAGGGACTGCTTGGAGCAGGAACATTGGGCTTCCTAGAAACAGAGCCAGGGATAACGCCAGGCAAAAGCCGTGATGGAGCAACCACTACAAAATAAAACCAATGCCCTACTTGATATGAGCAAGAAGAACCTTAGAACCACTATCGGTCTCCTCACCGGACACATGACCCTTAGAGCACATCTATTCAACCTTGGCTTGACCGAGATCAAGGACTGCCGAATATGTGGCGAAGAACCTGAAGACAGCATACACATCGTTGGTCGCTGCCCAGGCCTCGCCGCTAAGACACAGTTTACTGGGACGAGCCTTTCTCGAACCTAGCGATCTGCCCAACTTGAAGGTCAGTGATCTACTTGGACTGGTAACAAGTACTGGGCTACTAGCTGACCACTGACCCAACCACATAGTGGGTAGTTACAAAAGACCTTACAGATCTAGGTGACATCAAGGGCTGGAAACAAGCCCCCCACTCCGTCTACTACTACTACTACCATAAAAATGCATTGTCATCGGCACTCAACCAGAGTGTAAAGTTTCAACATCACAGAATAAGAGGAAGTGTTCCTAATTCCGCTTGCAAGCTTTAACCTAAACAAATATACTGACAAACATTGCAAGGTAAATAAAAGCTTGTAAAAAATCGGCGGCTCTGGGAAAGTCATAGTTGTATAATCAGTCGTGTGCGTTACTTAGAGTGTATCTTGGATTGCATGCCGCCGCCCACTGGCAAGTCAGACCACGGGGCGGCGGCGGGCGGTGGTGGCACGCGAGCGAGCAGATATATTTACGGGCGGGCAAACAATACAAATGAGCGTCGTCGATGAAGTGCCTCTTCTTCGTCAAATTAATGGCCGCGCAGCCAAATTACATTATAAATGAGCGCAATCATGATGGGCACGAGGCGAGGGTCTAACCACCCTGATTGTTCGTGTGGCCGACTGTCCGTACGGCGATAGATCTTGCGCCCGGAAGGGGTTTCACATATTGATTATCAAGATAATCGCGATAAGGGAGTTTGATCGCTGTAACTGCTTAGAATAAAAACAACTTGGGTTGTCGCCTTACGTAGCGGTGATATGGTGTTACCTGTCAACTTGGGTTGTCGACTACAGCGGGCGAGCCCGTCACCTCAGGAAGTTTTAACGATTAGTCGTTCTATCTCCCTGGCGTGAGCGCAGAAGACTTGAGGACTAAGCAGTCCACCGTCTAGCTCCGCCACAAGCCCGTAAGAGGCCAACGCCTTAACCGCGAGATAGCCAGGAATGTTACCTGGCGGGCCTACACTCACGCCCTTATTTCCAATTGTGACCAGATTACTCCAGTCTCTCGATTGGTTACGAGTTCGAGGTCGCTTGCGCGGTCCTCTCTGAGTGCTGAGTGGTTTTTATGATGACCAAATGCGCAGGTAGATTGACACCCATAGCTGAAAAAATAAAATACAAAAAGTAAGATGAAGTTCAGGAAACAGATCTTTATTCCCATTTTCTCTATTCAATAATATATACCTATTGTGGTATTAGTAACAAGGATCGGAAGGGATCCCTCCCGGAATGCTTTTTCTACGAGATTTCTCACCTGATTCCAGAAAGAATCAAGTTCTGAAATAAATAATAGATATACAGCTGTAGATTGATAAAAAATGTTTCTAATACATCTACAAATAATTTAAAAAAATAAAAAATATAAAAAAGGGCTATTATTGGGAGTCAAACATGATTACATGTATATGGTATATATAACTATAGTACAATTTTTCAAAAGTTTCGACATGAATCATCTTCGTTTTGGTCAGTAGGGCCCCCCCCCCCCCTACTGACCAAAACGAAGATGATTCATGTCGAAACCCCCCCGGTAGCTTACTAGAACAACATGTAATGAAAGCCAGCAACAGTAATATCGTTTTATCTTTGAACCGCGTACAACCCGCATGCCTTACTTTGGTATTATTGTGTAAAGGAGTGTCGCGTGCGCAAATGGCGCCGGAGCTAAAGTAAGCCTCGAGCACGGCGTTCACAGAGGTTTAGCTGGGCAGTATGTTTGTTGATCCGAGCAGGGGCACTCGCATTTCAGAGAGTTCACTCTGTCATAATAGGTATATTTCATCGAAATCAAGCCAGTAGTCATCAGGAGTTATAAGGCTTACAAGTGTGTAATTTGCTCGGCTGAGGCGCCCAAGCGTTTGTCAAGTGGGGTCCAGAAATAGACAACGAGTTCGGCCATGAGTGTGTTCCAGAAAGATATACAGCCAGCTAATACAGCTGTGACAATACAGTTAAATTTGAGCACTGCCGCAAGCAGTGCAGGATTTATGTATAAGCTACACAAGCTATCTTAGGGCGTACCTTACGGCGACTGCTCTTGAAATGACCATTGGCCATCCGATCCCGGTTCAGAGCCGGGCAAAGGACGCCTTGGTCCGCGATAGATGCGGTGTACACCGTTTCACAGCTTCGTAAGGGAGAGGACCGCGCAAGCGACCTCGTACTCGGAACCAATCGAGAGACCGGAGAAATCTGGTCACAATTGGAAGTAAGGGCTCGAGTTTCTCAAGCCGCTGGGAAGTAATTCCTGGCTTTCTCGCAGTAAGGAGTTGGTCTCTTACGGGTTGTGGCGTAGCTAGACGTCGGATTTGTTATGTCCAAAGTCTTCTACGCTCACTGCAGGTCGATAGAAAGACTAATCGTTAAAACGTCCTGTGGTGACGGGCTCGCCCGTTGTAGTTGACAACTCAATATGTTAGTCAGAGTCCACAATCGATTGGCTTACGCCGCACAGTTCGCAGACAGTCCAGGAGCGCCAGAATGTTGATTCCTAGGGGAAACTGACCATAAGGCCAGAGTCCTACCCAGGCTCGCACTTCATTCGTGGAGGCCGTCGGATAGGTGTTACCTGTCGTTAGACTATTGACTGGAATCGAAATAAAGTGGTCAGAAGGTGTATTTTACCAGTTTTCTACTGCGCGGCCGGTTTCAAGCGTTGGCGGCTACTCAAACGTATATCTTTGCAATAGGAGTATGGAGAAGAAAGATTGATAAGAGGCGCTCTTTGTAAATATCTGCATTAACATGCATCTGCAAACAAGTTATACTTTCCCGGTTTAGCGTGCCCGGCAGTCGTCCGATCAAACTTAAACGCTTATAAAGGTCGCTGGAAAAGTACCAAAGAATATATTACTCTAGCTTTGCGGGACGCCATGTTTATGTAACAGACAGTACTGCAGTGATCCATCACGCTCGGTAGCGAGGGGCGCATTTACCATTACAACTTGCCGTGCTATCTCTTCTCTCCCTGGTAGCCTGCGTAAAACTCCCGTTTCATTTGTTCCTCTTAATTTATCAGCCCTTGCCGCATTTGTTAATCCTGGCAATATTTTAATCGAGTTAACGAGAGGGGCGTCACTGCAGCACAATCGAATGATTTCAGCAATCGAATATATATAAAGTAGCTTGAGAGTTGACAACTACTACTGGCTACTACGGAAGTCGGCACCACAGGAAGTTATAACGATATTGGATCATTCTTCACCGGTGAGGTGATTACGCAGACTTAGGGACAAAATAGTCCACCCAACACGACAACACGCCCTACAACACGCCGACAACACGCCCTTAAGAGGCCGACTCCTTACCACGAGGCACTGGGAAATGGAAACAGCTGGCCGACCATGCGCCCTCACTACCAGATTTGGCAGGATTTATCCGTCCTCCAATCTGGTCAAGGATTCTAGATCACTTGCGCGGCCTCTACCTGATGTAAGCGGTAATTCAGTTTAAATATATCACGGACCGAGGCGCCATTCGCCCATTATGGTCATCGGGAGGCCGACGGATCGTTTCAAGGATAGACGAAGTCAGGTCGACAACTACCACTGCTTTCTTAAAAACGTACGTCTCAAGATTCGGCTATTCGCCGAATGGGCAGCGTGGCTAGCAAACTGGCCAGTGCATCAACCGTCTAGTTCTGCCCGAGGTGTTTTCCCGAATACGCAAACTTCTGATCCTAACTCTTCCGACTGCAGATTACAGCCGAGGCAGAAGCTCACAGCGGCACTGACAGGCCAAGTCCCTCTTCGAGGAGGCTACTTGATGGGACTTGAACCATGATATAAACAAGCCAAGGTGACATAAAAATTAGCCAACACCACCCAAGCTACACAGAACCATTAGGAACCAATATAAAGTAGATGCGTAATTTGTTTTCTAATGGCACTACGGTAGACGTAGCGTTGCCGTGTGTACTATGTTCTTCATCTTCTTCATTAGTTTTAGCTGTCGCCGGTCAAACGCCGACATCATACGCATCTGTCACAATAGCTCTAGAGTAGGACTGTCACACTGAGAAAAATATAACGATGTAATACACGAAAATACGCATGTTTTAACAAGGATTACGTATATAAATCGGACTTTGGTCCAAACGTATGAATTAACATGACGCGTAAAGGTAGGACTTGACGGTAATTACCGTGTCGTAATGTTAAAACAAAATGTTATTTCATTGCGTCATGACCTTGGGATCTCGCTTCTAACATGGCAGCATGTAGTAGCATACGCACGGATATAGTCGGACACATGAATCATGTCGAAACTACAGTATACTGCTATTTCCGTATTAACTGCACGGACAATGTTAATACATATGATCGATTAATTGAGTTTTAACAAAATTCCTTGTAATTCAACAAAATGGCAATGTAATAATCGATCCAATATTGTTCTCAGTGCGTATGTCCCGATTTACGGGGATATGTCCCGGTTTGCAGTGTTCTCTCAGGATTCCTGACCGAGATCGGTTTTACATTGGCCGAACTAAGGTCGGTTTTATTTTATTTATTTTATTTTATTCTGGAATCAAACAGAACTACATACAATGCAATAAAAGCCTATTTAAAAGTGACAAAAATCCATTAATGTGACTCCGAATATAAAGTATACAAAATGAACGCAATATAATTTTATATTGTTTCCGCTTGAGAATGTGGGGAATCAGGATGGGAAGTGAGGTGAAAGGAAGAGACAACATAGATTAAAAAAATATAATATGTATGTATGTATATAAATATATTTATATTTAATTTTAGATATGATATATAGGTATTAGAATGGATATACTTGAGATAAAATTATGTCCATGAAATAAATTAAATGAAATATAATATGTATAAATGTTTTGTGATCATCTAGCTAGATAGACTCTAGATTTTTTTTGATTGAGTTCTTATAAGAGGTTTTTGATGAGTGTAATATGTCTACACTTGAAAAGTCTGTATTATATCTATGAGACGCTCTGTATATAAATGGTTTTCACCACAGGGAGATGAAATAGTCGATGCGATCGAACTGGGCGGGGAGGAACATAAAATGCAATGCGCTCCAAAATCGCGTTCGCATCGATGGAATTATTTCCCAAACCCATGCAAGAATACGGTATCGATCAAGACTCTACGGCTCTCCAATGACATTAACTTGTTGGCTTTTAAGGATTCATCCTAGGAGCTGGGCTTAGTGTTAAATATACTACGAATTCCGGAAAAGTACGAGAGATTAAAGAGCGTTAATGCTGACCGTTCGTATATCAAACGAGAACTGATGATACATTGGCCTATATAATTTTTTGTAATCTTTTCACTCTTCTTTTGTTGGATGTCCCTCCGTACCTCTTCAATAAGGCCCATAATTAGCAACACTATGTAGAGGATGCGAATTGAAAGCTCGATGTCACAGTGGCGTGGCACTCAGTCGGTTTGGGTCGGTTGGCTTACGGAGGACGGCGATGTCGTGACTGGGAACAATTACCCGGCAGTCCGCGATCGCGTCGCCTGCGGACACGAAGCCGCGTTGACGAACAGCGCGTGCATTTTTCACCCGCTTCCACGCAGACGGACGACGACACGGTCCCGGGTTCACTACATGCCGATCCGCCGCTGGATAGCTGCCTCCTGCTAAAAAGGCACACGCACGAGGATCGCATCATCACAATAAATTTAATATTGCACTTTCTGACGTCACGTGTGACGTCACAGGAATCCATACGCGTACCTATGAATTCCTGCTATTATACGACGCCAACCTGACAGTATAAGTCATCAATGCTGGATTATAAGATATATTTTTACTTTTTCAAATTCAAGATTTAAAGAGTAAACATGTATAGGCGCTGGGCACACCACTCCAATAACAATAACGTATTTACGATTGTAAAGATCTAATTATCTGGAATATATATGACTACTGCAACTTACCTCAATTATGAGTCGGAGTTTTGAAGTTCAGAATCTTCAGAAAATTAAATAAGGCTAATTGCACGAAAACCCAATGATGCTAATCATGTATTTAAAATATATTATTTGCAGTGAAAATCAATATAAGACTATATCGTGATGTGCGGTCCCCGGTCTCACAAACGGCAGTAATCAGAGTGGCAATCAATCCTGAGACACATTCCAGAGTTCAAGCAACATATTCCAGTATTTCCCCTCCATATACTGCTGACAAACTAGAGTATACTTAGTAATATATAGTTTGTACTCACACAGCGTATGCTTTTTAACATTTTGGGTATTCTGCGACGGTTTTCGATTAAACAGTTATTAAAAATACAATGCCTGGATGTGTTAGGTGCCCTAGGGGATGTCTAGAGAGACATATGAAGTCGTGTTATGCGACATATTAAGGTTAGTCCCGTGCCGCCCAACTAAGCGATAACCTGTTCGAGCGTAACTAGCGTCGCGTTTTAACGTCGCGTACTTTGGATGTCATACTGAAATCGACTAGATATTGACGCACACAGAGCGTACCGTAGATCGATAACAATCTTTGGAAAGTTTCTTTGTTGTTGAGATGTCAAGTGATTCAAGTTATTATTATTATTATACTTACTGCCGGCGTACCCCAGGGAGGAGTCCTTTCCCCTCTTCTCTTCTCTATATTTATCAGCCCCATAACCTTACCACCTCGTATCACCTTTACGCTGATGATCTACAAGTTTATATCCACACAAAACCGGACGATATTGACTCTGCCATACTTAATATGAACTCGGCTCTTGCCCATATATCTTCTTGGGCTAAAAGTCATGGCATTGTCTTAAATCCTACTAAGACCCAATCAATTATAATTGGCAGTCAACAATTACTGTCTCCTATTTCTCTATCATCTTTACGTCAAGTAGAAATCGAGGGCAACGTCATTGGGTATTCTAAAGTTGTAAAGAATTTAGGCATACTCGTGGACGAGACATTTTCTTGGCAAGCACAAGTCAACGAAGTAAGCAGGCGAATATATAATGGCTTTCATAGCCTTCGGAGCCTGCTTCTGCCGTTACTAGACTATGCCTGGATACGCCGGATTGAAATATATATATATAATATCGCATTTAGTGAAACGGCTGGTGTATCGAATGCCTGCGAATTTACTGAATTGGTTTTTAAATTCTCATTCCGATAGTGCATCTCCTTTTCCTATCCCCTCTCGTTAACTGAAGTAAAGAAGAGGAAGAACATCGCCGGCCGGACAGTCTATCACCGATTGTGTTCGCTTCGATACCGCCCGCGAGACGTTCCGCCGCCGCGCACCCGCGCTGTAACCCGCTTGTAAAACCCGCAAATAAGAACATTAGTGCTCGTGAAATATATATATTTGACAATTAAATCACCGCCGCGCTGTGAAGTGACTTGAGAAGCTGATTTACGAAGCTGCAAACGGACACTTAATAAGGTAAACGAGATCCCATTTTTTCCAAACTTTTCTATACCAAAGTACCGCAAAATACAGTTCACTAATCCTTTTATTCCCAAATTAAAATCCCCGCGCCATCATTTGATGGCCCTACGATCCGGATAAAAGCCAATTCAGTATATTATCATATTATTTGTGTAAAGTTTCAGTTTATATCAAAATCGTTTCAAACAGGGTTTCGTTTCATATAAATAATTGTACTGATTTCGCAGTTCGTTCTCACATATTAATTTATTGTAAATTTATAAAAATATATTATATATATTATTAAATATTTATATACATATATTTATAAAAAAAGTAATAATTTAACCGCATTAATAATTTAATACATATATTTATAAAAAAGTAATAATTTATTCAGCCGCTTTTATTATTTGCACCGCTCATATATTGCTTACCGCTCATATAGTTGCTTGACGACAGCTCTTATCGCCTTCGTGTCGGTTTGGTAATTATTAATCGAATCGATATGTAGGTACAATTTATTTCGTTATAATAAAATATTACTTGCGTATAGGTATATTTAATAATTTATTTATTTGTACTAAAATATTATTTGAGTATATATTGCTTGAATATATTTAGGTATTTTATTTACTCGCGCCGCTAGCCTGTATATAGGTTTTAATTGATAATTGAAACTATATAAAGGTAAACATACACTATACTACTTTATTATTTTATTTGACATTTATTTATATGCCACTTTATTTAAACATAAAATTCCTTGCTTCACTTTAATTACAGTATATTTAATCGGTTTTCTGTGATCTGTCTTCTGCAATGTCGGAAAGAAGGTTAAAATTATTAATCGCAAAGAAGGAAGAATTATACTTTCGCTTAAGTAGTATTGCAAATCATGCAAACGAAGTTGACACATCGGACCTTTCGAAGGAAAGTTTTTTGAACGAGTTAGAGTCACTCGAAGAATTGAAGAGTAAATTCGAGCTAATTTTAGATGAAATAAATAACATCGAATTAGAATTGAACCCTAAACACGCAAATAACTACCAACCACTTTCATCATTCGATGATTTATATTGTCGTATAAAACGAGTCGCAAAAACTTTATCTTTTAAGGAAATAAAGCCACAAATACCTCAACGCGATAGACCAAAATTGCCTGCCATACAAATACCAGAATTTAATGGTGAAGTTAAAAACTGGCCATTGTTTTATGCTAGTTTTAAAAATACTATACACGAAAACCCGGGTTTGGCTGATTCTGAAAAACTCTATTATTTAATCGGTAAATTGACCGATAAAGCCCGTCTGGTCTGTGCAGGAATAAATCCGTCCCCTGAAAATTATTCTTTAATATTAAATGCTCTTATTGAAAAATACGAGGATAAAAGACTTCTCGCTACGTCATATTTAGATCAAATATTTAATTTTAAACCGCTTATTAACGCGTCGGCAAACGATCTTGAAAATTTTATTGATAAATTTGTTTCGTCCGTATCCGCTATTAAAAATCTTAAATTCAGTGATTTAAGCGATTTTGTTTTATTATATACAGCGCTTAAAAAATTAGATTCGCATACAGCTCGCGCATTTGAGATGGAGAAACGTCGTTTAGAGTTACCCACCTTTAATGATCTCGTTTTATTTTTGCGCGACCAAATTAAAATAATGCATAGAACACCCACTACCACATCGCCATCACAAATATATAAAAAACCAGATGTGGCAAATAAAAATAAATTTAATAAATTTACGCATTCTTACATTAATACTGAGACTTCGCTTGCGTCTTCTCAATCTCAGTGTTCATTATGTACTACGCGTCACGAACATCTATATAAGTGTTCGGGATTTCAAAAATTATCACCTAACGATCGCTTTAAACACGTTAAGATGAATCACTGTTGTATTAATTGTCTCAGTGCCAAACATCAAATTTATAATTGCAATTCAGATAGTCATTGTCGAAAATGCCAACGCAAACATCACACGCTTCGAATGCTTCATTTCGAAAATACCGCTCCCAATGCTGGAAACAGGGCGTACACTGCAACAGCGACAGCCTTTTCGCGCGGCGTAGACGCAGGCTTACCGTCTCGAGCGGACGATGTAGCTTTGTGTACGTTGTCAGCTGACAATAATGTCAGTAACTTTATCACTCCCGCTTTCACAACTGTTCTTCTCGCGACCGCCCGCGTCATAGTGGTTGACGCATGCGGCAACGAATGTTATGTTCGCATGCTATTAGATAGCGCTTCGCAAAGTAATTTTATAACCCGCGATTGTTGTACACGTCTTGGTCTGACATCTTTTAATCTACCGGCATGTACTCTCGTTAAAGGTATAGGAGGATCGGTGAAGCCTATACAAAGCTCTGTCCGAATACAATTTTCTTCCCGCTTTAATAATGACGTCAGTTACGATGTCGACACTTTGGTTGTAGACAAAGTTACTGAACGCTTGCCCTCCGCCTCGGTCGACAGTTCCGCACTATGTAATTTTAATCATTTACCGCTGGCCGACGATTCATACGCAACTCCTGGTGACATCGATATGTTAATAGGAGCTTCTTTGTTTCCGCACCTCTTGTTACCTAGCAAGGTTCAAGGCCAAACCACAGGTATTTCTCCATACGCGTTAGAGACAGTTTTAGGCTACGTTATTCTAGGAACCGCACCCGCACTGGTGAATCCTCTGGACAGTTTGGTCAAAAAATTCTGGGAAATGGAAGAAATAAATGGACTGCCCATTCTCAGCCCAGATGACAGAGACTCTGAGGAGATTTATTCTCGTACTACGACTCGTGACGAGACTGGTAGGTATTCCGTCGCTCTACCGTTCAAAGGAGACATATTCTCTTTGGGGGACTCCGCGCGTACCGCCGAGAGGCGATTTCTCTGTCTGGAGCGCAAATTACAAGCATCTCCTACCTTGAGACAGGCCTATGATGACGTCATAAGAGAATACCTAGAAAAAGGTTATTTATCACCCGCCCCTCCTGACACGGAGGCGAACAAAGACCATCCCGCTTATATTATCCCGCATCACGGCGTCATTTGAGAAGACAAAGTGACATCGAAGTTACGCATCGTGCTCGACGCGAGCGCCAAAACGAGTACGTCTGTTTCGCTTAACGATATTTTATATAACGGCCAAAATTTACAAGGCAACCTCTTTAACATAATTTTAAATTTCCGCTTGTTTTCTGTCGCTCTTTCAGCAGACATACGACAAATGTTTTTGTGTATCGGCGTACACGAGCGCGATCGCAGGTTTCAGCGTATATTTTACCGTTTTTCGCCCGCAGAACCGCTTCAAGTATACCAATTTAACCGCGTTTGCTTTGGGCTAAAATCCAGTCCCTTTCACGCATTGCGCACTATCAGGCAACTCGTCTCTGATGAAGGTGCTTCTGAGGCCTTCAGTCAGGCCACACAGACCATAGACAACGGTTTATATATGGATGACTATGTTTATAGTGTGCCGGCCGAAGATCAGGCCATAGATGTCGCTAGACAAATGATAGGATTGATGAAGGCAGGCCAGTTTGATCTTGTGAAGTGGACAAGCAATTCTCAGTCCGTTTTGTCGTCAATCCCAGAGTCACACCGTCTTATCGCAGTTAAGGAATTCGATATATCCGCGCTACATAAAGTTCTTGGCCTATGTTGGTCGCCCGCAACCGATTCTTTTACTATAAAAATTTCTTCGCCAGCTGAAACTTGCACCAAACGCGCCATATTATCTTGTGTTGCTAAATTATGGGATATTATGGGCTTCGTCGCTCCTGTTGTGCTATTGGCTAAGCTCCTTATTAAACAGCTTTGGCTCGAAAAGCTTGAATGGGACGATCAACCTCCCGCTCATATAATTAAGCTATGGAATCGATTCCGCACCGAGCTTCCAATGCTCAATAAAATAAATATACCGCGCCACGTAGGTATCACGGTCGGTAGTGTTGTCACTGTTTTGGGGTTCGCGGACGCCAGCGAGAAGGCGTACGGGGGTGTTGTATACCTACACGTTCACAATGAGGGACAACCAAACTCGGTTCATCTAGTCTGTGCTAAGTCCAAGGTGGCTCCTATGAGAAAGGTGGTTTCTCTCGCTCGGCTCGAACTCTGCGCCGCATTGATACTTTCAAAGCTCATGCGCATCGTTATTGATGTTTGCTCAGCTCGCCACCCCATTGGTGAAATTTACGCGTTTTCAGACTCGACAGTGACACTATGTTGGATTCACTCTTCGCCACACCGTTGGGACACCTTCGTTGCCAATAGGGTTTCAAAGATACACTCTGAATTGCCTCCTAATTGTTTTTATCATATACCAGGAGTGGACAATCCCGCTGATTGTCTCTCGCGCGGGCTCATGCCTGCTCAAATATTAAACCATCCGCTGTGGTATAATGGTCCACCGTGGAGCAACGCACACCCCTCGAAGTGGCCTATTGCTACGTTTAATACGTCTACCGCTTTGTCTGACCCCCCTGAGGAGAAGACTATCACTCTTGCTACTTTTGAGCAAGAAACTCCGGTCATCATAGCTCTGTCTAAACGTGTTTCATCTTGGAGTAAATTTTTACGCATTGTTGTGCATATTTACCGCTTTCTCAAAATATTACCGCTTCGCAATCATATATCCGCTTCTGACCTAGACTTTGCAGAGAATAGGGTTCTCCGCGAGGTTCAGTCATTCTACTTTCCGAATGAAATCGCATATTTGCGAGCTGGCAAGGCTTGTAGTCGCAGCTTCCAGCAGTTAAAGCCGTTCTTGCATGATGGGCTTTTAAAGGTCGGTGGTCGCTTATGCCATTCTGATCTCGATTTCTCACATAAACATCCTGTCATTTTACCGCGAAAGGATCATATATTGGATTTATTAGTTGATTATCATCACAAGTTCAACTGTCATGCTGGTCCTGACTTGTTGATGTCTATTCTACGACAGAAATACTGGATTCTGTCCGCCCGCAATTTAATACGTAGCAGGGTGCACAAATGCATGCCCTGCTTTCGGCTTCGCCCTAAGCCGAACTATCCGGAAATGGCTGATCATAAGTATTTTCGTGTAAAGCAATCCGCAAAGCCCTTCGCTCATACAGGCACGGATTTCGCTGGCCCTTTGAAGGTGACAATGTCTCGTGGACGCGGTATTCGTTCCACGAAAGCATACATATGCCTGTTTACTGGATCTTATCTGCGTCCAGTCGTACGAGTGTGTCCTTTGCCAAACTAACTTATTTATCAATTACTAATCTATATCTATGTAGTTTAAGTATGTATATTCTAATTTTAAATAAGTATATCTAATGTATATTCCGCATTATATCCGCATTCATTTTAAGCTAATTTGTGTCGCATTCTTTGAAGGCGAGCCTTCAAGCCGGGGGGGAATGGATACGCCGGATTGAAATATATATATATAATATCGCATTTAGTGAAACGGCTGGTGTATCGAATGCCTGCGAATTTACTGAATTGGTTTTTAAATTCTCATTCCGATAGTGCATCTCCTTTTCCTATCCCCTCTCGTTAACTGAAGTAAAGAAGAGGAAGAACATCGCCGGCCGGACAGTCTATCACCGATTGTGTTCGCTTCGATACCGCCCGCGAGACGTTCCGCCGCCGCGCACCCGCGCTGTAACCCGCTTGTAAAACCCGCAAATAAGAACATTAGTTCTCGTGAAATATATATATTTGACAATTAAATCACCGCCGCGCTGTGAAGTGACTTGAGAAGCTGATTTACGAAGCTGCAAACGGACACTTAATAAGGTAAACGAGATCCCATTTTTTCCAAACTTTTCTATACCAAAGTACCGCAAAATACAGTTCACTAATCCTTTTATTCCCAAATTAAAATCCCCGCGCTACCAATGCCGATGTCGCATATTTGGATCTCACCGAAAACAGACTGGATAAACTTGAGCGACTACAGAACGTTTGCATAAGGTACATATTCAATCTGAGGAAGTATGACCATGTTTCCGAGTACCGATCAAAATTGCAATGGCTTCGTATACGGGACCGGAGAAATTTGCATATCCTTTCATTTCTATATAATGTCCTATACAACCCTACATCTCCCTCCTACCTCAACGAGGCTTTTACCGGATTAGGAAGTCATGGTCTCCCACTTCGTTCAAGTCAGAATAATATCCAACGTATCCCAAAACACAATACCACTTTTTTTTCCTACTCCTTCTCCGTACATGCAGCTCGACTGTGGAATCAGCTTCCTTTAACTATTCGAGGCGCTAGCTCGCTGTTCACCTTTAAGCAATCATTGAAAAAGCACTTCCTTTCACAATAAATATTAATCATAAATTCTAACCTTTCCGTTATCCCCTCCCTTTCCTTACCTTATTTTGGCAGTTTATTTATTTACTTATTTATTTATTTATTTATTTGTTAATATATCAAAATATGTATGTATATACATATACATACATATAATATGTCAAACTCAAAAATTTATTTATATATTTACATTTTACTTTAGATACACACACAATGTATATTATATGCTATAATTTCAAATTTAATTTTAGGCTATAATTTGTTGCCTACTCTTCTTTTCACACCAGCATGTTGGTTGACTGGAAGATATTGCTGTAGTGTAGCAATAAGTCCGCCATTGTACCTTATTTTATTGTGCAATAAAGAGATTTTCATTTCATTTCATTTCATTTCATTTCATTTCATTTCATTTCATTTCATTTCATTCAGATGTGGAAGAATTATTACCTTTGCTCGCTTAAGGAGTAGGTACACGACAATAATAAAAGGGGAAAGGAATTAGGAGAATATCACTGTTTGTGTCGGGAGCTTTCATCACATGAAGATCGCTTTTTTATATACTTTCGTAGGTAGCAAAATTTATTCGAAGAATTACATGAAATTCCTGAAAAATTTGTAACTTATTTTAATAATCAATAAACAGACTGATAAATTACTTACCAGTCATATTAATTTCTTTTCCAATTTGTTCCCACAATTTTGATTTTATCTTCATGTTTTAATATGAATTACCATTCGTATAATACAGGCAGGGGTGTCTCCAAACATATTCTATCAGTTTTTCAGTCATAATGCTTGTATTTTCACGCGTACGTCGGACGCTTTCAATGAAATTTGTAAACAAATACAACGCCCGGCGTCAAAGCGTTCTAACGCGACGTCAGAGCGCCGCGTACTGCCAGCACCCGCGCTCTGTTTGACAGTATAATACCGTTACACAACTCGGCGCTATAACGCGGCGTCAGGATTTACCACGGAGCAGCTGCTCCGTGGGATTTACGCTGTAGCGCTCTGACGCGCGCTAAATACGCGTTCTGTTTGGCGAGGCCTTAAGTGTACTCCCACAAAATGGCATATGCCTAGGTAAAAAAAAAAGTACAAACAAGTTTGCAATTCGATCGTCAAAAAATGTTTTAAAAAAAATCCATTTTGATGCCATTAATTTGCGGTAATTAAGTAGTTTTATGACTTTTGCTTGGACATTATCGAATAGTTCTAAAATATTTTTTATTTTGATAAGCTAGCATTAATAGTTTCCGAGATATTAAGGTGTATGTTGGTAACCCGGATTCATTGCTCCCGAGTTTAGGCAGTTGATAGTTCTTGGTATATAGATTCGGACCTTCCAAGATAGAGAAATCCTTTTTTTTAATATTGAGATACTCGGACTGATCTTTATCTGCAGGTGAATTTGTGTAGGCATTTCCCAAAAATATACCTGACCATTGGCAAGAAGCATATTCTAAATGCGATCGTCGCGCTGCATATTTAAAAATATGGAATAGGTGTAAAAAGTAGCGCCAACGATTTTTCAATAATTCCGTGGAGATTGCATTATCTGCCGGCGCCAAATGACGGGAAATCGCCGGCCATATCCGGTGATTCAGCCCTCCGCGGCCGGCTTTTCCTTTTGTACTGGAGAGGCGTGTTGCTCTTTTTTCACCGTTTCGCCGTCATTTTTATTCATTCCGCCAGCGGCTCGGACATTATCTGCATTTCAATCGGCAACCCTTCGGGAAGCATATTCGTTTTGTTTACCTACCATAAGCTCTACTAGCAAAGATGTACTCACGGGAGAAAAATAATTACCAAATACTTACCCAAATTTCGTATCGATGAAATGATATAAATGATGTCTGCATTCGATTTATTTATGACCTAAGAAAGTTTGACCATATTACGGAGTACAGAAGGAGACTTCACTAGCTGACGACCCGAGAAAGAAGAGATACGAGAGTCCTTGGTTTGATCTTCAGAATCCTGAAGGGGGCCGCTCCGACTACCTTATAAGTAGGTTTAAACCTCTATCTTCTCACGGGCGCCCTCTGAGATCTGAAGACAACCTACTGCTCTCGATCCCTAGTTACAGTAGTGATTTCTTCTCGCACTCCTTCTCTGTACGTGTAGCCCGTCTCTGGAATGCTTTACCACGCGTATAAGGATATCACCCAGTTTGTTTTGCTTCAAACTCAGGCTCAAAGAACACTTGAACCCACGCTCATAAACTTTTCCTTATTTTTCCATATTTTTTCCTCCCCACTGCGTCCCCTGCGTCATTATAGGTATATTGTTTGTTTTTTCTTAAATTTTTTGTTTTGTTTTCCTGCTGAATTCAAATGTTTAAAATTTAATTTATTAGTTTTTTTTTACCGCATAACATATTATTCCACTAGGTTAAGGTTAGCTGTAAGATATTGCTTTTAGGTAATAAGCTCGCCTTTTTGTTTGAGCCACTAAAGCGTTTAAATATTATTATTATTTAATTATTATTATTATATAAATTGCGTCGGTCTTATAGGTATTGACTATATATCAAGTGTGATAATGTATTTGTATTTGATTTTTAAACTTTTTTTTTCCTATCTTCAATTTAATTATTTTATTGGCTATATAAAGTTTTTATTGGCTATATATACTAATCGCGATTTACAGCTTGGATCATATTATTTTTTTATTATTTAACTTTCAAACCATTAAATATAGTAACATGTAAATATATTAAAAGAAATAAAAAACACGACTGCCATTACAAAAAGTGAAGTATTTATAATTATTTTTATTTCGGTTCTTTTATGAAATCTTTGTGGTTTATGTATTTATCCATATGTATACATATATATATATATATATATATATATATATATATATATATATATATATATATATATATATATATATAAATATATATATACATATATATATATGTATATATATATATATATATATATATATATATATATATATATATATATATATATATATATATATATATATATATATATATATATATATATATATATATATATATATATATATATATATATATATATATATATATATATATATATATATATATATATATATATATATATATATATATATATATATATATATATATATATATAATATATATATATATATATATATATATATATATATATATATATGTATACATATGGATAAACACATAATATAAAATGTTATATAGTTATATAGTTATATTTGATAAGGTTTGTGAAGAAATCCGTTTATAGGATGATGTTTTTATTTAAAATAAAATTAGTAAAAGCTACTTAAAAAGTAGCGAAGGAAATCCCAGCTTGTGTTGGGAAATGCTTATGTTTGAATGAGATATACTTACGGATGTGCACGACTTACATTGCACCGTCGAAAGTCGGGCACATCCGTAAGTATATCTCATTCAAACATAAGCATTTCCCAATACAAGCTGGGATTTCCTTCGCTACTTTTTAAGAAGCTTTCACTAATTTTATTTTATATATATATATATATATATATATATATATATATATATATATATATATATATATATATATATATATATATATATATATATATATATATATATATATATATATATATATATATAAATATATTATATATATATATATATATATATAAATATATATATATATATATATATATATATATATTATATATATATATATATATATATATATTCGGAATGTACTTAATCAGACCTTTCATTTGACATGATATACGATATGTTATTTTATTGACGTTTGGAAATTTGGACATTTAGAGAACTATTTACTTAATAGTTGGACAGTTAAGGTACCCGTGACACCCTCAATGGACATAACGAGTTTAATCACATACTTCTAATCGGTTGGAGCGTTTAGACGTTAAGGTGGAATAAAGAAACGGAATACATACATAGATGAATCCTGAACATATTACACTCCTTTTTTGTTGGACACTCATGTAATAAAAATAACTTACATTGGCGTCATTGGAATTATATGAGATACTATTCTTAGGATTCAAAGACACTTTGTTTTCCATTCTAACGTTGACGGTTATCTACCGTTGTAAGCCTTTGCCAAGGTGGCAATAAAACATTTTTATGCCGATATATACCGATGGATGCCGATAATCACAATGGATGGATTAATGGATGAATGAATGGATACCGATGCCGTCCCCGGATATTAGTGGATACCGTTCCTTTCTACGTTGAAGAATAAAGTTTTGAGTTTTTTTTTACATTTTCTTGTTATATTACATATTATAATACTTTTAATTAAAAACCTGCTGAAGATCCCTAAAGTAATAAATCAAAAATTTTAGGCAACGTCCTCAGAATTGTAAGTCAATCTTATTTATTTTCGTAGGACCAGTATTAACGGATTTGAGATTTTATGAAATGGTCGTCATTTTGAAACCAAATTGCTGATTCTCTCATCAATTTTCCAATTTCGATATTAGGATGAATTATTTTTGCACGTAATTTGGTCCCAATTGGTGGTGTCCTTTCAAGTTTCTGAGATACAGTGGTTACACACACAGACTCATAATTTTCCAGAAATCAGAATTTCCAGAATTCCAGCTGTGGACTAGTCCTACGAAATAAACTAAATAAAACTATCAGTCTAGTGGCTATTCGATAAATGGCACAAATCAAAGCTGTTAAAAATATTCAGCGAGATAAAAGAACGGCGAACACATATTCAATAGCGGTACTAACCATTGGGGGCAGTTTCATCATCCCATTGTGCTATCCAAAGAATAATTTTACTTTCCCCGCATGATCCGGGAAGCAATTGAAATAAGGAAAAAACCCCGAACTTCCATAGAGACGATATGACGCTTTCAAACTCTCTACTACATGGAACACTCTTCTTAAAATGTTCTCAACGCCCGTCGCCGAGCGCAATGACGTAACACATAATACAGGGTGCCATAAACTTCTCGAGGTAAATTTCGTTCGATTTCAAATCATAAAATATAATGAACACAGAGAGCTGTCAACTACAACGGGCGAACCCGTCACCTCAGGAAGTTTCAACAATTAGTCGTTATCATCTCCCATGAAGTGAACACAGAAGACCTGGACAAAACAGTCCACCGTCAAGCTCCGCCTCATGCCCGTAAGAGGCCAACGCCTTATCCGCAAGATGAATAGGTATGTTACCCAGCTGGATTACACTCCTTAGACCTTACTTCTAATTGCGACCAGATTGCTCCGGTCTCTCGACTGGTTACGAGTTCGAGGCCGCTTGCGCGGTCCTCTTCCTTACGAACTGGTGAAACAGTGTAAATTGAATCTATCGCGGACTACGGCGTCCTTTGCCCTGATGTTCACCCGGGATTGGGTAGCCGATGGTTGTTTCAAGAGCAGTCGCCGTAAGGTAAGCAACCACCCCCGCTCTATAGGAAACAGTACCTTCCAGGAAGTCAGAATGTTAGTCAGAATGCACAATCGATTGGGTTACGCCGCACGGTGTGCAGACCGTCCAGGAGCGCCAGAAGGTTGACTCATAGGGAAACTAGCCCTAAGGCCAGAGTCCTACCAGGGTTCGCACTCCATGCATGGAGGCCGCCGAATGGGTGTTGACCCGTGAGTGAGAACAACCTTGAACAAAATGGGTCTTCGTGGCCAACTCATCAAGTGCCATTTGCTCCCAATATAGTGAATAATATAAAATCGGATTTACCGTATGCATTTTGTAGCACCCGACGTTTCCGCGATGTTACAACCGCCGTTGTCCATCGCAACATTGCCGAAACGTCGGGTGCAACAAAATTCACGAGGTAAATTCGTTTTATTTTATTTATAATGTCAAACAACCGCGATAGTCTTCCATTTCATGATCTTTTGAAGAATAACCATAATAAAAAAAAAACTATTTAAAAAAAAAATCTATTTAATAGATATTCACTCATTAACAACAGATACAACAACCTATTATGATTAGATATAGTGATAAGCATAAAGATTAGGTATCTACATTTATTACCATTTTACTACAGAAGCTGTTCGATTGTCACTCCGCTGCTGTAGTGGTTCGTTTGTTCTTTTAAGTTTCAGTTTTCCAACAAGCCATTTCGGGTAAGTCAAGCAAAAGCCGACAAAGAGCGTACGGTAGATTAAGACGTCTGCTACTGTATTCAAGGAAAGCTTTTGTCGTAAGAAATTGTGTCAAATTCCTTGAAATTCTCGGGGGTGGTAAATTCACTTGTCTCTTTGTGAACAATGGGCACACAGTTTTAAGTCGTAACCCATATTTCACCGGATTCATAAGACAAGGACGACTGCATGTATTTTTTTTAGATTTGCTAACGGTTTTCGTTCAAACGCAATATAATTATATATTTTATTTACAAAATCCATGTATCAGTGGATCAAAAGGATTAAGTCGCCTACATGGTCAGAGTACTATATGTCAGACTATAAACCGTTTCCGTTTTTTTTATTTCTAATGAGTTATTCCACATTATTTTCTTGTATAGCAATTGGAGGAGGTATCAGATGTCATGTTCTGTTATTTTAATGTAGCCTAATCCAGAATTCGAAAAAATGTATGATAAATTCGGTCTCCTTCACGAACCTAAACGTAGAACTTGCCAGACGCACAGAAGCCATTCATTCAAAATATTTTTTACCATTCGCTACAAATCATTTATATATTTTTTTTTAATTCTCGACAATATGTAACTATTGGCACTAAAAAAAAATAAAGTCCTCGCATGTGGATAAATATAATCGATCTCGGTCACATAATCTATTTGCGGAGCCGTCCTCACGAACCACACTAATATAACAATGGAGTCTGCTTATGCATGCCTTACATCACATAAATGCCCTATGTTCGTCAGCTTCAGATCTGGATATTTTTACAGCGATACTACATCTCTTTAAAGTTTGTCATTGCGCTACTTTATTTATTTCAAAACGTAATGTTTCAAAACTAAATATCATTTAAAATCGAAACGGATGTTTCATTCTTTAGGTAGGTACATACCTGCACTAAGAAAAATATAAAGATGTAATACACTGAAATACGCATGTTTCAACAAGGATTACCTATATAACTCGGACGTATAAATTTACATGACGCGTAATGATGTTGGCGTGACGATAGTTACGTGCCGTAATGTTAAAACATAATGTTATTTCATTACGTTGCAACGTTGGGATCTCGCTTCTATCATGACAGCATACAGTAGTATACGTAGGATTTTAGTCGGACACATGAATCATGTTAAAACTACAGTATAGTGGTAATTCTGTATTAACTTTAGGGTCAATGTTGAAACATATGCAGTGGGACCTCTCATAACGAGCATAATATTGGTTCCAGATTCTTACTCGTTAAGCGAAACAATTTTTCCCATACTCGTTATGAGAGGTGAGAATTACTCGTTATGAGAAATTATTGCGAATTACTCGTTATGAAAGGTGCTCGCTATGAGAGGTTCCACTGTAATCGAGTAAAGGATATTCAACAAAATTCCTTTTAATTCAACAAAATTACGATTGAAAGATCGTTGTTCTGTATAAAACCGTAATAACAAATGTTCCAGAAAAAATGTTCCAAAATAATCAATCTAATATTTTTCTCAGTGTGTACTTGCAGATTTAAGGGGTATTTAATTTTTATTATACATGTACTTATAATAATTTTATTGCTTCTTGCCATACATGTTTATGTTTCCACCTTAACGACTTGGTTTTGCTGTAATGTTGACTTGTTTATGAAATAAATATATAAGTAATCCCTTTACTTCGTGAATTATGACATCGCTCATTTTCGATTTCAAGATGCGATTCTTTACAAAATCAGAAGAGAAAATTGTAGATGAAGTCCGGGAATCGTTCGTGGAAATTGAAAAATGTATTAAATCAAACTTTATTTTTTAAGACAGAGGTCTATTTCATGCCATTCGAATTAGTTTCATATGATATTTATTTTTTCACTTTATATGTCATCAAGTAAGTATAGTTTTTTATTTTTTGTGTTCACTGGTTCATTTTTTGTATAATATTAGAAAACCGGTCATCTAAAAAATATTTTACTACTGCGATTCTGCTGCTGGAAGGTGCTTTTTTGCTCGTTGCAGATGCAGGGTATTACAGAGGCATAAAAATGGGAC
The DNA here is from genome assembly GCA_944548615.1 of Micropterix aruncella. Taxonomy (NCBI): domain Eukaryota; kingdom Metazoa; phylum Arthropoda; class Insecta; order Lepidoptera; family Micropterigidae; genus Micropterix; species Micropterix aruncella. The sequence goes on along the minus strand of OX155957.1, from coordinate 18,072,044 downwards.
AGCCTTGTTACTAGGGCAATAAAATTGGAAAGTGCATGGCCCAGGACAGTAGCGGCCCAACAGCAACAATAGCAAAAAAGCTTGCTTGCCTATTTGGGCTTTGAAATATGCATTACTGACTTATTCCACTAATAAACATGTTGCCGGTAATGGGTGGCTCTAAAAATACAATAGTTTTAATATTTCTTTACTAAATTTCGTCTAAGGTTTGTGATACAGAAATCCAAGTTCATTAATAATGTACACTTTATTAGTCCATAGACACCGGTTGCTAAATGTTGTATATAAATAAGTACAGTTATGCAGAGTGGATTTTGTTATTATCCTATTGGTGGACATTCCAAAGTGATTTCTAGATTTGAACCTATATTTTAAACTGTGCATATTCTTTACGAAGAAATTCTAGATAGATATTCCCAGTAATTTAATTTTGTATAACTAACATTTTCCGAGTTGTCAACCGCAATGTTCTTTAATTATTTTTGTGTGATTAATTCCAAATGATTTCTGCGTTTTTAAGTTATCAGGAAAACATTCCTTTGTCCATGTATTTGGAAATCGTATAAGTATCTTACAATATAATTTATATCACTTATATCCCCGTATACACATAAGTTTTTATCTTGGCCGTTAGATATAGGATCCCCTGATGGTAGCGAATGGTCTCAAAAAACATGTATATGTCAAAAGAAAGACGCTGTTTGCCCAAAGAATACACTATACGGTAAAGGAAAGGCAAAATAGACATAGAGGGCAACACAGAAAGGTATATTGTTATGTTCCAGTTGATAATTAGTAAAATTTATAAAATTTTAAACGTAACGGTTTTATAATAGCTGACATTCTAATTCTTATATAATTTAGTATACATCTATTTATTTTTAAAAAATACGAAGGCATATTGCTGGATTGAAAATAAAATTATTTTACGTTGATTATTCTACGTAGAATTTGCATTTCTATTTGAATATATTATTCTCTATTACTATTTAATGACATTAGTATATTTTGATTATTTGTAAGTAGGTAATATTGAATATAATATTACAGCCATGACAACTATCATGCTATTTATATTTTTAATAATTAAATTTTAAGCATTTCATTTTGTGACGCATCCAAGTGTAGGAATGCCTATCTACTGGAGTAGTTGATTGTTATTGTATTGTATTGTATAGTAACTCCAAAGTCTGAACATATTTCCTCTTTCCGCTTATAGCTTTCCTCTTTCCACTTATCGCAGTATACAACGCGGTGCTGTAAATGAGTGTTACTTGCTGTGCATTCTTCACAATGAATTTTTCAGTACTAGACTCGTATTTCCATTGAAGTCCCAATCATTATAATCAATTTAAGGTAATTTCATAAAATTCATCTTGTATGATTATGCCATATTTCAAGTAATGACGGGAAAAACGGATTTTTTTATGTGAGGGCAATATACAAAGAATAACATGCATAAATAGATAAATATAAAGAATGAAAATAATAATATTTGAGACCTAAAGATATATAAGAGCATTTAGTATCCCTATACTCTATCTATTCAGCGCAAATGATTTTTAATCAATTTCAGATAAATTGAAGACGATCATTAATATTAAAACGATATCGAAAACTAATTAAAGCACATAGTACTCATAAGTAGTTATCACCGTAATTCTCCATATAATGTCTCCTTTGTATATATTTTCCCCCTGATTTTTAATATAATTACATGGTGTAAGAAAACTAGAAAGATACGGCAATATGACCCCGCGCTTGAATCGAGTGCATGCCAATTTCTGACTTGTCATCCCCACTACAAAATTCGTGGTGACATGGTAAAAAATGTACTCTATGAATGTTGTTTATGGTTAAAAATTCCAGATTATTCGTCAGTATTTAGAAGTATTTGTATAACATTTGTAATTATATCTTTTATTGTGCGTTGTGGTGATTAGAATGGTACACCTCTTTAAGACCGCTATATATTATCCTATAAAGTAAAGGGAAGAATAAAATAAATGTCATATGTCTGTTGTTTATTTATTTAATGCTTGTATGTACAAAAAATATAGTGACATTGGTCACCGAAGTAAATAAATGAAATATTGATGAACAACAGCTTGAGATAGACACAGTTCAAGTAATAAACGGCGCTATGCACATCTAAAGAGGCTTCTTAGGCCTGTATGCACAATTATGGTGTAAAAACATAAAATAATAGTACTATATTAATATCATTCCAAAAAAAAATGAAAAGGAAGGAATGTAAAAAAAATAGAAGGTGCAATTCCACAGTTTTATATTATTAAATATCAATAATATTTTTATGACGTAGATATGAATGATAAATATTCACGACGCATTATATTGTTAGAGAAATGTAATTATTTCATAGAATAAATAAAGTGCAAATATAGATACAGGGAACACATACAGATACAAAGATTTTTTTTGCTCTTCAATTTATAATTTGAGGAAGTTTTTTATGCGCCGGTATCCAATTCCTTTTAGCCATCTGTTTATTTTATATATAAACCAATCAATATCGTTTTTGTTCAACTTGTCGATGCTGTTAAATATTTTTGGCGCCATAAAATACGTTTTACATTGAGCAAAGTTCGTCTTTATTATTAGGTTGTTAGTTAATGTGGCCGCTCTTGTTGCAACTAGCTTGCTCACGTTTTTCCCAATTCTGTGGGTGTTTTTGGAAGAAAACCAGAATTTCTTTCACAAAAAACTATTATGTGATTATTTTATTAATGTTGATTAGTTAGTTTGCTCATAAATTAACTTAATCGAGTTTGCCTTAATTCGAGGGATTCAGCTTAGTAAGGCAGACTTTGGTTTTTACTTTATTGTATACGAAATAAATATTATTATTATAGGTGAATAATTTTCTGCGTCATCCTGTAGTTTTATTGTCGCCGCGCACAAGTTGACGTCCAAACAGAAAGCTTTCGCGTTCAATTGTTTCCGAAACTCCCCAAATTGTCTGCATTGTGAGATACAGCTCTAGCTCCCATCTGGAAGAAGTAAGTGCGAAAGGGAGGGAGAGAGCAGAGCAGGTCACTTTGCGCCAAATCCCGAACATGCTGTCGACAGATTTCACGGAAGCGAATCCGAAACCTCTTTATGAGCGGCCGGGAGCTCGTAAAATTGGGTCAGTGGGTATTCGCCGGCTAATTGCATGGACTGCATCTATAGATTTATGGTCTTGTCGCTTCTGCGCCGTTGAATCTTTTGTCTATGCTGTAATATATTGCCCCGATTCCGATAACGCTCCTTCGGCTTCTGAGGCCATTGAAACTCGGACAAGTGCATTTACCTCCAAAGACGCATTTCACAGTGAATTTGGCACAATTTCGAAACAGACAAAAGATTCTATTCTAGGATTGTAAACCGTGTAAACGTCTTAATTTTACAGTTAGTACTTTGTTGACATTTTCTTCATTCAGTCATTCTTCTGGTTCAAATTGTATTTCTTTTCATACAGACTGGTAGAAATTGGGTATTTTTATAAATCAAAACTTACTAAGAATAAAGTTCGACTTTTCTTCAACGCCAAGCCAAAATTATCATCAACCTATTTATCCACCAATGCCAAGCTAAAATTACTGGAGTAATATACTTGATACTTGTAGTATCAGAGTGGTACTTTAGTAGTACTGTAGTACTTGATACTTGATACGATAGTAATATACTTGAGGGTTTACTTTGGATTCGTAAGGTGCGCTAAGAAATAAGTTTTCAAATATCGATTCCTAATAGGATTCCTTCATACAATATTAGGATACACCTTCGAAATTCAGGGCAGTTATTTAATTTAAAAAACCAATAAAAATACACCTATTCGAGGAATATGTTATATGATAGGGTTATAGATGATATTGAAAAATAACGATATGTACTTTTTTTTAAATATTCACCTCGGAAAATTAAAGGATAAGTATTTGGGGTTTTCGACAAAATTCCTCCCTTGAGATGAGACGCGGGGGTGAGACGCGGAGAAATATTGTTCAAGAGTTTCGTATAAATCCTCCTCAAATGGGGTTAAAAAAGGAGTTGATTTGCGTATAGGACATAAAGAAGTGCAACAAAATTGTAATTTTAGTATATCGTCGATTAAAGTACTGTTGTGCAATCTGAATTCCAGCAGAGCACACGGGGTAATTTTGCTAGTATAAAGGCGTGGGCATATTATCGGACGCGTCCGTCAGCCGCGGCTTTTGGACGCGACTAAAAGGTATCTGTGTAATGAATTTCTATTGAGCCGTGCACTTTATCGGACGTCAGTCGCGGACGTGACCTTGAGGCTTCGGACGTCCGATAGAGATCCGCAAGCCGTGTCCCAAACGACTGTGCCCGACTCAGTCGTCCGATAATATGTTTGCCCCTTCATAGGTAAAGTTCTTCATGTTGACTAGACTGTCAAGTTTTTAATAGATACAGGATAAATTCATTATGAAATTAAGTCTTTTGTAACTATTCCATTTTGTTGAGTCCATGTGATGACAGTTGGTTGCAGATGATATCCTTAGATTTTCTAACGTTTCTTTACATGAAAAGGAGGGTTTTAATCAAAAAAACTGATCGAGTGGTTTTCTTTTCTTAGAAAAAAAAATCAAGCCACCTTCAACTACAGTATGCATCCAAGAATATACGATTATCTTTAAAAAATATACCACATTAATTAGACCATGCAAAATAAAACCATAAGCACTTCAAGTTTCTTTGTAGTAGCCGCGGGAAATAAACCTTATTGTTCGAGTTAGCAACAGTAGTCGTAAAATTCTTCTTCTTCTTATCGAAGTGCCTCTCCATTACTGGAGGTTGGCCGTTAGCTCTGAATACTTTTGTCGGTCTTGCGCCATCCGGAAAAGCTGTTACGTACTGGTGATCCTGGTCCAGTTTTCCACCCGGGGATTCTTAGCACCCCTGACCCATTAAAGGGCCGCCGGGCACCCGGGGTCATGGCTATTTTTGACTTTTCCATTGCTAACTACTAGGGATATATAGTGCAGTGGTCTCCCGTTGCCTTCTGCACCAGACATTTTAGGCCTATTTAGGACCTTAGGCCGCTGAGACCTCTTCAACCGGTTGCCTAGTTGGGAATGGTTATACCGCCATTGACTCGGTCTTTTGCTATATACCCTACTGTTGCTTCCCATTATAATTAGACCGATATGCAAACGGCGATCGAGTACATTCGGGACGCATCCTGTGTCAACCGCAGGTTAACCTAGACTGCATAATTGCACTTTATTTACTACATTTAACAATCATAATTAATATTTATTATTGAGAAATTTTTAAAATATGCTGTCACTATGAATTTAAAATTGGATAATTTATAAAATAAAGTCGTAAAATACCACCTGTGAAATCAAACGAAATGAAAAAAAAAACTATTGTAATAACTTTTTACGATACATCGAATAGTCAATAATACAGTAGGGATAGTTTAGCAAATCTGGTTGATACACGGTATCGTATACTTTCCCAAATTCGGTCTTGTTGAAGCGACATACAATGCGTCGCTGTTCTAGTTATCGGCTAAATAATAAGTGCGATAATTTATTTGCATTTGGTTTTCATACTATTTTCTGTTCTTTTTTTTATTTAACTGATTTTTCATCGACTATAATAATTGCCAATTTTAGGCTTGATTTCCAATTTTTCAATTTTTATTACTCGTAAGCCACTCGTAATCTCGTATATATATATAAGCAACTTCTAACATTATTTTTAGGATTCTGAAACATTTTTTTCCATTCTAGCATTAATAATAACTGAGTTATATAGTATTAAATTTTGAAATTAACAATATTTTTGATTCAAAACCCTACGAAGAACAAAAGCCGTTTTGTGGAGAGATTATGATAGTTTAAAATTTTCCTTGCTTCAATTGTCTATAACATTTTATTAGATGCTATAATAGGCCTGACCACAATAATATAATAGGCCTTTTAAAGAAGCAAGTAAATATATTAAAAATAAATAAAAACAATGACTGCCGCTACAAAAAGTGGACTACTGTATTTATAATTATTTTTGTTACGGATTTTATATGAAATATTTGTGGTTTATGTATTTATCCATATTTTCGGAATGTAAATATAGAAGCACATATATTTTTGGAATGTACCTACTCAATCAGACTTTTCATTTGACACTATACACGATATTCGCATACATATGTGTTATTTATTCACATATGGAGATTTGTACATTTGGAAGTTATGGTGGAATAAAAGAATGGAAAACATACATAGATGAATCCTTAACACATTACTCTCCTTTTTTGTTGGGTATTCGTGTAAAAAGTAGCCAGACTTAAAAAACACTGATTTACAATGACACAACAAACAGACTATTTAATATATTTTTTATAAAAATAATAAAGATCTTATCTGGTCTTTTGAATCTTAAAAAAACTACTTTGTGGACGTCACACCAGCAGTGTGATATTACTTTCGAACTATGTCGGTAGTTGTTTGATCTTGATATGTTCCTCCTATGAATGAAAGACGCCCAAACGGAAGATTCGAGTAGCTAATTATCATTCAATGAAGATTTACATTTATTTTAACTTTCCCGTTTCTAACGCTGCGGATAAGATCTGCCGTCTCCGAAGAAACCGTCCCGATTTTTTCATTTTAACAAAAACGGGAATCGTAGCGATGATCTTGCCTATCTGATTGGCGCCTGTTTTTTGCTCACGAGACTTCTTCTAGACCCGTTTTACGTCAAGGAGACCCTGCGACATGTTCTCACGACTTAGATAGAGGATTATAATAATTTCAACCTTCCGGCGGCTCTCTAAGCATCTCAGCGTTCAGCTTATTTTAACATAAAAAAGATGTGTCTCCACGCAAGATGCGTTTCTCGGTGCAACATTCTTCCAGTATTTTGCATAGCGGAGTAATGAGTGTTGTCCGCTTATCCAGCTAGAGTGTTGATCAGCTCGCACCTGAGACAAGGTACTCGTGCGGCACGGTGTGAGGGAGAAGGTAGAGCGTACTCGTTTGCCATACAAATGTCAGTATGAAAACGGGTACGCCGGGCAGGGCTGTATCGCTGATTGTAATATCGGTACGTATCCAAGTTAATTGATTTGATAATTTATTAATAATATTGCCCTTAGGCGTACTATTTGTGCATCGAGTAGATCAATTCATCATCATACTAAAAATATAAAAAAGTTTATGGTTTAACCGATTTCCTACTTTATACTGTTAGGTACATCTAATCAGTTTTTAATTATTGAATCGATGTTATAAATATATCGATATAATCAATTAATTTGATCTTGCTAGTATGAATGCATTTTATTTTACTCCACGCACCTGATGGTGGAATACGCAGAGGAACTCCTCTTTATTGAAAGCAACTATTGCTTTGTTTGAGATGATTGGATTTATCAGGGAATAGATTCATTAAATGGGGTGTCACTTACCTGATGAGCAAGTACCTAGGAGGTTTGCTTATATTTCAACTAATCGGCGATTAATTGTCCTAAAGCCTGTCGTGTTTTGAAAGTTTTTTAATAAAGAAAATATTTTAGTTTTATGAAAGCCCCATATTGATCTTACATAATTATTTTCTAGCTTTTAATAGGTACATCATTATCGATTGTACGATAAAACGATTTAACTTAAAAGGTTGGTTTTCTTATATTTTTAACTTTGAATTAATTCAAAGATCGTTCGCAGAATCCGTATTCAGTATTCAATATTTAATTTATTCATTCAGAATATACAATAAAAGCATGAATTATGAATTAAAGCTAAATATCGCATATTAGAATTCGACAGTTGCTAGTATTATATTAATATATGTAAATATAAAATTATTAAAGCATAAATATTAATTCGACAACAGCGTTGACTAAAGTCGGCTTTACACGGCAGACAAATAAAATTAAAAAAAATAGAGCTGAATCCATGTACATGAGTATACATATAAAATAGATAATTATTATAAGAATATTAATAGTCATCTTAGGCACTTTATACAATCATTGTTACAGTGGGGCGGTGTCAAGTAAAACGGGCGAACCCGTCACCTCAGGCTGGTATATATAATCGTTCTCTCAGCCGTGGGATGAGAGTAGAGACTTAGAGATATAGATAGTCTACTATCTAGCTCCGCCAGCTAGCCTCTCAGAGTCCAACATCTTAAGCGAGACACTGAGAAGCACCCAGCGGGTCTCCGCCAGTTTTGGCCGGATTTTTCCGGCCTTTCGAGTAGTTACGGGTTCGACTTTGCTTGCGCGGTCCTTAACCCAATGTGAGCGGTAATTCAGTTGGAATTTATCGCGGACCATGGCGTCCTCTGCCCGTCTCTGAAGCAGGATCAGGTGACAAATAAATTGATCGTTTCAAGACCGACTGTGATTAGGTCAACGGCCATCCCCGCTCTATAAGAAATTAAGTCGTTTCCAGACTCCCCCGGTTATCAGTGTGAATGCACAGTCGATTGATGCCGCACGATCGTAAACCGTCCAGACGCGCCCGAAGAAACGATTTACGGGGGACCTTCTGGCCCACATCCCTACTCAGTTGCGGGTACACAAGAGTCTATAACCTAGCCTCGAAACTTTTGCGGAGAGGCTACCGGATAAGTGCTGACCTGTGAGCTGGGCCGGCCCAAGAATGAAAAGGGACTATTACCATCCCAAATCATTGTCATAACTGGAGTTGTTAACTACAACAGGCGAATCTGTCACCTCACGCAGTCTTAACGATATTTGATCATTCTGTCTCCCGTGAGCTGAGCCTAGAAGACTTGGGATGAAACATCCCACTATCTAGTTACGCCACTTGCCCATAAGAAGACAATGCCTTGACGCGAGAAACCGGCTTTTAAACCAGCGGGCCGACACTCGCGCCCTTACTTCCAGTTACAGCCAGATTTCTCCGGCCTGGTTACGGGTTAGAGGTCGCTTTCGCGATCCTCTCCCTTAAGTAGTGGTGATTCGGTGTTTAAAGAATCTATCGTAGACCACGGCATCATTTGCCCAGCTTTCACCCGCTATCGGGTAGCCGATTGGTCGTTTCAATAGCAATTGCCTCAAGGTTAACAACCACCCCCGCTCTATAGGAAACACAGCCGTTCCCAGACTCCCCCGGCTATCTAACGCCGCACGGTGCACAAACCGTCCAGAAGAGCCTGAAGAACGATTCCCAGTGAAACTGGCCCGCAGGCACAGCGCCCTACCCGTGCTCGCACTTCTGATTGGAGGCTGCTGGATGGGTTTTGACCTGTGAGTTCGGCCGAACCTAAAAGATTGGTCATAATGGCTCAACTGCACTGGGCCTATCAGCTCACTAAATTATTGTTACAGTAGAACTCGCGCATATTATATTGAGATGTCAACCATAACGGGCGAACCCGTCACCGCAGGACGTTTTAACGATTCTTCGTTCTATCGACCGTGCAGTGAGCGTAGAAGACTTTGGACATTACAAATCCGACGTCTAGCTACGCCACAACCCGCAAGAAGCCAACGCCTTTACCGCGAGATAGCCAGTAGGTATGTTACCTGGCGGGCCGACACTCGCGCCCTTGCTTCCAATTGTGACCAGATTTCTCCGGTCTCTCGATTGGTTCCGAGTTCGAGGTCGCTTGCGCGGTCCTCTCCCTTACGAAGCGGTGAAACGGTGTGCACCGAATCTATCGCGGACCAAGGCGTCCTTTGCCCGACTCTGAACCGGGATCGGATGGCCAATGGTCATTTCAAGAGCAGTCGCCGTAAGGTACGCAACCACCCCCGCTCTATAGGAAACAATACAGTTCCCAGACTCCCCCGACTGTTAGTCGGAGAGCACAATCGATTGGCTTGCGCCGCTCGGTGCGCATGACCGTCCAGGAGCGCCAGAGGTTTGATTCCCAGGGGAGACTGGTTGACCCAGTGTCCTACCCAGGTTCGCACCCCATGCGTGGAGGCCATCGGATGGGTGTTGACCCGTGAGTGTGACCGACCCTGAACACATGGGTCATCGTGGCCACCTCATCATGGGCCCGTTAGCTCCCAAACTCGCGCATACAAGGAACACTTTGTTTTCTTTGGAAAGACGAAGTGGTAACTATGAAAATTGCTAAGGACTAATAATCCCCCCCCCCCCCCCCCCCGCTGCCCGCGCTTAGGTCATCGTTTGTTGTTTCACCGGCTACACTTTACATCTTTCATATTTGCAATTCCAGCATATTTGAACCCCATTCACTATTTGCGTTTGTAGATTACAAAAAAGGTAACAAAATACCGCTTCCGTCGTGTCCGCGCTGTATATAATTCTCGCGGTTTAAAAGACCGACATTCTTTCTACGAAACCGAGTAATAACTACTCCATGGCTCGTCTCTCTGTCGGCGTCTATCCGTCGCCGTGTTTATGAATTGTTAGAATTACGCGTCTCGTACGGACATTCTGTAATTACGGCAGAAAAGTACGGCAGATCGTCGCCGTAATTAATTTTCACGATCGTTACGATGTAAAATAACGTCAAGCCGTGGCTAATAGCTATAATTAGTGGACCTAGGACAATGATAAAAGGAATCGTTAGAGAGAGTCAATTAATAATGTTATTAATGATACTATTAAGTAAACTGTGCGTCGCTGTTTAATTAGGAGATGACGCATACTTAAAAAAAAACACATTATGCATTGTAGGTATTATGAAATCTACATTTGGACAAAGGTTTTGTATATATTTAGCTCACAAAATGTATAATATTGTACCCGAAGATATTAATGTTAGCCCAAGTATGTGTCTAAGAAAATACTAGTATCTTGGCAACGCAGTGTTGGAAAATCAGCGGTTTTAATGAATTACATGTTACACCCAGCCTCGAAACTTTTGCGGAGAGGCTACCGGATAAGTGCTGACCCGTGAGCTGGGCCGACCCAAGAGTGAAAAGGGTCCATTGACATCCCAAATCTAGGATGTTATTGGTCCATTAACATTACAACTGGAGTTGTTAACTACAACAGGCGAATCTATCACCTCAGGCAGTCTTAACGATATTTGATCGTTGCTGAGCCTAGAGGACTTAAGACGAAACAGCCCACTGTCTAGTTACGCCACTTACCCATAAGAAGACAACGCCTTAACGCGAGAAACCGGGGTTTCAATCAGCGGGCCGACACTCGCGCCCTTACTTCCACTTACACCCCGATTTCTCCGGTCTGGTTACGGGTTCGAGGTCGCTTGCGTGGTCCTCTCCCTTAAGTAGCGGTGATTCGGTGTTTACAGAATCTATCGCGACCACGACATCATTTTCCCGGCCTTCACCCGCTATCGAGTAGCCGATTGGTCGTTTCAAGAGCAATTGTCGTAAGGTTAACAACCACCCCCGCTCTATAGGAAACAAAGCCGTTCCCAGACTCCCCCCCCCCAGACTTTCTATTTGGATGATTTGGATCCTTTCTATTTGTCTACTTTTGGACCCTTTATGTTTTTTCATTAATTAGATTTTTATAATTTTATGTGAAATTGGAAATATAATTTTATTTGTAATATTGTTGGAATTGTAATTTCTATACCCAGATTGAAAATAAGTAGGTACTTAATTACATTGATATTGTTATTATTACCGATTAAACGTTCTTTTATATTTATAAGGATGTTAGATATCAGAAAACTTTTGAGGAGAGAGATTTATTTTATATTTGTCTCCAACCAATTTTTTTAAAACTTACACACTTTAAAATAGTTATTACTTTTTGCCAAAATGGTATTTTTTCGCATTTCATATGTTTTACCCTCCTATTTTAGCATAATCCTTGTTCTTCTTCTTAAAGTGCCATCTCCTATCGAATGTCGGCTGTCATTATGGCCACTTAGGACCGTGATGTTGTGGCGCGGAACAACTCGGTAGTGCTTGAGTTGAACCATTCAACGAGGTTTTGTAGCCAGTGAGTTTTTCTTCGGTCAGGTCTTCGGCAGCCTTTTATATTTCATTTTAGGATTAATTGGGGAAGGTCGTTTGTTAGGCTATTGTAATTTTCTTCTCTTTATGGTCTTCAGTAATTGCAATCATTATTACAGTACATTATTTACAGCACCGTCTCATTTGTGACTATATTCTTTCAAGATATTATCAGTATTTTTCTGTAAATACAGATTTTGATAGCTTCTAACCTTTTACATAACGTCTGGGTTAGTGTCCAAGTTTCTACTCTGTACAGGAGGACTGAAAATATGTAACACCGCACCAGGCGGCATCTATTGGAGAGTTTGAGACTACGATTGCAGAAGAGTTGGCTCATTTTGATAAACGCAGCTCTGGCTTGATCATTCACAATACAGCCAAGGTATTAATATTGGCGAACCCTCTCCAGAGGTTGGTTCTCGATGTAGAGCGTGGCAGCTGACAATGTACGTCTGACAACCATGAACTTGGTCTTCTTGATGTTTACAATTCAGACTGATCGACTCAACCCGATTAAGCAGACTTGGTAGGTCTTCGATGGAGCTGGCGATATAAATATTTTTTTTCAATTTTATAGTTATATTGCATAATCCTTATTGCAAGATAATATAAAGTCCAAAAATATGTTTATATTAATAAAAAGAAATAATATATTTTTTACAATGAGGTATATTGTATAAGATACTTATTTCATCGATATATGTCACATGTCATCAAAATATACAAAGCGAGAAGAATTATCCATGAGTTGGGTAAATTGAATATAAAAGCCAATGTATGACATAGGTACGAATATATGCCATGTAGCATTAAAAATGTCCTACCTGACATCTGTATCTATAAAACATATTGAATATATTCTATATAACCGAAAAGTTTTTCTTAATCTCTATGGATTCTACTTTCACTTGTCGGACGAACTAAATTAGACATAAAAATCACATAGACTCAAATATATAATTAAGCAGTCCATCAACTGTGGTTCCTCAATAAAATGTCTGCTAATAAAAAATGATATTTTGAGACCGTCATCACCACTTTCCCATGAAGAACCACCCACCTCAAAATGGTTTCCTAGATTTTTGATGCCCGCAGCGGTTTTGTGGGGTTGTCAACATTTTAGTATGCCGAATAACATGATTTTAAAAATCAGTACCTGCCTATTAATGTTACTTTTGTCAAACAGTGGTTCGTAATAATTTATTTTCTTTTTGATCCAGTTTGTTGTTTTTCGGACGAAATCGGATTTATATTGTTATTGTTATTACTCTTTATTGTAAGAGTTCACAATGGGTGGGTTTATTGTAGAGGCATTCTCTTACAACCAACCCTATTATAACATTTTATGTAAGCTTTTGCCTTGTTATTGCAGTGAGAGTTCAAATGCAATTCAGTATTTTTTTATATATTACTATTATATTCCTTATAACTAAAAATAGCACTGTAATGGGGAAGAAAGTGAATAACGAAAAGATCCGCGTTGTTAAAGCATTTGTGTTTTAGTCGAGGATATTAAATACATAGGCACATATGTAACTTTAGCTTTAAGTATGACAGATATCATAAAAAAATGGCAAACAAGCGCTCAAAAGGAGTCATGCCTTTTATAAAGGTATGAATTTGGATTGGAGAACCATCAGGCTTACCTATATATGCAATAACCTTAACCCCAATAATTTTAGCGCATGATAAAGACTACCCGACTGAGTCTTTGTTGATTGCGTAAGATTGTATTGATAAGATTGTATACTATGATTTAACATGTTAGAAACTTGCTGCCCAAAAAAAAATCAAGTTTCTCGAAGGAAAGGATATCATAAAAAGATAGACCTATTGGGTGAGTTACTGCTGTCAAGTCCATCGCAGAAAGTCACCTTATATACTCACAGTCGTATTGGGATACACAAAAAATAAGAAGACCAATATACACACGGAAATATTATTTTAATTACGATATGGAATACTTTGACAAATAGAAAGAGGAATGGAAAGAATTGGCACAAGACAAAACCGAAATATGGAGATCAAAGCAAGAAATAAATAAAACGGAGGAAACTGATGAGGGAACTAGCGAACAGGGATCACCGATATAAAAAAAAACATCAAACAAAAGACAAAACGAAAGATCCAGTATACTTTTAAATATAGGCAAAAAAAGTAAGAAACATAGACACAAATATCATAATTACTATTTCCTGCACTCACATTCCTAAATTATTTACCCCCCTCCCCCACACAACCCTAACTTTCTGTATAGGCTATAAGATGCTAGAGTATTTATTGGTTGATTTAACTATCCCTCCCTTTCTTAAAGATAGGTGTTATTCAACCTTTAAAATGCCTACTTTGTATATTTGGTTTACCGTCTCAGAAGTAATCTTGGCTAGAGAGGTACTATCCACTCATTCATTCGTACCTTATTCTACTAAAGTTTTAGCCTAGATAGTCTGCTTGTTTTGGAAATGTTCGCAATTTGAAACATTAGTTTGAATTTCAGTTATATTATTCATGTTTATATTTAGTACATAAAGACATGGTATAAGTAGAAGGAAGTAACCAATATGTCTACAAGTCTCGGTAGAAGTTTGCTTTTTTGTAAAAGAGGATAGTAGCAAAAGAAATCCCTCAATTTTGCAGGATTACGTTTTGTGATTTCTAGATATACCTACATAGGTACAAGTGTCTAATATAATATTATATTTATTAAGTGTTTGAAAAATACTACTTCAAAGACATATTGTAAGTTAAAGGATATATAAGATATTTAATGATTTTTAACTAAGGCCGCAAACACTTTACTGTAAATTTCGATGTCCACTAAATTCAACTAGCAAAAGGCTTGCAAAAGGTTCTCAAGCCCTGAAGCGTCCTTGCTCTATTAACTACAGGTATAAAGGCGTTTTTAGTAAATGCTTACACCCCGCATTATGCGCCTAATATTTCTTAAGTAAAATGGTCGTGTGACTTTTGAGACAAAAAAAGTATTAATGATTTACCTGAAGAGTGAGGCTAATATTAAAAAGTACAGTCGCGTTTATAATTTTAGAATAATATTCAATAGTCATTTTCAAGTTATGGATATCTCACTCATTATCTTGTATTTTCCATTTGCGTCCCCTTGGTGTATGTTTTGTCTTAAAATGTGAAATAAAAAATGTCTATCATCTACCTACTTATTTATTTGATGATAGGTTTTTCTAAAAACATTTTGTAGAATTTCATGTTTTTCTTTTGATTCTGTATCAACATGCATGTCTTATTATATTGACAAACTGTTTTTGATCTCGTAAGGGTAAAGGCGAGATGCATATAGGAAAACCCCAATCGGAATCGATCCAGTGATTGTCGAGCTATTAACAAACAGACAGACAGTATTTTACAATATTTCAGGATTTATTATGTTTGTCATTCTTTGCAGTTGAGGTGTCAAAACAGAGCCTTTGAGTCTTCAAAGATAGCCCATGTGTATCCCGGATTGGATGTGGTGCTTCCACTTTTCGTGCTTCCACCGTATTGGGTGTCGTCTTCAAAGCGCCTCAGTAGCAATCTGAAATTATAGTTTAAAGTTACAACAAAATATAATTTGTGAAGTTATAAGATGGCTAAGAGCTAAAAAAAAAGTGCTCTGGACCCGGTGGTTGTACGTGCTTATTAAAGGCCATTTTTTGATAGTGGTAATAGTAAAACATCGGTTGTGTTACCCCAAGACTTTCCCGGCAAGACTTCCCAGAATCAACAGTAACTGGCATAATAATGTTTTAAGATGTGTTATCTTAGTAAACAACATTGGAATTTATAAATATAAATAACATTTCATATTATTAACATTCGCGTAATATAGTACCGCGTAATAGCTAACATGCGGAAATTCAGTAAAAAAGCTTTAAAAAAACGAACAAAGACACGAACCGCAGCCGCGGTTCATAGGTAGTGCGCAGTGACATAGTTCAAGTTCAAGTTGTTTATTTTCAAAAATCTTTACAGATTGTAGAAACATACGTTGTTTCTTTCAAGTTAATACAAGTTCAAGTTGTTTATTTTCAAAAATCTTTACAGATTGTAAAATAACAGGTAATAATAATTGAAAGCATGAGAAATAACTTAAATTAAAAGAATAAGAAATAAAATTAGTGTAATTTAAACAATTAAAATTTAAATTAAAATATCATATAAATCATATATTAAATATCATATAAATATCATATCATATAAATATATCCATTATTATGCTGGTTTTTACTATGGTAGTTGACGAACTATCAACCGAGCTAGCCTATTTACGGTATTATTTTAAAATACTATAGTATTAATAATTATTTAAATTAAAATATCATAGATACGCGGTAACAGTTTAAGCGAAGAAAATACCATTATAATATTTTATTAACGTATTTTCTCCATTTATCATTTGAACTTGACTTTTTTATTTTCTATTGAGTCTATTTTGTTTTATTTGTCATTAAAATTTAGTAAATAAATTAAGTATCTACTACCCCGACATATATTAAATGTATAGTGGGGTGGTAAAATCCGAATACACTTTATAATTTACTAATCTTGCAGTAGCCGTAAGTTTGGAAAAAAAATAAAATAGGGTACATTACTCGTACAGTACCGTACTCAAAATACAGTAACGTAGAAAAGAAGTGGTTGACAATATCGCTAAAATGTTCCCTGGAAAAAAAGAACGATTACTTAATATACAAATAAGTGAACTTACTTAATATACAAATAGAAGATTACAGATAAGTGAAATATTCTAACTTACACTGAATTCTGTAGTTGACTGTACTACAGCCATTTGTTTACATATAGGAATGTCAAATGGACAAAGGACATAATGCTTTCAAAGAAACTGCAACGTTTGGACAAAGAGATTAAGATCTATGAGTGACAGCCCTTTTTTTATCAGCCTTAGTTCTTTCGAGGAAGCGACATTTAGTGTAATCCTGAGAGTTGGCTTTAAAGGGAACCTCGCAGTAGTGACTTAAAGCGCGAAAGAAAGTGACGACGCTTACAACATTCATCTAAATGAAAAGCTTTTCATTTGTCTCTTCATTATCAGATTTTATGATTTTTCGCTTAGCTTAGCGGCAAATGATATAATCAAGAATGCGACTTAAGTATAAATGATATAAATTAAAGCCGCGTGATCATTTGAGTCCGTATTATGATCTACTCAAATGAAGGGTCACAAAAAAAAACTCAACCCCCCCCAAACCTTCAAACCCCACCAAACTCCCCCTAACCCAACGTCCCCCCCCATCTCTGATAGTGACTGTCAACTATATTTTAGTATCTTGTAGTATTTCCGAGGTATTAATTTTAATAATACATAACATTGGAAAATAGTCATTTGGCTTTGTTCCAATATGATATTGTTTTTAAATACGGCGTTTTTTAACTTCTTTTTTGCGTCGCTTGTATAAGAGATATTCTAACCAAAATTTTGATAGATATATGGAGATATTCTAACCACTTTTATACTGTGGTTTATGCCCTACGACGCATCTGTGTACTGAATTTCAAGTCTTCAACTACAATATTTCGATATTGAAGTATGACTAGCGCGCCCTATGGTGAATTGATTTCAACTAGAATTTTTTCAACTCTTGCCATGACCGAATGATGCCTGCATGCCAAATTTCAGCTCAATCGGATGAAGCGTTTAGGCACTATCGTCGAGGAATACACACAGACACGCAAAAGTGCATTCACAATACTTACTTTCCTCTGCCGGGAAAGTAACTAGCAATTATTTTTTTTTGTGAAAATGAGATACTAATGCGTATTTGATTTATTTATGCTTGTTCCCAAACGAATCGAATCATGAATCGATTAAAGATCTGCGCTACCTTGCCCGTGAATATCTGCCTTTATATGAAGGGAGAAGATAACGTGTGACGGGAAAGACGATCAAGGCCCACGCGGTGATGGTGGGAGTGACCTTGATCCGTCTTTGTCGTCAGGTCCAGAAATGGAGTACCCCGATGACCCTCCGGTTGACGGTGAGGAGGTACTGTGAGGGGAAATAATGATCAAGACCAATGACTTTTACACGCTTTCACTGTTTTGTTGATGTATACTTTGAACAAAAATTTTTTTTTTTTTGAAACTCAAATATATTTTGCTTACATGTAAAATATATTTGTTTTGCTCTCAGGGTCTTGCTAAAATGTATCTTTTAGGTTGGTTATTTTTTAAGCTGATTATGATTAATAATACTTGTTGCCCTTCAAATTTCTGTGACTAATTTAGCGCAGAGAACTGCATAACATATCTCTCTCATTTATAAACCTTTATATGGTATATCTGCCTTTCACCTCAATGACGCTTTTACCAGGTTAGGAAGTCATGTTCTCTCACTTCGTTCCAGTCATGTTCTCTACGTATCCCAAACCACAAGACCAATTTTTTGTTCTACTCCTTCTCCCTCCAGCTCGGCTGTGGAATCAACTTCCTCTGGCAATTAGAGGCGCTTTCCATCTTTAATTAATCATTGAAAAAGCACTACCTTTTACAATAAATATGAACCAAAAGTCTAACCTTTCCCTTATTTCTTCCCTATCTTAACCTTATTTTGGAAGTTTATTTGATTATATGTTAATGTATGTAGATATATTATTTATTTATTTACTCTTGGTTTTAGATACGCATAAAATGCGGAACATTCCCTATAATTTAAAATTACATTTTATATTGTATCATAAATTATAGCACTCATTGGGCTCGATTGCGTTTCTTCGTGAACTAAAATCGGAAATTAGTCCGTGTGAACGAGACAGGGCAATACGCTAGAGCGGAGTGTGAGATGAGCGGTTGTCACTTTTTCGCATTAAAACTGCGCGCCAAGGTCAAATCTTAGACCGCACGAAATATGCTCGAATTTATTCGGACGAGTATAAGTTCGGCAGGTAGTATTAATCGACGATCGTTCGTTTCATATTTCGCTCTAACATATTGCTCTGTCTCGTTCGCTTGGACTAATTTTAGTTTTAGTTCACAAAGAAACGCAATCGGGCCCATTGTCTACTCTTTATCTTATCACATTAAGATGTTGGTTCACTGGAAGATACTGTTTATCTAGCAATAAGTCCGCCATTGTACTTAAATGTTTTATTGGGCAAAATATAAATTTTTCATTTCATCTTCTTAACGTAACTCCCTTAACACTGTCATTATTTCAACACGATACACAATAGCAAAATAACCATATTCAATCCCCAAATACATGTCATCTCAATAAAATCAATCACTGGTCGTAAAGGGGTGGGAATGGGCCTAGTATATGTTGAAATCGAATCAAATCAAGTTTATTGTCTTCAAAATCTTATACACAGTTGCTTAGATATTAGTACTTTGGATTATCATCATCATCAGCATCAGCCGGTAGACATCCACTGTTGAACAAGGTCCTTCCACATAGAATGCCATGACGATCGGTCTTGAGCCGCCTCCATCCACCTACTTCCTGCCACCGTGGCAATGTCATCGGTCCATCTTGTGGGGGGCTTTTCTACACCTTCTCGGCCGGTACGTTGTCGCTATTCGAGATCCTTTTTCCCCAACGATTGTCGGCTCTGCGTGCTATATGGCCTGCCCATTGCTATTTCAAGTTGCTAATTTTCCAAGCTATGTCAGTGACCTTGGTTCTACTGTGGACTTCCTCATTTCGGATCCTATCACGCAATGAAACTCCAAGTATAGCTCTTTCCATGGCTCATTGCGCGACTTGTGTTAAAGGCCAATAGTTAGCGACCACGTCTCAGTGCCGTATGTCATCACTGGCATCACACACTGGCTCTGCGGCATTTGTGACGACAATATATGGCGATATTGTCGTCACAAATACCGCAGATGATATAATGTTTTAGTATTAGATTTTATTTTTAGATTAAATAATTCGTTTAAATTTAAATTTTATTTTTAGATTAAATAATTTTAGTTTAAGATTAAATAATTCTAAAAATCGATATTAAAGTTTTCTTAAGAGTCTCACCACATAAATTATAAGAATCGTATTTGGTATTTAATCGTTTTCAATACTAGGGAACGACCTTCCTTCCAGTAGACAAAAGCAGCCAGTAGAAGGTTTCAAAAGGCCTGCACTACATATTTGCTTGACGCTTGGGCCTAGAAATACAGCTACCATTTTATTATAATTAAATTAGTTATGCCAACACCAAGTTATATTTTTGACAGTAAATTATGTTTAGAGCTGTGTGTAATTTATCTCGGCCCCTCTGTTTAGAAAATTATTGAAAAAATTAATTGTTTCTTAATAACCTGATACATTTTTTTACAGCATTCAGCTATACATTTTACGACTTTTAGTTCATTCATCCGTAAGTGGATTTTATAAATAAAAATAAACATACATTTCTAAGTTTATCTTCTTTTACCGGAATATCGGTATTGAAAAAATAGAACATGCTAGCTCAAAGAACATTACAAGTAAAGAAATGGAATACCTACCTCACAAGTTTGTTTCCTTATTCGAACCCCAATACTTTACTTATTATAAACGCGCGTAAAATAAATGAATAATTTCTCAAAAGCGTGGTAGTCAATCAGTGAGCAGGTAAATTTGTACGATAGAGGTGTGAGATATGAATAATGAATATCCTCACATTTAAGATTTAAGTTTTGTCGCTTCGAACACGTGACTCGAATATTCGAGTAAGCGCTAAGGTATTCTGCCTGCACAGTTATATACACTCGTATATGCGTAAGCTCAATGAAGATAAGTTGAATTGCGCGATTGTGAACCTGACTGGCATTCCAGAAATGAATGCATATCAGTGAAGGAGTATGGAGTATTGAGTAATGTCTGCATCAAACTATTTTTCCTCATTTATCGACATGTCATTAGATTTACGCAATGTTTAGTGTATGCTGAGCAAAGCAATTATTTTCAATTCCTATTACACTAAATGGATCACAAAAAAAAATATGTTTGTGCGTTTGTGTGCATGATAACTCAAGAACGGCTTGACGCACAGCGAAACATTTTAAATGGTCATTGGGCCTGATTGCGTTTCTTTGTGAACTAAAACTGAAATTAGTTCAAGTGAGTGAGATAGAGCAATATTTTAGAACGGAATATGAAACGAACGATTGTCGATAAAAACTACCTGTCGAACTTAAACTCGTCCGAATAGATGCTTTACCTTTGGTGGGCAGTTTAATGCCAAATAGTGACAACCGTTCATTTCGCATTCCGCTCTAGCGTATTGCCCTGTCTCATTCACACGAACTAATTTCCGATTTTAGTTCACGAAGAAACGCAATCGAGCACAATAACCTATTAAAAAATGAAGTAAAAATTTCCTTTCCTTCCACAGATTTCTTCTTTTATATACTTAATGTATGTGCTCTTTACTGATACAAATATATCATTACTAAATTGACGGCTGGCTGTAAGACATTTCTTAGTTAATAACTTGTGAACACTGATTTGATCATGAAAGAGTTTTTGTCTTGTATAGGATTTATGAAAAACAAAACAGTTTTTATTTTAATTATTTTTGATTATTATTATATTATATTTAATATATATTTTTTACATGTCCAAACGTATATCTGATACTGATCTAATATTAAAATTAACTAGGAAAACAGAATCGGTGTTGGTATTTGTAGTAACTAGAAAAAAGGCCCGCTATGGAATATATAGGTACAGTTAGCAATGTCGCTATATAACTAAGCCGCCGTATACACAGAATCTATTTGTCTCTGTAATACATACATGCACCTTATTTTGCTAGACATTATAAAAATTGCCGAACGTTGCCAACTGTGAAATTTGGGTTAACGCTGGTAATGGCTTTATACGCTTAAACCGCTGAATTTGTCGATTGACATTGTAAATAACCTAGTAGCAGCTTATAACACATCATATTTTTATCTCTTTCATGCATCCACTTGCTGCTTTATGGTAGAATAAGAACGATATGAAATTAGTTGATCTAGGTAATTAGGAATATTACATATTAATTAATTTTAGATAAATCGTCGTAGTGATCTTTGCATTTAATTTAATTTTGTATTTTACGATACGTCAAAGATAATTAAGTTTTGGGTGACGACAAAAGTAACTAATCCCGCTTATTGTATAGGATACCACGGATATTCAAGATGTAAGTGAGGGAGGCCAGTCATTGCGTCTCTGCTTTTTATTTAAATAGACAGTTCCCATTTTTGGGATATGGTATTAAGATAATTATATTGTCTACGAACCTCATGTCCTGAATAGTGTTGACATCTGGGATTTTGCTGGCTCCTACGAGCTTCATATTGATTCAGTAATGCTATTAGCGAGTCACATATCCTTACTTTAAGAGTTCACCCAGACGAATCAAATTCAGGTTAGTCCAATCGTAAAACATTTTCGAAATATGACAGCGAAAACGTCACCCGTGTTTATATTGCTGTTGGGCCCTTTGGGCCTTTGTAGGGTTGCTTTGTGTAATGTCAAAAACCTGGGACGAACGGGTTTAAAAAACCAGGACATTCATTAAAAAAACGACATAAATATACCTACTCAAATCATACCTTTAGAGTTGTTATGTTGTTTTATATACTGTTTTTGAATATATCTTAATTATGTACATTAGCTTCGTATTCCATTTTGTCGTAGTCTCAATATGTGTTGTGCACTATAGGTGTCAATCTTAAATAATGTCTAAGTATTTAATGGTCTACAGCAGCGGTTCCCAACCTATTTTATTTCGCGCCCCGCTAAATGCGTATCCGGAATGTATACGCCCCATTTCCCACAAATTATATATGTTTAATTACGTTAAAATCATTTCTCTGTCTTAGAAATATTTTGTTACAAATATATAAATCTTTATAGTATTAATTTAAACATACTCGTAATTACACATACAAATACGTACAACCTTGTTGTCATAGTTTAAGGTCTTCTTTAATATAAAAAAAATATTGAACAACTTAATTAGGAATACAATTTTCAACTTTGATGAGATTGATGAGGCTGCATTTTCTGAATTTGCTTGCTGATTCGCGGTTGTGTATCGGATATAGCGCAGCATAGGTCGTTTGCAACATTAAGTCTATTTCATTGCTTAGTCTTTATGGCGAGTAGTGTGGAAAAACTTTTTTCGCACAGATAGGTGGTAGAAAACGGAGTGAGCAGTCGTAGAGCTTTCTCTCCAATTTTAAGGAAAGTGTTTTGTATTTTTTTTGTCCAAAATTCTGTTAAACCCATATATCCGTAAGCGTCTTTTGCTGATGAATCGTTTTTCAAGTCGATTGCTTCTTCCTGCAGCGACTCTTGTACATTCTCGATGTTCAGGTTAAAGGGGTTCCTTATCAATTTGTGAATCATGTTAACAGAGAAGTTTTCTGGAAAGTATCTCCCGAATTAATCTGACAGGCTTTCCAGATGACTCACAATGTTTTCTTTCACTACAAAACACAGTATGTAAGATTGCCTCAGATTTCTTTTGTCTTACCCATTATCTATATTGTGAATGTTTTATAAGTCAATGTGTGGGGCCCCACCTGGAACAACGTCGCTCCCACCAGTGGGGCGCGCCCCATTGGTTGGGAACCGCTGGTCTACAGAGACATACAGCGTAGCTTTTAACTATTTTACATATTATATGTGATTGTATAACATGTGCATGGCCGTTTACTTGTTTCCTGCGTTTTACAATTATTATATTTTTATTTTTACAATTTTCATAAGTAATTTTTATTAAAAATAATATTTTTAATAATGAAGACGGCAACTAATAGTGGAGAGGAGAATGAATGGAAAGGGGATAGTCGGTATTTTAATTCTAACGTATCTTATGATTTCTGGTACAATAATTTGTTTGTGATGAAAGACAATTTAATATACTTAAATATTAAAACAATTAAATTAAGTAAATAAATATACATATTAGATTAATATAAGTATACTTGTAAAAAGAAAGTAATATTAAAATAGACTAATTATAGAATATAATTTAAGTGAAAAAAATAATATATTAAAAATAAAAAAGAATGGAAAAACATAATATAAATTGTCAAAAACTGAACTATATGTGTATTTCCAGTAGTTATATATAATTCTGTTATATGTGATGTTTATATTTAATGATTTATTTTATTATATTTAATGATTATAAATATTTATATTAAGTTCTCGGTGTATGAAGTTTTTTACCCGCTGAAGTGTAAAGCCGCCCCACCAAAGTAAACGGTTGTGAGATATTTAATAAAACGGATGACAATCGTAAAATTTTAATAACAGAATCGGTTATTTACTAAAGTACACACAACCGTTTTCAAGTTTATCTAAAGGTTAAGTGAATATATTTTTTTATATCAAAGTAAATGTCGACTGCCTCAAAATTCAACATTGTTTAATAAAGCTTGTATTAACTGCATGTTTTAATATATTTTTATTTTATATTTGGGCATGTGTTGTTTGGAAAGTCATATCGGACAAATTTTGTTTGAATAATGAAAATTCTCACATTATGAACGAATTATTAATTAATTCAAAATATAAAATATTAAGAAATATACTTTCCGAAACTAAGTTTATCTTTTATCTACATCATCGGATTCTAATCATCTTCTTCATTGTTTACGTCAACAGGCAATAAGCTCGCCTTTTCTTAAGAATAAAGCGTTTTTTAATATTACTATTATTATCAATATTTGTGGTAGCCCATTGTACAATTTGGTCGGAGAATAGTTTATGTTTCTCCGGTCTGTATATCGGTATGTATACCGGTATGTAGGAGTAACGTATATCAACGATCTTATTGACATTTATTAGATTTGGACCATGGTGGGACTTTCCAGTTACCTACCGAAAGTGCATATGTCCCGGATAAATGCACTTTTTGTTAATTAAGTAAAATGTGGTGGGAATTCAATTTAATATTTCTATATAGGAGCTGTGCACCTTGGTTAAACAAAACGATGGGTCTCAGTACAAGGAATATGTTGCCATATTTAAAAAAAAATGATTTTTGGCTATGTGTTCTTTGGTATACAAGCGATTCAATTATGTTTCTTTGACACGTAATAAATAATTAGGCAAATAAACTGAATTTGATTGAACAGGGAATACATGTCTTGGAAAAAAAAGGGACTGATGGTATCCCTAGCCACTTTGCTGTTTTTCCTCGCCCTGCGCACCTCTCCGGGGACGCGACCATAAAACACGGGAATCTTGGAGTTTTTTTTAATATTATTTTCAGCGCGATATGATCAAATATTTAAGCGCGGTGGGCTGAGTATTATCCGTGCGACGCGCGATCGCTAGCTGAAAGTTTAATGCATGCGGTTGGCGTCCGCGCGCCGTCCACTTCGGCAGGAAGTAACAAGTTTCTCCGAAAGGCCTTCTCCCAACACTGCTGAAAGCTATAAACAAAATACAGTCGGCAAAGTGCTTGCTAATGCTGTAAGAAGGCGGGAGATTGGACCAGTATTGACTCAGTTAAACCGCTGAATAAATATTGCTCGCAGAATATATTGCTAGTAGGATAAATATATTGTACACTAACTGCCTAATTTCATAATTAATAATGAGGAGCTCTGCTACTCAAAACATTGACAAAGTTTTCGCAATGACGTTTTTGTGCAAGACAAACATGTGGCCCAATACATTACCAACGTTTCTCAATTAAATTAAAAAAAAGTTGAAGACGACTATGAAAACAACCAGAAAAAATAGTGCATTACTTCTTGAGTTTTACGGACATGAGATTGGGGTGCTCAACGCCGTCTATCTACATTTAAAATCTCCTCATCTTTACCTTAACCGGACTTTTAATTATTTTTTTATTTATTGGTTCTAGGGTTTTACCTCTTTTGAATTTTTTTTTGACAGATATTCTACCTAACTTAACCTATCATTTTTTATTCTAATATATATTTTTCTGTTTTATTAATAAATTTATTATTTTCTCTCTTGATGAAATATTAGGTATTATGACATACATACCGCTGTTGAGATACATACCGGTTATTTATTACAGCTGCTGGATATTTTTTTTTCTTGATTTTAGTCCTGCCAGCAATATTTGCACGGTAACAGGTAACCCAGTATTAATATTCCTTCGAATGACGAGACAATAAAAGTGACCTACTATTAGTGACGATACTATTACAAACTAACAATAGGCCATCAAATACACGCCGGTTTCACACTGAAACGTGACCGCCGCCGATGCTTTTTTACAAGCTTTTATTTACCTTGCAATGTAGGTTAGTTTGATAGTATAGATCAAATCTTGCAAGCTGAATTAGAACCCCTTCCTCTTATCATATGCAGTTGAAATTTTACATGTTGGTTCAGTTCCAATGACCATGTATTTTTATTGTGAGCATGACCTGATTCTACACCCAGGATCGGCTCCCGACGAGGCTACTCTTCCACGGACAACAGCAAAGACATACAATTTTTTACGTTCTCAATTATGATAGCCCGGTCTAAGTTTCACTATGACATGGCTGCTGCGCCCAGGGTTGGCTTTCAATGAGGTGACTCCTCAACGGTCGACAGCACAGAAACGAAATTTTGTATACCCATTCAATTACAATAGCCTGTTCTAAGTGTCACCGCGACAGCGCTGCTGCACCCAGGGTTGGCTTCCAACAACGGTCAACAGCACAAACACGACATTCTGTATAGCATTCAATTATGATCACTATGACACGGCTGCTAGTTCCACTGTGACACGGCTGCTGCACCCGGGGTTGGCTCGAGACAGAACATTTTAATAAAAGCTTGTTTTAAAGAAATGTTTTTACTATTAACTTATTACAAGCTTTTATTTACCTTGCAACGTATGGTAGTATGAAATACGAAAAATTTAGCACCGGCACACGACTATTAGTGATTTTATTTTATTTATTTATTTAGGTACATAGGATTAGGTATACAGTTCATTCATAGGTCATGTAATCTTATAATAATTATAGAAATTATTTAATAATTAATATAGGGAGGTTTAACACATCTTACATGACATAAGAGTCGGTGAGTGACCTTTGCCATTTATATTATTATACTTGAGTACATAATAATATCTGTGTCGCGTATCGGCGTGGCGTGTGCTCTGGCCTGGTGCGGTGGCGTGGCGTGGCGTCGTCTTGCACGCAGTCCCAGGCAGGCAGTCTCGCGGGTCGTCCGTCCGCAACTTTTTGAGAGCGTCCGATCACGAACCAATTAATAAAGGCCACAAAGTATTCGCTCGTGTCGGCTTTTTATTTATTTCCACGGTGTCTCTCCCTGCAGTGGGTGGCTCAAAGAGACGCCATTTGTATTTTTTGTCGTTTCACTTCCTTTATTGTTCGGGTCACGCGACGTCCACGACACTCGAGAATAAATCACGCGCGAGTTAGCGCGAGCGCCGGCGACACACTCGCCGCCAATCGCCGATCGCCAGACGCTCGCCATATTATTTGCAACGCAAACTTCCTGCGCTGCCAAAAGTTTTCAAAGGGGGAATCCCCGATTTCACTAGGGTACAATAAATATATTCATCATTTTATAACGCAATTTGAGTTTTCAATAATATACACTCAAATTTGAATACAATATGAAATTAAAGACTTTCGCGGTTGTTCGACATTATAAATATGATAAAAACGAATTTACCGCGTGAAGTTTGTAGCACCCGAAGTTTCGAAAGTATTGTAACCGCCGTTATTTAGGATAGACTGATATGCCGTCAATCGTCATCTGCCGGTAGACGGCAAACTGCTGCTGTTACTTCGCAGATTATTCTAGTGGTTGGGCGGCAGTTTTTAGTAAATCCGCCGTGCACACAACACTCACTGTATCTTGTGTAACGTCCTTGCGCTCGGCGATGGGCATTAAGAACATTTTAAGAAAGGGTTCCACGTATAAGAGAGCTTGAAACCGTCCTCTCTATTGATGTTCAGGGTTCTTCTTATTTCAATGGCTTCTCGGTTCATGCGAGAAAAATAAAATTGTTCTTTGGATAGCACAGTGGAATTTTAAAACTGCATCCAGTGGTTAGTTCCGCTATCCAATATATGTTCGCAGGTCGCCGATTTTTCTCGTTAAACGTTTTTAACAGCTATGATGTGTTTTATCAGTCAAGTGGCTATGGGCCTTTTCGTTCGTCCAACCACTGATTTTATAGTAATCAATGGTCCAACGTAGGCTAAACCACAGCTGCATTCGATTTTATACACACCCGGGGTTTGCAGCGATATTACATTTTTTACATGCCACTGTGATCCAACTATATTTTGGGTCAGTTGAAAATCGTTTTTATATCGAATACTAGCTGACCCGGCGAACTTCGAACCGCCTAACAGTCAATGAATGTCGTGTTACAGATTAGCTGAACTTAATTTATGATTTTAGTAAAGTAATACAATGAATACAAACTAAATATTAAGTTCACCACTTTATTAAGATAATAATGGACTGCATGCAGGAGCTCAACAAATTGGGAAAATCCAACAAAATCACCCTAATATGGATACCGGGTCACCAAGGCATACCCCCCGGAAACGAAGAGGCCGACAGACTGGCAAAACTGGGCACACTGGAATGCCCAGTGGAGCCAGCTGTAGGGGTCCCCTTCGCTACAGGTAAGAAAATCATCAGGGACTGCTTGGAGCAGGAACATCGGGCTTCCTGGAAACAGAGTCAGGGATGTCGCCAGGCAAAAGCCATGATGGAGCAACCACTACAGAAGAAAACCAAGGCCCTACTTGACATGAGCAAGAAGAACCTTAGAACCACTATCGGTCTCCTCACCGGACACACGACCCTTAGAGCTCATCTATTCAACCTTGGCTTGACTGAGAGCAAGGATTGCAGAATATGTGGCGAGGAACCTGAAGACAGCATACACATTGTTGGTCGCTGTCCAGGGCTCGCCGCCAAAAGACACAGTTTACTGGGACGAGCCTTTCTCGAACCCAGCGATCTGCCCAACTTGAAGGTTAGTGACCTACTTGGACTGGTAAGAAGTACCGGGCTACTAGCTGACCACTGACCTAACCACACAGTGGGTAGTTACAAAAGACCTTACAGATCTAGGTGACATCAAGGGCTGGAAACAAGCCCCCCACTCTATCTACTACTACCTACTACTATTAAGATAATAACACAAAAATAAATATAAACTAGAAAACGAATTTACCGCGTGAAATTTGTAGCACCCGACGTTTCGGTGACGTTGCAGCCGCCGTTGTCTAAGGTAGACTGTCTTGTCTAGTCTACCCTAGACAACGTCAGCGAAACGTTGGGTGCTACAAATTTCACGGGGTAACTTCGTTTTCTATCCTATTTATAATGTCAAACAACCGCAATAATCTTCGATTTTATAAATATAAAAGTACAAAACATAGTATATTAATCGCGTGTCAGCAAGACATGATTGAATTAAACTATTTATATATTGTGCAGCATGGGATGCACTTGGTTCAATTCTCTTCATTGAAGCGCCTTGTGATATACATTTTTTGTTTTTTTATCGCAAGAACATTTTTTGATATACATTTTTTGGCGCAAGAACAAATAAATCAGATGATTTTTCAACACGTGAACATGCCACGTACAAATGACCATGAGAAAAACACGGATTTACATTTTGTATAGGAAAATATTTTTCTTTTATTTTAATTTTTCAAGTTAGTCTGCTATTCGGGACGGAGACAAATACAACAAATCAAAAACCATGAAATCGGTCCAGCCGTTCTCAAGTTATAAGTGTTCGAATAAACCCGACTTTGTTTTATATATAGGTACATATGAAACAATTTTATATATAGGTACATATATAGATGTTTAGCATCTTACTTATTCAATTTGCCCCTGCCTAGACGTATAATGGTAAAAATGCTCGTGATTTACTCGGTTTCTGAGTTTCGTCTGTATTGGATCGTGTACGTGTCTCGTGATATTTCCGTGAAAGTCTCATGATCCCATCGTCACAAGCCTAATCTTGTGCCAGCAGAAGGGGGAGCGAAAGGGGCACGCGCCCAGGGCTCCGCGGCCGATATGGGCCCGTGGCTTTGGGAATGGGGCACGGACGACCATCGATATGCTATATCGATGCGGACGGCCGTGATTTTCGATTTTTTTTAAAGAATTGAAATGTTGCGACCTCTGTCAGAGAAATCATTGTCATTCAGAAATAAAATAAGATTCTGTGTTTTTCTGGGCGAGAGTGACTGAGAACATATGAACATATAAAAGTGACTGAATGATCGGTACAAAAACAGAGTTTGTGACGTTGTAGGAAGTAATATCTGGATCTACTGAACCGATTTTGAAAATTCTTTTACCAATAGAAAGCCACGTTATTTGTGAGTGTTATAGGCTATATATTAATCCGAAAAACGAAAAGACTTTTTCGTGGTAGTCGGATTTGCTTTCGTGGTAAGTCGGATAATAAGCGGTCGAACGAAAACGTTTCTAACTAACGCTGCCTTAACGATGAGAGATATATGATTAAGAGGCCTATTACAAAATAGCGTAGGTATTCTTTTAAAATGAGTTTAAAAAATGAACGCATTTTTTTTGGATGTAACTATAAAAGATAGGATAAATAAATAAAAAAATAAATAAATAACTATTCAACCCTGGGAGAAAACCGCGGCACTGAGCGCTCTTCTCTTGCGCAAGCAAATATATACACAATTTCTAATTGTTTTTTGCAGTGTTTTCTCCTTTCTAATGACAATAATTTATATTATGTCGTATTGCTAAAAGAGTGAACTTTAATATAGTATAAGTATTATATAAGAATCTTATTTTATTTCTGAGAAAATTAGAATGATACAGGAAGTTTTTTTTTAAATTTTGTGTAATTGTAAGTAATGTATACCTTGGATATGTGGTCAAAAAACGAAAAAATAAGGCCGCTATGGTCAACAAGAATACATGACGGACATAAAAAAAAATAGTATACGGTTTTCGTTGTAGTGATATTACTGTATTAAGGAGCTCAAAGTTTGCCTTCCGAGCGTTTTACGAATAACGACTTTCGGAAAATGGGCTGAATAAGTAAATAATATTCGTTATATCTAAAATTAAAGGCCGCTATGGTCAACATCAAGAAATGGTCCAGGTAATTCAGTAATTAAAGTTTGTAGAAATCTCTTCATTTCTTGGAATTAGAACGCCAAAAATCCACTTTTCTTGCCTTTCTGGAAAAAATATGTGATAGGGCTCTTAAGTTCTAGAGAAAAGTTGTTGAGTTTGATAATGCCTACAAAAAAGTCAGCGACAGCATATTTTGTAATGTTGGCTCGTTCTGACAATTATCGGATCTGACAAATCGAAGAAATAACCAGGAAAATAACATCAATTATATTATAGTTTTACAGTTTTAAAGATTTTAAAGATTATACGTTATAATACTAATTTTCACTACATTATTTTGATGCGAGCAATCTCCCAATTCCTTAGATAACTGCATTATTTAATGTTTTTTAACATATAATTCCACTGTTTTTTTTCTTTATTCTTGTACTATTCTAATATTGTTTCTTATTACACTGTAATTATCTAAAATAATATGTTGATTATTTCTTAGACTCTTTAATTTGATTGGTCAGTTTTAACTGGTTGCTGTAATTAAAATATAATCAGTAATATGCATAGAGAGTGATGTGTGGTCGTGTGTTTATAAATATGTTTTTGAAATTGTATGCCTTGTGGGCTAATTGCATCGAACTATTTTGTGACAAAACATCTGTAGGTACCTCTAATATACAGTATTAGAAATAGGGTTGTCAACTACAACGGGCGAACCCTGCACCTCAGGAAGTTTTAACGATAGTGATCGTTCTATCTCCCGTGAGGTGAGCGTAGATGACTTATCTACCGACTAGCTAAGCCAACATGTCCGGGCTAGGCTGCCCAGCGGACAGCCTCGCTTCTGTCTACCAGTTTTGAACTACAAACAGTTTTGTCTACCAGATTTCAGTCTACGTAATGAAAATATTGCAAACGCTTTTCGCTTTTGCTACCAACGGAAAAACCCCAATTGTCCATGGAAATGAGGGGCCATCCACATATTACATAATCATGTTTTTGGGATTTTCGGACCCCCCCTCCTTCATGTCAACAGACGTAATAAGCGGCCTGACCCCCCCCCCCCAGGATTACGTAATCAACTGAATTTGCAAAAAATGTGAAGAATCGTGAACGTAAAGTGTTTAAAGACGGTAAAGGGAAAAAACATTTTAGAATGCTTTTAAAAATGTACTTTATTAATTTAAAGTAATTACAAAATCTCAAACTCTTTGGTTTATTTTACATATCCCAATATTCAGAACGCAGCGCTTCCAGGAACAGGGCCGGGCGACCCAATCGCAGACGAGCGCGTAGAGTATCTACGCACGTGCGCGGGGGGGGGGATATCTTTGACGTGGCACTGCGGTATTTCCGTGCAGGTTTAGACCAAAAAAATTGCGACGCGGTGACTAAAGTTGATTACGTAATCAGGACGCCCCCCTCTCCCCCCACTCCCTGCCCCACGTAATCAAGCGTCAGCCTCGGCTCCAACCCTTAGAGTATAAATAAGCTTGCTTATTTATACTCTAAGGCTCCAACCCCTACCCTCTACCTCGGTTATTACGTAATATGTGGATGCCCCCTAATATCATAAATATATGATTGTATTAGCGCGAGTTACTTATAGATATTTAAATTCTGAATATTTATTGCAGCAAGAGTTATGTCGCATAATTGTGTAGCCTCCTGATAGAAGAAGTAATAGTAAAACGATTAAAATAATGAACGAACATGTCATTAGTAGTAAAATGACTACCAGGCAAGTTACTCCGTAATTTGTTCTTTAGAAAAGGATAGCAATATGACAAGACATAACGGTCCACTCTATTTCTCTCTCAGTTCGAGACGCTTATGATGTTACAAATACAATCTTAGCAAGTGAATAGCTTAGATTAGATGTTGGTCTGGATTTTGGAGCCCAGGCGACGTCATCTAATTTCTCGTGTCTCTGATTTTTTAAAACCTTTCTTTGAGGGAAAATCATATACATTACTCAAGACTAAAGTAAGATGCCACAGATGTGCGTACATTTTAAGCGATCATAAATGTTAAAACATGAATAAAGTCGTATGTGGCAACATTAAATTTCAATTTTGGTATGCCCTTCTTATTGGCTAAGATTCTCTTCCGGAAGCAAGACCACCGGCACTACCTTAACCGCATTAGCAACTAGAGTTGTCGACTACAGCGGGCGAGCCGTCACCTCAGAAAGTTTAATGATTAATCGTTCTATCTCCCTGGAGTGAGCGCAGAAGACTTAGGACAAAAACAGTCCACCGTCTAGCTCCGCCACGAACCCGTAAGAGGCCAACGCCTTAACCGCGAGATAGCCAGGAGTGTCACCCAGCGGGCTTACACTTACGCCCTTACTTTCAATTGCTACCAGATTACTCCATTCTCTCGATTGGTTACGAGCTCGAGGACGCTTGCGCGGTCCTCTCCCCTAGAAGCGGTGAAACGGTGTACACCGAATCTATCGCGGACCACGGCATCCTTTGCCCGGCTGTTCACCCAGGATCGGGTAGCCGATGGTCGTTTCAAGTGCAGTCGCCGTAAGGTCCGCAACCACCCCCGCTCTATAGGAAACAGTAGGTACTGCTTCCAGACTCCCCCGAATGTTAGAGTGCGCAATCGATTGGCTTATGCCGCACGGTGCGCAGACCGTCCAGGAGCGCTAGAAGGTTGATTCCCAGGGGAACCTAACCATAAGGCCAGAGTCCTACCCAGGCTTGCACTTCATACGTGGAGGCCGTCGGATAGGTGTTGACCCGTGAGTGTGACCAACCCTGAACAGAATGGGTCTTCGTGGCCAACTCAGCAAAGGCCCATTATCTCCCGATTTTCTAACAGTAGGGCGGTGTAGACTACAACGGGCGAACCCGTCACCCCATGCTGGTATAACGATATAGATCTTTCTTTCAGCCATTTTCTTTCAACCATTTTCTAACAATTATAACTTGCATATTTCTCGCCTTGACGACACATCTAAGTACAGCCTAAATTCCAACCAATTGAGCACCTTTCTCAGTGGCAGCCAGAACAGTGAACAGTACCGATATCAGAGTCGGCGATCATCATAAGGAGACGTGGCCATCAGGCCATCGTACATTAAGGGCGGCAGCATCGGACCAGTGGTCGTGGTAATTCTCGCTTATCGCCGTGTGCCGATATGCCCGTCACAAAACAATGAGAGCATCTCGAAAGTTCATTTTAGTATAGAGAGAATGCCGCCTGCGCGCCGACTGCCGAGTCAGCCCTTTTAATTACACCGCTGCTGCTGCGTCCCTGTCTTTGACTGCGGTGTTGCCAGATATATTCTTCACACATTCTGCTTTAAAGTCGAATAATGTTGAAGCTTTACTCGATCTATATAATCTTGTAATTTAGATCTTTGCTGCTAATGGGCCCTTGCTGAGTTGGCCAAGAAGACCCATTCTGTTCAGGGTTGGTCACACTCACGGGTCAACACCCAACCGGCGGCCTCCACGCATGAAGTGCGTGGAGTGCGTGCGAGCCCAGGCAGGACTCTGGCCTTAGGGCTAGTTTCCCCTAGGAATCAACCTTCTGGCGCTCCTGGACGGTCTGCGCACCGCGCGGCTTAAGCCGATCGACAGTGCGCTCTGACTAACAGTCGGGGGAGTCTGGAAGCAGTACTGTTTCCCATAGAGCGGGGTTGGTTGCGGACCTTACGGCGACTACTCTTGAAACGACCATCGGCTACCCGATCCTGGGTGAACAGCCGGGCAAAGGATGCCGTGGTCGGGGATAGATTCGGTATACACCGTTTCACCGCATCGCAAGGGAGAGGACCGCGCAAGCGACCTCGAACTCGTAACCAATCTAGAGACCGGAGTAATCTGGTCGCAATTGGAAGTCGCAATTGGTAGTCGAGTGCGGTTAATCCTTAAATGAGTGAGCTTGGATGAGTAAGGGCGAATTTGTATCAAATTGGGGGAAGGTGGGGGGGGGGGGGGGGTTAAATTTCTTGGTGGCCGGTGTAGTCGATATTTCCCAATCCAGGGTAGTAATGGATCCAGGTTTTGTTCCCATGGACGATTAGTGACCATTCACAAGTCGTGACAAAATATTCTCTGAATCCATATGGTACACTTCAAGACGGGCCCTTCAGATGTAGAGTTGTCTCTTGTTTTGTTGCTTCTCATTTTCGGGACTACTGCAGTTAGATGATCCTTTGAACTCCGCGATATGATATCCCTATGACCTCAAATAAATAAGTAGATTGTTACTCTTCGATTTGCTTGATCACCCACATTGTTATCGACATTATTCTCGGTGAGCCAGCGACGTGGATGGCCTCATGATGGTAGTCTTCAGTCGATGGTATTTGCAGTTTAAAGTCTATTCTTGTACGAGTGCTGCGGTAGCTATTTCAAATCTGGAACCACACTAGAGGACGGAGAAATCTTGGGGGAGAAGAAAGAGGCCCAATGGCTTTCCAATGCCCTCGCCGTTTGAACAAGACTTCTGCCAGGCCGTGGCGAAAATGGATCAGCAACTTGGGTTGTCAACTACAAAGGGCGAACCCGTCACCTCACTAACTTTAGATCTCCCGTGAGGCCAACGCCTTACGGAAGGCACCGGAAAAGGTAACCAGCGGGCAGCCTCGCCCCTTGAATACCAGTTTTGGAAGGATATCTCCGTATAGAATTAACCATCAGAATACCTCTTACCTCCCGACTGGTTACGGATCCGAAGTCGCTTGCGCAACCTCTACCTGCCATACTTTCGGCGGTGATTCAGTTATCTATCGCGGACCATTGGCATCTTTGTCCGGCTTTTAATTCAGGATCAGGTAGCCAATTAGTCATTTCAAAGTCAATTAATCAGATGCACAACCTATTGGCCGCACGGTGCGGAAACCGTCCAGTAGCGCCGGGAGGCGTTTCTCCAGGGCAAACCCGCCGCGAGTCCTGAGGCGAGAGTCCTTCCCGGGGTAGTCTTCCACACGAGGAGGGTTCTGATTAGAAGCTGAATCGTGAGTTGGACCGACCCGGAAACACAGTGGATCTTATGGCCCAAGCTGCACGAAACCGTTTGCTAACAGTGGCTCAGCAGATCGTTTTCGTCTCAAGTCTTTGCTACTCATTTAGGGTGACAAAACGTAAAATTCATTAAAACATCCTGACATGACGCGCTCGCCCGCAGCAATGGAAAAACTAAACTTTAAACCTAAGAGCGGAGATAACATGGTTTTTCGGCAGGCAATATAAAAAAAATCAGTTAGTACCACCTCGATACAGGTTAATCCTAGTAAAGGGGGTAAACCATAAACTATCAAATCTAAATCTCTTTCCGAATCAGGCAATAATTAAAACACGCCTAATTATTAATTATTAGGTCAAGAGTTTTTTTTTTGTTATGTATCAATACTAATATTATAAAGACGTAAAGTTTATGAGGTTGTAGGAAGTAATCTCTGGATCTACTGAACCGATTTTGAAAATTATTTTACCAATAGAAAGCCACGTTATTTGTG
The DNA here is from genome assembly GCA_944548615.1 of Micropterix aruncella. Lineage (NCBI taxonomy): Eukaryota > Metazoa > Arthropoda > Insecta > Lepidoptera > Micropterigidae > Micropterix > Micropterix aruncella. Next base: position 18,035,585 of record OX155957.1, on the reverse strand, counting down.
AGTGTCATAGGGCTATATATTAATCCGAATGAAAAGACTTTTTCGTGGTAGTTGGATTTGCAAAGTAAGTCGGAGAAAACACGGTCGAATGAAAACGTTTCTTACGAACGCTGCTTTAACGATGAGAGACATAGGTATGATTGAGTTCTAGAGAAAAGTTGTAGAGCTTGGTAATGCCTACAAAGAAAGTCAGAGACAGCATATGTCTAAATTTTATATGTAAGTCACAAAAAGTAGTTTTCTATATTAAAAAAATAATTTTAATCGTTAGGTCATGTTTATTGGTCATATTATCAAAAATTATGAATTCATATCAAAATAAGTAAATTTATCGTCTCAAGTGTTTAAAACAAAAGACTTTTCCATTTTACTGCATAAATGGTTTAGGAAATAAGACACTCACAAATAAGACACTCCCAAGAAGACACTCACAAATAAGACACTCACAAGAAGACACTCACAAATAAGACACTCACAAGAAGACACTCACATATATAGGTAATATAGTCAAATTGGCATGCAAATACATACATACATATGTAGTAAAAATATAACCCTTCTTTTGGCAGTGAGGAAATAAATCATAGAACTCAGTACTAACCGAACCGCACTCATAATTTCCTCACAAATAAAAAGTTTTACCGAACAACGAAGTGGGCACGGGTCAGCTAGTTAAATATAATATGTTATGGGCTTAAATAAATAAACCATTTAAACTGTGGAGAATGTCGTTTAAACTGTCGTTTATTGTCAGAGTTCCAATGTTGCAAGTCAAGCGGGTAGTGGTTGGCAACGTCGCGGGCAGGCTCCCGCTATGCAGGCCCTCCCGCTTGGCGAGGTCTCGCCGCGATCGCGCGGTCGCCTCGCCGTATACCGCGCGGCTGTCGCGCTCGCTCCTATCGCCAGCGATCATCTGAGCGGTGGCCGCACGGGCGTGTTTTATAGCGGGCAGCGGCGATTAATTCTTTCCACACTTGCATCCTTGAGGGAAACGCACTTGATTTTCTGGATCCGCGCAGACTTTGAGCGATGAATCCCGTTTGGCTCCCACCGCGCTTTAACAGATTAGAGACCGGCAGATTTGTAATTGCTGTACCGCAAAATGACCACTTTCATAGGCTAGTCGCCGTATAAACTATAGGTCGACCAAGCCCGCTAGACCCTGATAAAATGCATCTATCGCTTCGCTCCTCGCTCCTGGTGATGGCTCGAGTACATGGTCCTATATAAGTGTTTTCGTTCAGCGCCCGCAACTCAATTTTTACAGGACAGCCCAACAAAAAATGAGTGAAATGTGTTCAGGGTTCATCTATATATGCTTTCCGTTTCTTTATTCCACCATAACTTCTAAATGCTTGAACTGACAGAATTGTGTGCTATTGTTATAATCGTTATGTCATCCCGAGTGTCATAGGGTAGGTACCAAAACTGTCAAAATATCAAGTAAGTAGTTGTTTATGCCCAAATGTCAATAAATTGACCTAAATATATCGCGTTTAGTGTCAAGTGAAAGATCTGTATCTATATGGATAAATACATAAACCACAAATATTTCTTAAAAAAGTTCATTTCTGTATCGGCAGACATTTACTTGTTACGTACATGAATCGAGGCAAAAATTATACCTAAGCGGGTTGGTTTCTCACAAGAATTATTGTCTAACATAAATACACATTTATTAGCAAACTAATTTTGAGGCTTCCTGTTTCTAACATAATGTCGCGAGTGGACGCTAACGAAATATTAATATATTCTATTTATAATTTACTTAGTATTTTAATATCAATTTAATACGCAATTGGTATATTAATATTGCTAGTTTATATTTTCAGCGTTTAGGATATATGGAACCAGACTCCACTGTAAGAGGTTTTTAGTTTTGGCTTCAAGGTCTATTAGAGTTGTCAACTACAACGGCGAACCCGTTTCCTCAGGAAGTTTTAACGAAATATGATCGTTGTGTCTCCCATGAGGTGAGCGCAGAAAACTTAGGACAAAACAGTCCACCGTCAAGTTCCGTCACATGCCCGTAAGAGGCCAACTCCTTATCCGCGAGATAGCCAGGTATGTTACCCAGCGGGCTGACACACGCGCCCTTATTCCAGTTGCGACCAGATTACTCCGGTCTCCCGACTGGTTACAAGTTCGAGGTCGCTTGCGCGGTCCTCTCCCTTACGTAGCGGTGAAACTGTGTCAACCGAATCTTCCGAAACTCCCCCCCCCCCGACTGTTAGTCAGAATGCACAATCGATTTCCGTACGCCGCCCGGTGCGCAGACCGTCCAGGAGCGCCAGAAGGTTGACTCCTGGGGGAAACTAGCCCTAAGGCCAGAGTCTTACCAGGGCTCGCACTTCATACGTGGAGGCCGCTGGTTGGGTGTTGACCCGTGAGTGTGACCGACCCCGAACAAATGGGTCTTTGTGGCCAACTCAGCAAGGACCCATTAGCTTCCTGTCTTCAAGGTCTGAGGGGCAATGCGCTTTTTAAAAGTAAATTTTATAGAAGAAATGCATTATCTTCTTCTTTCTAAGAAGTAGGTTGAGTGCGCTTCGCCAATTTATTTGCCAACATTGAGGTTCTATTTCGTCTTCTTCTTGATGTGAACTACGTTTTAATATATTTTCGTTGGCTTGCAGTTTGCTAAATGAAGGATCTAACTGTGGTATTAACGGTTTGCGAACCCGCCAAACTAAGTACAGAGAAAGCTGCAGGCCTTTCAGAAAATAAAGTTTGCGGGTTCGGCAAGAATGTTGGGACTGATGATTAACATATCGTTACTTCCTGTCAGTTTCTGGGCGAATATTTTTTTTGTAGTGCCATCTTCTAAGAAAGAATCATTATAGCATCATTATATCATTTTATCTTCACTCTCGAAACTGCAGCACGAAACTAAGGTGTTGTACTTTGTCTATAACAATCCTTTAGGTTTTTGAGCGAGGATGACGTCTTCTGCGACCCAAAATTCTCCCTTACATTATTGGTTGCGATATTCTGTATTTCGAGCCCCTCATGATGTGTCCGAAGTATTTGAGTTTCCTATTACTATACTTTTCTCTATTCGATTCATCACTTCTACATTCCACACTCTGTACGTCCACGAAATGCAAAGCATTTTTTTGTAAAATCACATTTCGAAGACCTCTAGTTTCTTATACAGGATCTGAGAGACAGTCCAGTTTTCTATCCCAACATAAAGCGTAGAGAATACGTAACACATTATCATTCGTATTCGTGATAAGTTACGGCTGCAGAGAGTTTCTTGAAGATGTTAGCTCGAGCAAGGCCAATTTGATTTTTTACTTCCTGAATACAATTCCACTGCTCATGTAGGTGACATTCTCATGCTATACTAGAATTCTCATACTATACATAATCTCAAAAATAAATGTGCAGGAGCTGCTATTGTGTCCTTTCTATAATATCAGTTCCAGTTCCCATAGTTAGGTTATCCGAAGCAACTTCAATTTTTCCCCAGGTTCTTTGGAGAATCTATTCGTGTCTAACCCTAAAAGTCCATCCAATATCTGTATCTTATATTATTAAAAATAAAAATAAGAAGATTGCATCTCATGTTTCCATGCTATTAGAACAAATGGAAAAATATATCTATAACCAGTCTCGTTCTATAAGCAAGATTCAGATCAACGTCCGTAAGAATTTCATTCGCGTGTATTTTGTTCTATACGGAATTTTATCTTCTGAGTATTATAACACGATATGACACAAGGACGACTCTGTACAATAGGATGAGACGGATAAGGAAGCCTTTGCGTCTAATGAAATATAGCACTTACATTTGCTACAAAAGAAAACCGTGGCATTGAACTTTGCGTTAGAAAGTAATGAATTCCGGAAATAGAACGTTTGACATTTTTGACAAAATGCGTGTTTAAAAAAATGCTCTTGTTCCTATCTACGAGTATCTATATATATATATATATATATATATTATATATATATATATATATATATATATATATATATATATATATATATATATATATATATATATATATATATATATATATATATATATATATATATATATATATATATATATATATATATATATATATATATATATATATATATATATATATATATATATATATATATATATATATATATATATATATATATATATATATATATATATATATATATATATATATATATATATATATATATATATATATATATATATATATATATATATATATATATATATATATATATATATATATATATATATATATATATATATATGTATATATATATATATATATATATATATATATATATATATATATATATATATATATATATATATATATATATATATATATATATATATATATATATATATATATATATATATATATATATATATATATATATATATATATATATATATATATACATATATATATATATATATATATATATAAAAATGGATGTTGATATATCTGTTTGTCCGTCTGTCCGAGCTTAATGGACTCGAAACCGTTTGACTGATCACCATGAAAGTTATCATGTACGCATTTTTTCATGGAGATGGTTTTTATGATCGGCTTTGTTGTCACTTACCACTAGATGGCGTTGCAGGACATTAACTTTTATACCGCTCAACCGATCGCCATGAAAAGTGGTATACATAGACATTTGAGCACTCATAATATTTTCGCGCTATTCCCTTTGTTGTAACACGCTACTAGGTGGCGCTTCAGCACATCAAGGTATGTTCAGTTTAGCTGATCGCCATGAAAATTGGTATACATAGGTATTTGGGCCCGGATATAACACGGGCCACTGCAAAAGAGGTCGTTTTATCGACATAAGATTACTGCAAAAGAGGTAGTTTTTTTATTAGTTTCCTAGAGAACACTTTTCCGCAGAAAGGTAACGATCTCATCAATTTCATGAAGGTATATCCTGTTATTTCAATCGGCGGCCGTATTAAAAAGCTACAAAATTGATGTTTATGAATAATAAGTAGGTAAGTGAAATAACATAATCCTTCAATTCTCTACAGAGCTCTAACCGCGAGACTTATATCCAAACAGTTAACATTTGATTTTCGTTTGCTGCTTCTTATCTGTCAACATGATTCAATTTTAAGTTAAGTTATAAGAAGCAATAGTGTAATAGCTACTAGTAAGATCAATTGTAAAATCACTAGGTGAAACACACTTGATGTCACTATCAAATGTGTATCACTTGATGTCGCTGTCACTTGATGTCACAATCAGTTCCTGTCGATTAGATGACAACTCTGAGATTGCAACACTGAGATTCAATGCCTTAAAATTATTACATTGCATTTAATTGATAATATATTCTAAACTTTCATCAATAAATATATTATGAACTTCCGAAATATGTGTAGTTTGATTATAGCAGTACTAGGCTCATGCCGATGCCTAAGGATTTCCGAATCTCATGGTAGGTCACATGCCTGTCTGTTTCGATCATACTGCGCACAGCATCGATGTTTCTTATGTCGACAGCGGCGGACGGGCGATTTTCACGAAATTCGTTACTGAGGTTGACACGACCGCGTTTGAATTTTGCAAACTAGCTATGAATTGTCGTCTTGCATGGTGCTTTATAGCCAAAAACAGTTGAAAGCCGCGTGAGGCCCTGCTGAATTGTCAAATAAAACCATATAGCGGAATGAAATATAGCTTTATATGACGCCAAAAAAAACAAAAAATAACTGCTAGATGGATTAAACTTTATTCTACAGCGAAGAGTTTCATTCTCAAATTTGGTAATTATTTTAAAAAAATGTTAATATATTATGTTACCGCTCCGGAAACTGGTATTTATGTTATATTAAGAAAAGTTTCCTGCAAATTATTACAGACTCTATTTTATCGATATTTGTCTGCCTATTTCTCCAAAGATATAGGAGAGTATTCAATAAACTTAACTCACATGGAAACTGTAAACCTTTATAAAATCATTCATATACTAATTTTAGCTAAAACTGTAATTAAATATACCTTATATTTTAATTATGACATGTGAGCAGGTCGTACCTTTTCCGATAAAAATGATCCTCGCTATGAAATATTTTTTTTTGAAAAGGTATCGATATTTATATTAGCTTTCCGTGCATCTAGACGTGTAAAAAGGCTAGGTTGGGTTAGGAACCTAATAAGGAAAGAACAAAAAAATTCAAATAAAATTATGATTTTTCACGTATTGCGTGCTGCTCCAAATTTGGTTGATATTTAATTAAGGTTGGTTAGTGGGAAAGAGACGCTGAATGCAGGATAAAGGGAGACAAGGAGAGTTAAAATTGCAGTTACGAGACTGCCGAGCAAACACCTGCGACCATTATCTCGTTGGAATCGATAGAACTGCTCAGCTGTTTTCGAAGTGTCTTGGCGGTCGGCCTTGCGCGGAATACACGGTGCGGGAACAGGGAGAAAAGCCTCTAAGTGCGGTTTTTACTCGCGCACCGAGGGTTTCATAGTTTATAAAGCGTAGTTTAATTTCTCAAAAACAATGATAGTCACAGATTTGGTTTTGTCATCCTGTAATCTTTAGCCACTATCATAACCATGGTGGTACCGTTGATTACATAGCGTACTGGATAGCTCGGTGCCATAGTATGATTTGGCAGCTATGATTTTAATGCGAAACGTAACGTGTAGATGACACACATAGTTCCAGAAAAAATAATAATATTTTCTTATGTTCAATATGGCGGCATTGGTGGTATAACAGTATGGCAGCGCACTTTAGATGTCGCTCAAGACCCGCCTATATGGTATCCTATCTGGAAATTAAAAAATATTATAATAGCAAACGAATATTTAATTCATAGCTCTTATTATTGTAATAATATATATTTATATAAAGATGTATTTTTTTAATTTAGTATGCAGGTATTGCAGGTAATTTAGTATACAGGCATAATTTGGTAAACAGGTTGAATTAAACACTTTAAATTTCTGATAGAATAATAGATGATATTCTATCTCTCCATATTATTTCTGTGATGTAATCAGCCTATATAAAAAGTGCGATAGATGGCACTAATAATTAAATGTTATTTTTGTTATCATTGGCTTAGTTATCGGATTTTTTATATAATCAAGCAGTTCTTTATAAAAAACCATTCATTAGAAATATTATAATAGCTGGCTAAATAAATGGCTATTAGTTTCGCCGGCAATGCTTTCAGCGCCACCTGCATCTTGCCGGCGCATAAGTGTTGTCAAATTGTACAATATACTTGAGCAATAAAATACTATATTGTATATAATCAATGGTGGTACCGACTAAAAAACAATTTTGGTCGAGTAATTCTGAAGACAAAGGAGGGGGAAGCGGAGCATGATTTCTCTCCCACATTTTTAATAATTTATCTTATACGATGCATGATTCTATTTCTACAGTAAGCGCTCGACCTCTGAGGAATCGGCGGCTGGGGAAGCGGGCGGGTGTGCGCTGCCCCCGACCGCCGCTTCCTATTCCGCACTGTCCAAGTACCTACTAGTGTTTCCTTTTTTGTAGTAGGTACTTGGACAGTGCGGGGTAAGAAGAGACGGTCGTAGGCGGCGAACACCCGCCCGCTTCCCCAGCCGCCGATTCCTCGGAAGTCGCGCGCTTACAGTATATGGTCAATATTAATTACATTTTGTAGTGAATATTAATTTGCCCAATATTAATCGCTTAGCAAAACGCGCCGCGCCTTCATAATGTTCGCCCAACTCTAGTATTGCGATTGCAAGCTCACAGCCCTAGCAAGTACGCCCCTAGAATAGAGTAATTGTATCAATCGCTGCCCTAATTAATTTGCATTATCGTGCCCATCCTAAACATCGGTCAGTTCGGATGATAGATCTTTCATTTGATTGAGCTGCATTGACCTGCGACCGCTGAAACTCAGTCGCCGTCATCTTGGATCCGAGGCGAAATAGGGAAGTACACCGTACGATAATACGACAACATCGCCGCCACCCATTTCTCACACTGCTGTAAATTGATATTAGACTTCGGCGTTTTAATGTCGTGAGTATAGGAACAGTAATACATCTCATAAAAATTGATCATTCTAGAGTAGTCTAGAGGGTGTATCTACATGTCCACGGGGATCGGCTTGCCTCATATACGGTCAAGGAAACCCTCAAGGAGTCCTGAGCTTGTTCCGATGGTGCCTTGAGAGCCGATCTTTCCATCACCGCAGCCAGCAATCTCCTGACCTACCGTATGTGTGTCCTCTGAGTCCTAGCATTGGCTGGCGCACCAACGTTGAATTTAAAATTGACACCTGCAAATAATAGCCATTTTATTGGAAAACCATTCTGGAGGTAATTCTATATTCCTGTATACTATTTATATGCTTGAGGAATTCAGTATCGCGGTGTCGGGAAATACGCTTAGGAAGCATCTATTGGTACTTTTCAATATTTGTGGAAGGGATTTGGAACCAAAATATGAGGGTGTCGATTACAATGGCCAAACCCGTCACCCCAGGAAGGCATAACGACATAGAACCATTCTGCCACCCATGGAGTGAACGTAAAAGACTTTGCAGACAATACAAAGCACATTCAAGCTACGCCAACGGCCCGGCCCGTATGAGCAACGCATTACATCGAGGCACTGGAAAGAAATCCCAGCTAACGAAAATCGCTGCCTTGCTACCAGATTCGGGCGGTTTTAATGCTGCATCGGAATGGTGCCCGCAATGTCTAGTACTTCCATTTTGACTAATTTTCCGCCGACTCCTCTTGTGAGCTACCAGCAGCACCCGGTCACACGGGGTGGTACTGGTAGTACCACCCCGCCGTAACCCATTTGATCGCCATCATATGCATCAGCACAACTATGGACGACTTAACGCAAGTCACAAAATAATAAAAAATCACTTATCACTTTTGAGTACATATAGCTTTGAGCTAGCATTAAAAACAGACGACAGTGACCAGAAGACACACAACTGGGAGTGTTTGATCCAATGAGTGAACCTGTTACTCCAGGAGATATAACGGCATTTGGTCGTTCTGTTTCCAATGGAGTGTACGTAAGACTTAGCCGATAAATGGTAATCCAATGTAACTAGACCAACAACTCGTAAGAGCCCTACACCGCGGGCGAACCACGCTTCCTTACAAGCTTATTTGGACGGATTTCTCCATTCTTCAGTCTGGACATAAATTCTAAAATGCTTTCGTGGCCTCTATGTAATGTTAGCGGTAATTCATTTAAAACTTCTCTCGGATCGTGGCGTCTTTTCCCAGTCTACCACTCGGGTCGTTTCAAGAGTAGCTGGCATACTAGAGTTGGGCGAACCGTAGCTGGTTCAACAACCACCCCCGCTGCTTAGGAAACAGCATATCGTTTCCAGACTCCTCCAGTTATTCGCCGGAGTGCACAGTCGACTGACTGACGCCTAGCAGTGCCCAAAGGCCACCTCCCGGGAACTGATCCACCTGCCGTGACATGGAAAACAGAATTCTTACCGGGGTAGACCCTCTCCGGGGAGGCGACTGGATAGGAGCTGAACCCTGAGTTGAGCCGACCAGAAATAACGAGCAGGTTTTAATGACCCAACTGCACGAGAACCGTTAGCTGTCAATCTAAAGACACAGCCAGAGTAGGCTTGTAATAACATTTTTAGAATATATAAAGGGTACTTATTTAATTTTTGAAGTTAATCGGTTTAGATACACGCTGATTAAAATATTTTAAAATTACTCTACCAGATTCGTGTAACGAAGATCAATGAATTTCGTTGAAAAGAAATATTGGAACTTTGGACCCTTTCTCTGTAAAATTATATCTTCAGAGGTAAAATGCCGTGTATGCCGCTCTCGCTCGTCGAGAGCATTCACGCGAAGATGCCAAAGATCCGATCGTTGATAGCACCGCAATGATAACGCGGTAGGGATTTAGTAGTATTCGCTGGTCGCAGCAAAAGCCCGCCAAACGAGACACCCGGCCGACAAAAAACCCTAACCAGAGGGACCCACATAAGGCCTTTGTAATTATCGTGATTTTGCGGTCGATAACATTCGTAAGTCTGTACTGATTTCCTTACTAGATTTTCGTTCGAGGTGTCCGGTTTCATCTGAGCTTCAAAGAACTGTCATAACGTTTAGATGTTCAAAGATCAAAGATTAATATTTGACATATTTCTGGAGGATTAAGTAATATTTTCTATTGCACATTCAGCGAAGATGATTTCTGAGCCGAATTATCGAAGACTCTTATATAAGCTGTCATCCTTTACTGGAATCTGAGCTTTCTGCTTTGAAGTATTTATCTGGAAGCTCCAAAGTTATGTATTTTCATTTAGCAATCTAGTGAAATAAATGTTTTTTATTTTTAAATAATGGCGAATGAAATATTCCCAAAAAGAAAAACGAAAACAAATGGGGAAATGAAGGGAACGATATACGGCACATATTTAAGTCAGTTGAACGGCAGTAATTAATTTAGCTTGAGGAGTTCACATAGGACATTATGCTCTAATAAGAACTAATGTATAGTAATAAAAATACAAATGTTCGTTTGTTGAAAATCTTCAATCTCCGAAAGGCCTTCACCGATTGATTTGAAGTTTTGACACCACATTGTATTTAAATAAGTATATTACATATATTAGAAACGTGTGCTTTCGCTGTTGTTTCTTTTCCATTTAGCCAGACTAAGCCCCAGCAACGCGTTGCCGGGTACAGCTAGTTATAAATAAAATTAAAAAAAAAACAACACTTAGCATTGTATTCTATGTAGATTGTACGATCTGAGGAACCACGATAACTAAATTCGCTGATAGGATGTTTCATTCCCGGCACGAGCACTTCTCGCGAGCACGACACTTGGAGGTGTCAACTACAACATGCGAACCCGTCACATCGGGAAGTTTTAACGATATTTCATCGTTCTGTCTTCCGTGAGGTGAGCGTAGAAGACTTAGGGACGAAACTGTCCACTGTCTAGTTACGCACTCGCCCGTAAGAGACCAACGCCTTACCTCGAGAAACTGAGTGTGCACCCAGCGGGCCGACACTAGCACCCTTACTACCAGTTACGGTCAGATTTCTTCGGCCTCCCGACTGGTTACGGGTTCGAGGTCGCGCACGCGGTCCTATCCCTTACGCAGTGGTGATTCGGTGTCTAGCCAATTGGTCGTTTCAACAGCAGTTTTCGTAAGGTTAACAACCACCCCCGCTCTTTAGAAAACGAAGCCGTTTCTAGACTCTCCCGATTATCAGACGATTGGCTGACGCTGCACGGTGCGCAAACCGTCCAGGGCGCCCGAAGGACGATTGCTAGGGGAACTGGCCCACAGACACAGAGTCTGCCCGGGCTCACACTTCTGCTTGGAGGCTCCCGGTTGAGTGCAGAGCTGTAAGTTGGGCCGACCCTAACACATGTGTCATAATGGCCTAACTGCACTGGGCCCATTAGCTCTCAAACGCAAGCACGTCAGTAATTTGCAGTCGTACTTAATAGAGCGTCAATTTTTCCGGATCAGAAGCTATTCTGGCTATTTTTCGGGTTCGATCGCTACGCGATTGGGTCAAACCGCGCAGGAAAGATTCGAACTGCCATATACAAGCCATGGCAATGAATGACGACTCGCCGAAAATGGTAACTAAAACATAACTTCTCTTGTTCGAGATATAACTCGTGTGAGAGGTTACCTATAGACTGTCTATCTACCTATCTATCTTATCAATATACAATAATTTCTAAATGCTGACATTAGCGCCTTTCGGTAACCTTTTTCGTTGGCCTTTTCTGTGCCGCGTTGGAGCGAAAGGTCCACTCGAAAGGATGCTGGCTTTTGAAACATCAATCTTTATAATGCGTCCAGTCGTTGTGTGTTCCCTATCGTTCTTGGAGATAAAATGTTATGTCACCTTGTCCTAAGTGATGTTCGCCCTGGAGTAGCAGGAATTTCGGGTCATAGTTGCATCGTCATGCATCTGGGGGACGAGAAAAAAAGGACGGAAGCCGGACTTTATCTGGACATCGGTATTTGGAGATTAAATTGCAGAGCACATCAAATTAGACCTTGTGAATTGAATAATATTATACAGAAATATTATATTATACTTTCGGGAGCAATGAATCCGATCACCAACAAAACCTTAATATCTTGGAATTTAAGAAAGCTAGCGTATTCAAATAAAAAGTATTTTATAGACTAATTAACACCACTCAAATAAATTTATTAAAACTTCTTAGTTGATGTAAAGTGATTCCTTTAACCCTTAGAAAGCTAGCCATGGGAATGAAACTCACGACGGCATGTTTTTAACCCTCAAAAAATTCTTTATAAGGGGTATTAGTGCACGCTTACTAATGTATAATGGTGGCTTATTTAATAAAGGCGATATAATTACATAATCGCATATAATTGCTATTTTCGGTAATTTTTTTTTTGGCAGTAGTCTTTATTCATAAAATTAATACAAATTACATGTCACAGTTCCCCACTAAGGTTAGTGCCTTTTCAGTGGGTAACTAACAATAAAATGTTTATATCTGACTTATTATACTTGTATTAACCTATTATACTTATATTAACTATTATAACTTTTTACGTTAAGTAGATGTATTGACTTCCTAACCTAACCTAAACTAAACTAACAAATTACATAATTGCATAAATACGGAGATGTTGCAACGGAAAAAATGCTAAACCAAATTGTATGTTTTTTTTGAAAATCGAACTACGAATTCACTGCATTTGTTTTTGCTTTTGTTTCTGTTCTGTCACAAAAAAAAACGCAAGAAGCTCTCCTAGTATTCAATATTCATTATTAATATGTTAATTATTGTGTAAACTAGCATTCTCAGTTTCCGAGATATTTATACATTTAGGTTGATGACACGGATTTATCGCTCCCGAATGTTAAATGGCAAATTTTGATATTTTACTGATGTATACTTGCGATTTTTTGTAGTAGGACTAATGACTTTGTATTAGATTAGAATAATTGTTATATTGATCTTTATTTTTTTAAAGCCTACTATATTCTTTTTTTTTTTAATACTTCTGCGGTATAAAAGTCTATCGCAGACCTTTTACGTTAAGGACAAAAGTTTTAGTTTCTACCATTTTTTTCTATTTGAATAGCTTAAGGAAGTGTTTTAATTTAAGGGCTTTATCGCTATAGCAAATTACTTAATTTAATCTTGACAATTTCTAACAAACCGTGAAAGCATTAATGTTTTTTTTTCCTCCAAATTAAGGCATTAATACAAACCGATATAATTTCGATTTACACACTATCGATTAAGCACCCCGTGCAAATTTACATAAGAAGTAGATTTAGGATTTGAAAGAGAAATGAATGAATAAATGAAAACCTTTTTATTGCACAATAAAAACAATTAAGGTACAAGGGCGCACTTGAAGGCTGACAAAATAAATAGGCAAAATTGGAGTACTTTAAGACACGATAAAGTTTAAAATGAAACTCCAACATTTAAAATGAGAACTCATAAACCAGTCTAAATAACGGCCGATATATCACAAGGGGAGGAGGACTACCCGTGTGGCCGAATATTTGAATCCGTTCAGAGAAGACCTATAAGGCTATAATATGTCTTGCCAGTAAGTTTTCATAAATCCAAAGATATTTCTGTAGCTTTTATAAATATTTATATTTTTTAATAAATTTTCATAAATCCGAAATTATGGCAGTAGCTATGAGATTTAAAATTCAGATGAAATTACCTTTGAATAGTTTTCCTACGTTTATGATTTGTTTAGTGATTATTTAAAAAATAATTTGCATTAATTGATTTTTAGGATTTTTTTCAATATTACTTTCGTTTTGAATGAAGGTATTATAAATCTTAAACAAGGAAAGAAATATTAGAACTGTCAATATCAGGGACAATAAAATTGAACACCTCTGTTTTAAACTATGCCACTATAATTTATTGCAGGGCTCACAATTCTTAAATCCCCAGAGTTATGTCATCCAGCCTATCATAAACAGTAGAAGAATGCAACCGGCGTCGGCTCCCTTTGCGATCATTCGACGTAATATCAATATCGTGAGATTTTTGTATAAGCGAAAATATTCCCAGTATTTGCCGTCGGCGCCATAAATCCCAGATGATCGTGTAAATAATTTACATTTGGGAATAGAACTGCCTACTGATTCAAAGCATGCAGGACCGCAGACTCCCTCGATGAACCAACACTTTATTCCCGCAAGGCCGGCTTTACACTTTTTTACCGCGGCGGTTCATCCCTAAAATAAGAAGACAGGCGTTAGGGCTCGACTATCAAACGTTAAAAAACAAAATAATGCAGAAACATCAGAAAGTAATAAAAATGAATCTATATATGTATAGTTTTTAGGAATTGGACTTTTCTTATATTTTTTATTGTTTTTTTAAATATTATTTATAGGTATGATCATGTTAATCTATTTTTATAGATATTATGATTATTTAAATTTTATCTATTTCTATATAATTTTTGTTTATATGATCATGGTTAATAATTTTATCTTTTTAATTTTACTGCGATTGTCCAGCTAATAAAGATTAATAATAACTATTAGTGCATACATTCTTTCAAATGTATTGTTCTTTTCTTTAAGTAGTTTTTATTATATATAGGTTATACACATATTTATAAAAAAAGTATTCCTTAGGATAGGCCTCGTTACGTAAAATTAAATCAGGCTTACCAGCAATAGTTTTTGGCATATAATATCAGTACTGGACATCCATCTATGACATTTTAATTGTACATGATGTCCAATAAATAGTAGATTATGGTGAATTATAAATTAAATTAAATGATCCAGAATTAGATAGACAAGGACTGAACGATTGTTTATGGTGCATGTTTTTGTTACACTTATTTTTTTGTAATTTCCATTCAATTACTAACAGCAAATAAAAAAACATCAATAAAGAAGGTAGAGGACAGGAATAAACCATAAAGATTAGGATTCCGGTTAACAATTTTCTAATGTAAATAAAGGCGAATAAATGCTAACACTCCAAGAATGTGGGTTCGCATACTTTTGGCTAATATATCGCGATAAGAATTAACACAAAATACATTATGTGACGCATGGTTTTTATGCAGCCATTCAAAGAATGACGCATATCAGTATAGCGATCAGCTGACGTATGCTTGCGAAATATGGACCATGAAACAGGACTCTATCAACAACTTCTGCCAGAGGCGAGGAGGCTATCAAAACGTGTACGCTGTTGTGTTTTTTATTGTATAGATATTTTAGCAATTAAAACGAAATTTCTCTGTTCTAGTATCGGTTCACCGTAGATCGCAAAAATCTAAGGCCCAGTGATAGAAAAAAGGCACTTTCTGTATTTCTCAGAGCTATAAATAAAATAATTAAAATATTTCAGTAATCTCAGAGTCATATATAGTCTAATATATTTCAGAATCTCAGTAAATCAAGAGTCGAAGAACAAAAATCCGACAAAATATCACTTGGTTAATTTTTTTGGAGTAATTTTTTTTGAAAAAGAATTACTGAATTTTACTGAAAAAGTAACGAATTTTAAAAGATTCTTAAAGAATTTTTTTGTTTTTTTTTGAGAATAACTTATGAGAATTATTTTTTAATGTAATTTCTTTCACAGTGTAATTTTATTATAAATTTCCCTGTTTTTTTTATATCTTAGGCAGTTAGTTATAACTATTTAAAATGTAACATTATCAGTAGTTATGGTTTGTCTTTTTATTGATTAGTTAACGTAGATACCTACATGTTGTATTAATTTCTTGAATTTCATTAGCATAGAATTTCGATTGTAGTTAGCACAAAAATTTATCTGGAAATATCACAGGAAATTACTTATCTATGTAAAATGACGTGTATTTAGTATACCATACGTAACTAATGAGACAAATGAATGAAATAAATGACATATTGCCTTGGGTTATATTATTTTAAAAATCCGGATCTGAAAATCATTTTGGTTCATATTTATAGATATTTATTTGCGGTTTTCTCACAAGACATAGAAAAACATTAAAAAAATTTTTGGATCTATTAGATCTATGTCTAAATATTCGTAAAACATTTGTATTTAAAATATTTGTTATTATACTCACTATTTTGGTTATTCGATCTGGTGTTTAGGGTAGAATAATATGATAATGATTTATCGTGTGATTTAAATTAATTTGATATTTTTATGAAGTCGTAGAAGCTTCCTAACAAATTCACCCCCTAGGGCCACATCTATAGGCGTCTCGATGCAGCACACACGTCCGCGTACATGGCTCGGCCAGGGATGCCAAAAACCGAAAAAAGAAACACAGTTTTTGAAACGGTGCGATGCCGTGGCCGGGATTCGGCGGCGGTATCTGCGGCCCGATCTTAAACACCCGCACCAGAACGTTCTGTATCTCATTGTGTTTTTATCGTGAATCATCGCTATCCACGAGTTGAGCTCGCGCCCCTGTCTAGCTGGACGCAGGTAAGCACAATGTATTCGGGCGTTTCGTTATTGGGAAACACACGGTTTTACCGGGAGATGCTGCGTTTAATTATTATTATTGTAGCAACATTGGGAAAACTTTGGTGGTGTATTTTGTAAGAAGACACATTGAGAACAATATTGGATTTATTCTTACATTACAATTTTGTTATTACGGTTTTTATACAAAATAACGATGTTTCAATCGTAATTATGTTGAATTACAAAGAATTTTGTTGAAACTCTATTGCTTCTATTATATGTATCAACATTTTCCACACGGTCAATACGGATATAACAGTATACTGTAGCTTCAACATGATTCTTATGTGTGACTCTAGCTGTACGTATATTACTACATGCTGTCATATAAGAAGCGGGTCCTCAAGGTCGCGTCGTAATGAAATGACATTATATTTTAACATTACGGCACGGTAACTACCGTCACGCCAACACCATTACGCGTCATGTTAATTCATACGTATGGACCACAGTCCGAGTTATATAGGTAATCCTTGTTGAAACATTCGTGTTTCTGTGTATTATACATAGTTATATTTTCTCAGTGCAGATACTAGTGACGGGTCATATAGATTGCGACCAGTCATGCTCTTTAGTGATATACCAGGTTAACCCGATACTTTTTATAAATCTAATGATTCTCCTGGGAATGAGTTAATGATCTACTCAATATCACCTTTCTTAAAGGATAATGTCTTTGGTATACCGTATTGTCTGCTGCGAACACCAGAAGATGTCCCAGCTAGGGCCCCAGAACAGATTTCTGATCGGTACTCCTAAAAAAGTGGGTCAACACACAGTACAATGGTACCACGAAGAGGAAGCAGTATGGCCACAATATACCAGACAGTAGCGGCTCTTAGAACAAAATTGAAAACGAGGCGACCTAGGTACGTCAAGAGTCTAAGGGTTCGCATATGACCGCCACATGTCTACTACTCCGCCAAAGCAGATGTTCAAACGTTTTGAGCATTTCGCCGACCTTGGCACGCGCGTAACGCTAACCAAATACGTTCTTTGAGACGTACCCCTCTACTCACTTACTTCGCACCCTATCCCCGCAATCCCCTATCGTTAGAGAGTGTGTCTACTGTTCTCTCGGTATACTGTGGTATGGCAGAGGATCGACTCGAGCCTTTTAGGATATAGGATATGAGGAGGAAAGGAAAATGGGGAAAAAGACTCGGGATAGACCAGGCTGATCCTGGCTGAAATATGGCATGCAGTCTCGTAAGTTGTGCTGGGTGCTGGTATGGAAAATTATTCACTTCCTATTTTATTTTATAAGCATGGCGTGGCGTGACTACAACCAGCATGGCGGTGCGAACGCTTCTTAATTAGTTACTAACTAATAAAATTTTGACATTTTATTTTGAGGTTTTCTATATCATGATTATTAGGTAACTCTTTTTATTATACTTCCAAAGTAGCTGGAATTCGAGTGGTGCTTTATTAAAAGACTATATTATTTTACAATTTTTTTGATAAATTTATATTTAATAAAATATAATGTTGATAGTAAAATAGCTATTTTTATATTTATAAAATAAGACAGTTGGTAGGAATTCCTACTCTTGTTATAGTCAAATTGATTTTACGCGATTATATGTATAATTCATTTTTGTACATATTGACCATTTTTTTAAATTGTAAAAACAATTATTAATTAAATTTATAATAAAAATGTAAACTCTTTTATAAATAATTATGCGTAAAGTAATGAAAAATACAGATAGTCAAAATATAAAAACCTTTTAAGTTACCTATATTATTCATCATACAAACATTGCGATTCCATTGTTAGTATGGGTTATTAGTCGAGACATGTAATACCAAACAAACCTTGCATTTTTTAGATCAGCTTAGAAATTTAGCTGGGAGGGATCGTAATATCAGAAATCCAGGTGTCAACATCTCTCCTAAGCTTTTCACGATAAACTAAAAGACAAAGATATGGATATTTTTTAATTAAAAAATAACTGATGATAAGTATCCTTTTAGAAAATCATGGAAATCTAGAGATGATTCTCTCAATTTTAAAACATTTAGCCCAAAGAAATTTACTTTCACCCTTCGGCTACGCAACGACCAAATTTGGTTGCATTTCAGAACACCGTTGACTACATAACGACCAATATTGACTGCTTGCTCCCACAGTAATATTATTTTCTAATTCGAACGCATCCTAAAATCCATACCAAATATCTCATTATATTCATAGATACATATACGGCCGCTAGAATAATCTCGCGGATATTTCTGGTAAAATTTGATCATTTCTTTTTTTTCCCGAAATCATCAAAATGTTTATTGGTTTTTATGAACTAATATCTAAATATTTTTGTATGTAAATAAGCAAAACGACATATTACGTTTGCTAGAGAATCTAATAAAGATCACTATAGTATTTACAATTTCTATATAGTGATCCGTATTTTTCCGTAAGACATGACGAGTTTTTTTTTTCGAAATTCTCATATTTATTCATAATTATCTAATTGTTTTACAAAATGAGATTTCAATATTCTATATACCAAATTTTAATGCGATCATTGCACAGTTAAAATTTTTATGATTGCTATAGTAGTTCCATAGTTATAGTACTTTTTGTCGAGCGCGGCGATATTGCAAGAAATTCCAATAAATTGCCGCGGTCTGCCATGAAAATATGCCGCTACTCGAAGGGTTAAGATGAATTATACTAAAACATAAAAATAAACTGATAGTTATATTTCTATCGTTTTGTTGGAAAATACTTACTAAATATGAAACTTCATTTATAATCCTGTTCTTTATATCATAAATAAAACTAACTACATATTGATGCGTTAAAGCATCATGTGTGCCGATCATCCAACGTTTTGTCTTACGTTTTGTTATGGCTGAAATTAAAAGGCTCGGTGCTACGAATCCGTCGAACAAACCACCGGTATTGTGAGGAAGTTGCCTTGTCATTAAATCCAATCAATATTAAAAATTCAGCTATTCTACTCATTAGGAAGAACCCAGTTTTGTTGTTTTAATTTTATTTAAGAATCGATATTGCTCGCGTCTTTTTTGTAACTCCTGTTATACATATATTTTAGAGGTATTTAAAATAGTAGAAGTTATTTGATTCCAGATTGATAGCGGATATGTAAAATGAAGTTCACGCGGTAATTAAGTATTTGTGCTTGATTTGTTTTAATTGCAAGAAAGTAATTGAAGTCATACGATGGACGTTAGAGGTGAAATCTCCGTCATAATCTGCGGTTGAACGTTGGTGAACATCGTTGAGTTTAAAGGTAGAATAATATTCACAAATATAACCCCAATCGGGACGCCCTACGACGGCAGTGACCGAAGAAATAGTTAAAAATGTCGAAAACGATGTCGTTGTTTTAGCAGATCATCGTGTCTTAAAGTATTTTATTGCTGAGAAAGTAACGACGCGACGTCGGCAGGTAGTGTACAAATCATTTCACTTGATCTTTTAGGGGATGAAGAAGGTATCCGCGCGTTGGGTAACCAGAAAGTTTACCAACGTCCAAAACAAACCAGATTATTTAGAAAAGCTCTTTGAAGTTGATAAAACAAAATCCTGACCGATTTTGACTCGATTTATAATTAACGATGAAACATAGCTTGACAATTTTGGTCCCTAAACAAGACAAAAGTGTACGACTTAGAAAAGAATTTATCTAACCGCTAAGAAATTCAAGGCAATGCGCTGCGCTGCCGCGCCAGTAAGATCATAGGCTCTTTTATCTGGGATAGCCAAGGGGTAGTTAAATATTTCGTGCATGGACTTACTCTTACCGATCATGGGCTTTAATGCCTAGCAATTAGGAAAATGCGCACGGAAATGCGTGAAAAACAACGGGGCAAACTCTCGAAAGTTGTTCTGCTGCTGTTATTGCGGGCCACAAGTCTGCGGTTGTAATGGCATATACACCAGACCTCACTCGTTCCTAACCGTCGCACCAGGCAACTGGTGATTCCAGTGGAGTTGGGTCACTAAAGACCCACTCGTTAACTTGGGTCGGCCCAATTCAAGGTTGAACCCCATCCTGTAGTCTTCTCAAAAAGGTTCGAACCAAGATAGGACTCTGTTACCCTGACATGGCAGCTAGAACAGTTGCTCTGGGGGTTGTGCCTCGGGCGCTGCTTGGTGGTTTGCGCATCTTGTGGCGTCAGCCAATCGACTGTGCATTTCGGCGAATAATCGGGGATTCTGGAAATGGTCTTAAACGTTTCCTAATCAGCGGGGGTGATTATTGACCTGACGTTAGCTACTATTGCAAAGAGTCATTGGCCACCGATCCCGTGTGGAAGACAGTTAAAGGAAGCCACGGTCCACAATAAATTCGAACTGAAGTACCGCCAACATCATGCAGATGCCACGCAAGCGACTTCGGACTTGTGACCAGACGGGAGGAGGACGGAGAAATCCTACTAAATCTGCTAGTGAGGGCACGAGGCTACCTGCTGAATCCACCCCCGTGCCAAGGGGTAAGGCGTTGGGCTTTCAGGGGCATGTTGGCATATCTAGACTGCTTAGTCTCCAAGTCTCTACCTTCGCTCCACGGTTGTAAGAACGATCAATATCGTTATACCTTCCTGTGATGGTGGATTCGTCCGTTGAAGGTGTCAATTCCATATCCCTCGTTCCTTGATATTTCTATCTATTGCTGAGGTTGTTATGAATATCTAAGAGGGTAGAAATTTAAAGATGATGAAGCAGTAGTTACCGCGGTGCAAGAATATGTAGGTGCTCAGGATAAAGATTTAAAAAAAATATAATTTTAAGTTAGGTAGATAGTTATGTCAAGAGTCTAAAAAGGTGATCATTTTGGAAAATGAAATAACATTTAATAAAAATTAACTGTAACATGCTCATTCTCAGTTTTATTTGAACGCCGTAGTCATCCTATCAGACTGCTTCAAAGTCTTCTTAAAAATAAATTGACATTCGTCGCGCGCGTGGGGTCGCATTCACCAGCAAATGGTGTTCTCAAATCCCTCTGTAATGCTGCGAAATGTCTCTGCGCTGACCATTCGGGAGACAAAAGACAAAACACTCTGTCGTCAGAAGGGGGGAAATGCCCCTCTGCAGTGGGACTTAAGACTTACGCTGTCATCCCGCAAAACTTTGTTTTAAAACCCGTTCGCACAAGACTAATGCTGATGTGGAGAGATTACGCGTGTTTTCTTTTGTCTCCCCGAGCGACGCCCGGATAAACATGCTCAGCAATTCCAACTTCTCTTAAACTGTTCCCAGAACAAACTTTCATTTTAGCGTTTTTTTGACACAAAGGCAGATCTCAGACACCTTTGTTAGTTAGATGCATAGTGAATTACTTTACTTTTATCATATGAACAGTTTGCATAGAATGTTTTAATTATGACATACTGTCATATAATACCGTGCAAACAATAATAGTAACTAGTTTTTGATCGCCTAGGCTCATTTGTAAAATGTGGTTTAGTGATCAAATCTGGCCTCAATGCTTAATGGTCGAGTTTTTAGTTAACAATGTAATAAACATAAATTAAAATAATGATTTTAAATATCAAAAAGAAATTAATGTTTATTGAATCATTTTAATTTTTCTTGTAGGGAGAAATGCATTTTTATTTGTTTCTTTCATTTTAGGTACCTAATATAAAGTACCTTTATCTGGTAAAATAATTAAAATAATATCAATTTAGTTCCTGAAGTTAGTGTACTCGCTGATGGCATACAGTTATTCTTAAGATGTTTTAAGTTCAACCATCAGTGGCATCGAAACTGTGAAAGTGTTAACTGTAGAAGTTATATTGATGGTCCCGGGTTCGATTCCCGGTTGGGTCAACATTTACACATATTTACAAGCACACATACATATAAACACGTCATAGTAGGGTTGGTTGTAAAATATTGTCGTATGACTGGCAATAAGATGTAAGATGTAAGAGGGGCAATAAACCCGAACATTGTGGAATTTCTTAATAAAGAGTACAAACAAACAATCTAATAGTAGGGTTGATTGGGGTTGCAGCGATATAAACATCTGTAATCTGGCCTAAAAATCTAAAAATCTGGACCAGAATGTTTACTACAGCAGGGATGGTGATAGGTGAAATCAACAAATGCAACAATTAACTTATGTATCTTATTAAAATAAGATTATCTATTAATATAGCATATAATATGATACTGTGAAACTCAATACGTTATTATTGTAAAATAACATATAATGCGAGATACCAACGTTGCTGCGATATAGTATTCAAGGTCAAAAAGAAATGTGCAATATACAAAAAGCTATAATATGCAATTTGAATGTCATAAAGAAACTCCATTACCTATGTATTTCTACGATAAAAATACAAAGAGTTTTCCGCGAACAATATAGTAGCGAAACACCGAATATTCAAAGAATCACGACAAACACTAAATGCTTGTGTATACAATCTATATACTTGGGTTTACAATATAATATAATTATGACTACCATATTACACCCTAGAACGGGCTAGTCCCAGTTGGGTGACAGAATCAAATAAGCAAAATGATAAGGTTTTGACATTCGGTTCCTTCACTCGAAAGGGAGGTCACACATTTATAAACAAATAAAGTCTTTCCTATAAAATAAATAGTTTGAGAAGTTGCGTAGAGCGGTCGGGTGTTGTGTCGCCGTTCGTCGCACTGCAAATCCGTTTTCTTATTTCTTCTGGCGATTTAACTAATGGACAAGATAATCCCCGGCCGGGGCGATGCCTCGGAGCCAAATCGAATTCTAGAAAGCGCTACAGGCTCAGCCAGCACCGACCGATGGACACTGACGCCACTGACGCCAGTCGGTTTGAGTAAGGCCCTTATCCACTGAGACAGCGCTGCATATGTGCTGCAAGCGTATCTGATCTATGTCGCATTGTCGATTAAGTTTATGTAATTGCTCTCCTTAAATTTAATCTCTTTCACGTTGAATTAGTTGATATTCTGGAATCGATTATTGTAAGGTCCTAAGCGGTATATAGTATATGGTTTTTTTTTGGGCATGTAGTACAAACGCGAGGGACTTCGAAAATGGAGTTTATCATTTTTACGGCTGAAGGTAATTTGATTGAATTACGAATCGCTGAGAAAGAGAGAGAGAGAGTCTCCATTTCACAGTACTCTAATAATATGTTGATAACATCCAGGAAAAGATGGCAATCGGTGATGCTTTCCACCTGGACGTAAATTTTAAAGTCATCCGCGTATACTATACAAGGTCTGTTTTTAAGGAAACAAATGCTACCCCAGAGAGAACTTTAAAAAAAATTGTCGTCTGCTTCCGATATCATATCTGATTTATTCATCTCAGTACAAAAGCTTGCTTTGCACCGACTATGATCGCCAAAAGCGTGCAAATGGGTCAACAGAAGATCATTATAGAATGGCTCAATATTGCACCTTCTCTCTGATTCAGAATCAGTTTTATAAATCTTTATGATCTTGCGAATTGTTTTTCTTAGGATCATGATTTTTTCTGTGTCAAATGCTTCCGGAATCGCAATAGATATTTTGTATCCGTTTGTAGCTGGACTAATTTATTGCATAAGTTTCTAAGTACATGGTTTCTGCACTCAGTTTTTTCTACCGTGAGGTGACTTTTCAATATTTTGGCGTATATGTTAGAATCGCTATCAGAAACCATTCTGCCGTATATGAGGCCATGCATTTCAATTGAGCATTTAAAACCCTCTAGAATATCGGATTCCATGCCAGTAGATGGACCGTTATAATTTTTATAGCACACGCGTGTTTTGTGCTCGATCTTTCTTTTTTCTGCTCTTGCACAGATACAGCAGTATTTGTTTCGTACGCCCAAAAATAGCACTTCACCAGTCCTTTTACCAATTATGGTTGCTGCCCCAGACAAAGCGGAATATTTTTTTTGTAAGTTATCTTTCTCCAACAGCCAACTACAATCACATCAATTATGGGAATCTCATTTTTGTCTACTCTTCCTTCAGCACTCGCCATCTGTCTTTCTTTTATCGCAGCCAGATTTATCGAGTAAGTCGAATTTTTTTCAATCTTTTATGATATGATTGCATGGCACTTTTGGTATATTTCAGACGTCATCAGAGAGAGGAAGGTCTAAACCGGCGGAAAGTTCTTGAAGTTGCCAGTGTCCACCGCCAAGAGCGATCATTCCAGCTACAGCGGAATGATTTATATATAAATCGTCTGGAGAATCGGATTCAATGAAAAAAAAAATCATTACCTACATAAATTGCACTGTAGTTTCAATTTTGATAAAAGTCCTACTTGTCGCTCTCCAACAATTTGAAGACAGCCTAGGCCGCAGTTCATAGGACCATGATTAGAAATTTCTTTCAATTTTGTGAAGAAGTGTTTAATGTTTATAATTCGTCTACCTTCAATACTTGGGCTAGAACATTTTTCCGAAGTTGATGAAATGTTGAGCTGAAATAATCCTACTACTATTATAAACGCGAAAGTTTGTAAGAATGTATGAATGGATGTTTGTTACTCTTTCACTCAAAAACTACTAAATGGATTTTGATGAAACTTTACAATAATATAGCTTACACATCAGAATAACACATAGGCTATAATTTATAAAGATATATAATTTTCTATCATCATTATCACAAATTTCCATTACCACGTGGGTGAAACCGCGGGGCGCAGCTAGTATATTATAAACAAATTATTGTGTTAAGTATGAAAATTTAATTATAACTTTTATGATATTACCAATAAATAATAAGTATTAGGTTGACTTAAATAGGTAGATTACACTGCTTTCTACAGTAACTGAACTAATTTCATGCTATCGTTTGTTTCGTTGACACTTGTAATTTTCGGTGACAGTATGTCACAATGGTCCTGAGGACGTGGTTGATTTGGCGGAATATGTATCTGTGCAAAAGCAGAAAAAAGAAAGATCGAGCACAAAACACACGTGTGCTATAAAAATTATAACGGTCCATCTACTGGCATGGAATCCGATATTCTAGAGGGTTTTAAATGCTCAATTGAAATGCATGGCCTCATATACGGCAGAATGGTTTCTGATAGCGATTCTAACAAATACGCCAAAATATTGAAAAGTCACCTCACGGTAGAAAAAACTCAGTGCAGAAACCATGTACTTAGAAACTTATGCAATAAATTAGTCCAGCTACAAACGGACACAAAATATCTATTGCGATTCCGGAAGCATTTGAGACAGAAAAAATCATGATCCTAAGAAAAACAATTCGCAAGATCTTAAAGATTTATAAAACTGATTCTGAATCAGAGAGAAGGTGCAATATTGAGCCATTCTATAATGATCTTCTGTTGACCCGTTTGCACGCTTTTGGCGATCATAGTCGGAGCAAAGCAAGCTTTTGTACTGAGATAAATAAATCAGATATTATATCGGAAGCAGACGACAATTTTTTTTTTTAAAAGTACTCTCTGGGGTAGAATTTGTTTCCTTATGTCAAATGTTCCTTCACATGCTCCAAGTTTAATTCATGATGTAGAAAGTAACTTAGTAGAACGGTTTAACAGTATAGTGGCGAAGCTTCTTGGCGGTAGAAGAACAAATTTGAACCTCAAAGGTTCCTACCAGACAAGGTGCCAAGCCGCTTTGGTTTCATTTAACTCGCACACATTGATGTCTTCTCTTTACAAAAGTGTCATAGGTCGTAGTCCCACAGGCAAAATAAAACATTTGGAAAAGCAGCAATTGCAAAGGATGTTCAATATAAGAAAAATCAGTCGAAAGAAAAACAGATTACTATTTTCAAAAGGAAATGACGCAAATTATGCAGAAAAGTGTGTTTAACCAGACATGCTGCAAGAAATATTTGGAAAAGAAAAATGCACTTTCTTACATAACTTAAATCGGAGTGACGAAGAAAGAGATGAAATACAGAATAAAACCGTACTGCAGAGTGCCTGCAGTGAGTGGATGGAGATAAGAAGGACTATTTTGACAGCTTCCAACTTTGGAAGAATTATGAGAAATGAGCAAAGATATCAGTTGCGTTAAACTTGTAAAGGATATATTATACAAAGATTCTTTATCCCATGTAAATCAATTAAGCATTGAAAATATAATGAGAAGAAAGCTATTGGAAAGTTAGAAATACAAGAAAATATTGATATAAAACCATGCGGGTTGTTTATAAATAAAGAGATACCCTTCCTCGGAGCTTCTCCCGACGGTGTTGTAGGTGACGACTTGATCGTCGAAATCAAATGTCCTGTCACTGCATTTCAGAAAGGTATCGATGAAGCCATCAAAAGCGGAAAGTTACCATTTTATAAAATAAGCAAAAATGGAATCTTACATTTATTTATGTTTTCAGTTTCTTTATTCCACCATATCTTCTAAACGCTTCCACCGCTTTAGTAGTGTGTGGTATTGTTAGAACCGCTATGTCATTCCGAGTGTCATGTAGTACTGTCCAAATATCAAGAAGGCAGTGTCTAAATGTCCAAACGTCCAAATTTTTTATTTAAATAAATATAACGTGTTTAGTGTCAAATGAAAGGTATGATTGGTACATTCCGGAAATATACATCTATCTATATGGATAAATACTGTAATGAAAATAATTATAAATACAATAGTTCATTTTCTGTACCGGCAGTCGTGTTTTTTAGTAAGTCGCTTATATTATTTTTATTTCTACATCAAAGTATCCTCCTAAAAACAAATTGTTTCAAACGGGCTGTTTTAAATTGTTTTAAAGATTTTAATATTTCAGTCATAAAATTGCGCTGCAACGAGTTTAATACGTTTCTTAACTACTCTCTAAATATTTGTAACTTCTCAAAAGTGCACCAAGTGCCTAATAATATACCTGATTGTGGATCATCATTAACGCAGGTAAAAAAAAAATATATAAAATACTATCCCTTTGCATCATACATATTATCGCTTCGCAATCATCGTATGAATTTCATACAATATTTCGGCAACAGTCGCGTGATTTTTTAAGCGCGGGCGGGGGAAACGAAAAGCAATAGGCCACGCCTCATCGTCCAAGGTCATTGGCGTTCATACGCGCCTTAAGAAACCAATAAATTCATTTAAGTCTTTCGCGAACCGAGCTTCATGTTTTTATTTGGTGCCTGTCATGCTTGCAAGCAGAATCACTAACGTCGCCAAATTCGATGTCTCCGCGAGCCAGTGCGAGGTGCGAGGAGCGAAGCAATAAATATTATTTCTTATCATTGTAAAAGCCGGCTTGATCGACTTCGCCATTAGACGTATTTTAAGCAGAAGTCGCGTATTTAGCTTTTCCTCATTGTATGCTATCCTGCGTGGCTGACGACTAGTGGGCGACGCGATGGGCCTAACTTCCAGTGAGCTCAACAAAAAAACTGTAAAAACCAAGCTGTAATAGTGAGTGTCTTCGCTAATCGATGTTTACTTTTCTTTATTCACTGTCCGTTTCGTAGATTTTTAGTTCCGGCTCAGGTGTTTATGATTCACGGCGAGGGTTTGATACCTGGGGATATGTCATTTCCGCCCAAAGGTTCAAGTTATACAAGTTAGGTGAAATCGAGTTTAATCTCTTAATACAGTGGGTTTGCGAAATATCACACCTTATAGGAAAAAAAGGATTACAAAGTTATAGTGGGTGACGATTTCGTTACTTTCTTATTATATGAAAATAATCTAGGTACAAGGAAATAAAAAAAACATTTGAATTTATTACCTGGACATATCATATAAAATAGTCTAATAAAACAATCAAGAATACACAATCAGTTCTGATTACTTTTCCAAAGAAGATGAACAAGGGTTTGAAGTGCTACTACAAACCAACTTCACATCTGATTGACTTCAAATTTTGCATGCACATGTAATTTCGATGACAATATAATATTCCTAGTAGTTTAAACATATTAACATATTTTGTTCTAATAGACAAAATTTATGAAAGGCACTATTTTTCTATAGACTTTTACTTAGGAACTACTGGACCCGTATTTTTTTATCATATATCCATAGATTCCACGAAAAATACTAAGGAAATAATAGGTCATCACTTTAGCTTAACCGCTGGCTTTGCCTAGGACATTACAGTGCGTCAATAAGCAAAATGCTGTTGTCTCTGTAGAAAGTCCGTAAGGACACTTATATGTAGTGTTCAGCGCTTCGAGTTGAGAAAGAGCTATCTATCTCTGGTCCTACCATATACAGGATGAGATTTTTATTACTGACATCCTTGTAGTGGGTGAATCCGTACGAGCTAATAAGCAACTTAAGATATGTTTTTTTGAAAAACAAATTTAAAAAAATGTTTTAAAAATGTATAAAAAGCATTGAGTGCGCTGCGCCATCTCGATATTTTACCTACCTCTAGATGGCGCGGTGCGCTCAAAGCTTGTCAAACTTTTGTTGAACAGTCAATTTGTACAAACTTACGAAAACACAAAAAAAAACAAAAACATATCTTAAAAGTTGCTCACTACAAGGATGTCATTAATAAAAAACTCACGGTGTATATTCCTTCTATAATCGATGTTCATCTTTATGGAAATATTTATTTATTTTATTATTTATTAAAGCAGAATATATACTTAATTGTACATTTTTGTAACAATTATTATGGTAACCAATAGTGAGAAAACAAAAAGAGGACGAAATAACAATATATTTCTGAGAATAACGCCCCTAATTTTGTTGTATGTAATTTCTTAATAAATTTAGATGTGAAGGTTTTCGTAAAATCAAGGTTATTTTAGCCGATAGCCGAAAAATCGAATACCTAGAACATTGTATGTCGCTTCATCAAGACGAAATGGGATGGTATGTAATTACCGTGTATCAACCAGATTTAATAGTTTTGCTTCGGCCTGAGATATTTCCTAGTATATATTAAAAGCTGACTGCTAATCTTTATTTACTAGATATATTCTAAAGTAGATGGGAGTAAAAGCTTGTGCCTCCAATCGTTTTTATGTATATTTTATTCCTTATTCATAAAACTAAACCCTTTTCTAGCGCCCACTTCTAAGGCGTTGTCTCACGAAATCTCGCGGTCGTGTTCCAGTCCCCAAAAAACGCGCTGAACCAGGTAAAATTTAATTACGGTTTAGTCCGATCCGTGTCCTATCTCCGTATTATCTCCGCGGCGGCTGTAAGTGAACGCGCGGCTGACGCAAGCGATTTTCACAGTCTGTTGATTTAGGGGCAAATCTTAACATATTTTTTTCAGCGATTGAGGACACGCGCTTTGAAGGATACCGCCAGGAATTTAAACCGCGCACAGGAAATTGCCTTCGCTTCGGGAATAAGCAATTATCCGCAATGATAATACGCAAACAGAGGGCCCCCTAGTCGAATATGCGGCTATTCATGTCGCCGGATTCGGCGGCCGGATTTCGAGTATAATCGATAGGTAATCGTATTACAATTTCCGTAAATACATCTGTTTCTTTGGAGGTCTATTGTGGTGAGACTGGTCATAGACTACTATGGCAGTCTTTACAAGCCACGCTGAACGAAGCGGCAATATTGCAGCTCACACATAATAATATAATAATAATGATAATAACCAACAGTAATTAGTACTAAGACAGCAACTAGTACCTGAATACATTATTAACCTTATTCAAGACATGTTTAGATCTGCCACTACTCAAGTCCTTAGTCATGCAGGTAGAGGCGAGATATTTGAGATTGAAGTCGGGGTACATCAAGGATCGACGCTGAGCCCATTGCTATTTAATACCACCATGGACCACCTCACAAAACACTGTCAAAAGTCACTGTCTTGGAACATGTTGTTTTGGCCTCGGACGATGTAGACGACCTACAACAAAACTTCAACTCCTGGATTGAGGCACTCGAAACAAATGGCCTTAATATTAGTAGAAAGAAGATAGAACACATGTCGTACATTTTTTATGACAACACTAACCCTAATAACATCAAGATCTCTTTAGGAATTACGCGGATGGCAAAATTAGCAACAATGTTACTCATACATATATCTACAACAACTTGGGTTGTCGACTACAGCGGGCGAGCCCGTCACCACAGGAAGTTTTAACGATTAGTCGTTCTATCTCCCTGGAGTGAGCGTAGAAGACTTGGGACAAAACAGTCCACCATCTAGCTACGCCACAACACGTTAGAGACCAAGGCCTTACCGCGAGATAGCCAGTAATGTTACCTGGCGGGCGACACTCGCGCCCTAACTACCAATTGTGACCAGATTTCTCCGGTCTCTCGATTGGTTTCGAGTTCGAGGTCGCTTGCGCGGTCCTCTCCCTTACGAAGCGGTGAAACGGTGTATACCGAATCTATCGCGGACCACGGCGTCCTTTGCCCGGCTTTCACCCAGGATCGGATGGCCGATGGTCATTTCAAGAGCAGTCGCCGTAAGGTCCGCAACCACCCCCGCTCTATAGGAAACAGTACTGCTTCCAGACTCCCGCGACTGTTAGTCAGAGTGCACAGTCGATTGGCTTACGCCGCATGGTGCGCAGACCGTCCAGGAGCGCCAGAGGTTTGATTCCCAGGGGAAACTGACCAGGGCCAGAGTCCTACCCAGGTTCGCACCTCGTGCGTGGAGGCCGTCGGATGGGTGTTGACCCGTGAGTGTGACCGACCCTGAACAAAATAGGTCTTCGTGGCCAACCCAGCATGGACCCATTAGCTCCCATATATCTCATATATCTCCCATATATATCTACAACAGGATGGATGAAGTGGCGACAACTAACAGGCGTTATGTGTGACAGAAAATTTGATCAAAGGGCAAATGTATAAGACAGCCATTAGATCTGCTGTCTTGTATGGATCAGAATGTTGGGCGACTAACAAACAACATCTTAATAAACTACATACAACAGAAATGCGCATGCTACGCGCTGGTCAGCGGGTGTCACACTATTAGACAAATTCCGGAATGAGTACTTAAGATTAGTTTTGAAGTTTCTCCGATAATTGATAAAGTCAAAGAAAGACGCTTACGGTGGTACGGTCACGTCCAGCGACGTCCTGATGATCACATGTGGAGCTTGCCTTAGACCTGCCAAAGACGAAACGTGCTTTTGGAAAACCATCCGCTACCTGGTTGAAAAATATATGAGAGAAGCTCAACTCGACGTCGACACAGTACAAGTGTTCATTTTTTGTTTTAATATGAATAAATGTAATAAATATGAATGGATATGAATATAAGTAAGAAAACGTTGCTCTGGAAATGCGTTCAGTAATTAAATAAATACATAAATTGGTGTCATGTCAGATATACACGTCATAAAAGATAGGTGTATTGATTCGAATACAGAGTGGTTCATTTAGAATATTTTATTTTATATTTCTGGAAAAATATAAAATTAGCATACCGATAGGTATATGAATTCATATGCTATCGCAGGTTAAAAAGAATAAAACATAAAGAACCTTTCCTCTGTTGTTTGATTTTGTTTTCGTCGATCGTAGACGGGATCTCCCTTTCATTTTACATGAACAAATTCTCTGAACTTTTGCTAAGCGACGCGCGGAATGTAGGCCAGAAATCGTCCCGCGATCAAAAGAACAAAGGACCAATAAATATTTGTAGCCTTTACGACTAAATCATGCATATTAATGTCGCATAAACTGGTCCTCCTCTGCAAGGAATCGTCTTTGCTCCCTGCTTTATTTATTGGTCGCATAGCAGAAATTTCCTCTTTTATTGTGAATATAAAAATGTGATGCAAAACGAATGCCAAGAATATTCTCGATACAATAACATGCGGCGCTAAATTATGGATCTATTGTTTTTAGGGTCGGAGGCTTCAGCTGTCTTATATTGGATGCCGTATTTTATATACGCGTACATTATTTTTTAATGCCAGCAACGAATGATATTCAATTATTCTTATTATACATTTTTCAGGCAGGCAGCTGAAGCTAATAAGCCCTAGTCCGTGCATGCTTACAGTATTTGTAAAATAAGTCCAGTTTATTTTTATAATCATTGACACTTTTGGCATTGATCACTTCACTAGGGAGAGCAGAGCATTCCATTCGTTTACCTCTCTACCCTGAGGACAAGGATGTATCAGGGCGGGGGAAAGGAGGGGGGGGGGCACAGGGGACGCATCTCTTCCATTTTTTGTGGAGTAAAAAGTAAAGTCGAGAAAAATTGAGAATCAGGAAGAATCCGCGACTTATATACTTAGTGTCAGGCACGTATCCAGGTGTGTGGGGGGGGGGGGGGGGTAGTTAGGATTTAACCCCCGGAAATCCGGCGTATTTTCGTTTCATTGTACGACAATTCAAGTTTGGTGGGTGCCGCGCGCGTTGTTTCAATGTATGTCCTCCCGAAACTGAAGGTATTTATTGGTAGAGTTTAGTATTTATAGGTAGAGTTTATACAGATATTTATAAAATACACAATATTTATAACATATATTTACGATCATGTGTTATATGTATTTGCTTAAACATTCTATTTCATTATTCGTTAATTCATTCTGTAAATAATAATACACTAGTGATTGCATCAACTTTTTGAAGATACCTTGTGATGATCGAATTGATATTAGAGTCTACGCCGTTGGACTTTTGTTATTGATAGCTTCACCATGTTCATGTCAGATTATCAGAGACTACCATATCTTTTATTTCACTGACTATAATTTTATCTGTGTAATAGATACTGTACGTACACCTACATATCAGAAATTCTTATTATATTAATATCTCTTATCGTGCCTATTTATAAACCCACTTCTCCTATTTCTATCAAAGTAGAGTCAAGAATTTCCATTATCATGCAGTCATCTGATACCCGGCGATTCATCTTTTTATCGCGGTTAAGTATTAATATATGGCAAGCGGTGCGGAGATGTGATGTAAATACCGGTACCAGCATAGATTATTCACGTGAACGAATAAAGGTTCCGAAGATCTGAAAAGTAAACGCAATCCGCCTGGGGGCCACCTCAGGGTCTGCGTGTGTAACGTAATACTTGTGCCATTGTGCACTTTATGAAAATAATGAACTCAAACCCTCGAAGGCACGAGACGGGACCCTCCGGCCGATGTCTTATGACGCCGTAATCAGGGCTGTCGCATTTAATCGTTTTATTTTTTTTAAATGATCCATTTTTGACCTCTGAAATATTTACTTTTCTGTTATTACAAATCGCTGAGTTACTTTAACCGCCCTAAGTTTGGGTTATTGTGCAAAAAGTGAGTTAAAAATATTTGTTTTTTTTTTCATTAGATTTCTCAATAACAATAGGTACTTGTTTAAAATATACTAGAACAGTTTTTCACACAATAGACCCATTTATAAGGCTTATTTTGTATTTAGAAGCATTGAAACAATTTGACGAATCACGTACGATTTGAGGGTTCCGGGTTTTTTTTGTACTCGAACGTACGGGATACGGCTTGTTGTGTTCGGGCGATAATGTAGCGGCCTTATCACGTACGTTCGTATAGGTAGGTCGGTTAAAAATTTTATTTTATTACTTTTGTTGCGATACATACTATTGAAAAAATAAGAGAGAACACAGGACAAGTGTTTCATTTTCTACGACCTCTATATTCGGATATAATATTTCAATCCTTCTTTCATGAAATAAGTTTTTTCGATATTGATAACTACGATTCGAAATGATAATACTCTCTGTTTGTATCGTTTGTTTCATGAGAGTTTTTAAAAAAAATATATAGATACAAAATGAAGCAAGCTGGAGAAAGTGAACGCCTGACATTTTTTTCGAAATGTGTATTTTTTCAAAATTGCACTTCTCAAGTTGAAGTTGAAGTTCAAGTTTATTTATTTTAAGCAACCCTATTTGGGTGAAGAAATTGCAATGAAATAACTTAAATCTACAATCGTAAGTAACAAAAATCAGATCATTCTTTTTGTTCTTTATATTATTATTATCACATACCTTTTAAGATTATTTGAAATTTTATTTTTTACTATAATTTTAGTTTACTTGATTTTATTTTTCACGGAATTTTTCAACGTATTTTTTTATTTAGCATTAGGCAGTACTTAATTACACGAATCTGGGCCTACCTTAGTGCGGACGTCTCGTGCGATCCAGTTAGGTTAGGTTTAATCTACTTGTAACTGATATTATGATTTTTTATAAAATAAAGAATTTGAATTTGAAATTAGATTACAAATTTAAATAGGAATGTTTTTAGCAGTAAAAATAAAAAAAATAAGTGTAACAAGTAGGTATGTTAATAATTAGGAATCCGAAATTAAATTAAAAACTGTTAATAAATATTAAAATGTTAAATTAAAGTACATAGGTAATCATCACTAATATAAAAATAAAAGCCAAGATATTACCGCCGAATAAGTAAAATAACATATCAAACGGAATAAAACTTAGACCAACTTTGAAAATAATGTATGTAGTGAGTTGAACAGAAACTTGAACATGAAATCATTAAATCAGTAATATGAAATCAGTGTTAAATATTTTAAAACCCAAATCAAATGAATACGAATTTAAATTAAATACAATAGAGAGTTTAAAAAATAATGACAGTCTAATCAATCACCTAGCATAAAAGCGTGGAAAATGTTAAATAAAATATCAATCGAAATAAAAAATTTAATAGTGAAACACCATTAGTCGACAGTGAAACAACAAAGTTAAAAATATATTTCACCTGAAAGTTACGTATGCATGGATCTCTCCATATTAATTACGAAATGAGTTAGTTTTGGTTTCAGTATCCCAGACTTAAAAGAGAGCTGGAACTCTACATACAAAAATATCTACGTAAGTTAAAATACTAATACATTAAAAAAAATATATATCTACGAGATTGCTATTTTTTAGGTTTTCAACAGTATGTGCTATCTGTAATCCTAATGATCGCTTCTTTTTTTAGGAAAACTGGACACGTTTATTTATTTATTTATATTTATTTATATAAGTAATGCAAATAATTAAACAGTAAACAATTTCAGCTTAGGACTACTTACGAAATTGAATCAAAAGCAGAAAAAAGAATACAATGCATAGTCTAGTGGCAACGTCACCTAACTAGGCCGGGACCTGTTCTAAGGTAAACGTTTTTTTTTTTTTATGTGCTTGCACAAATACCGTGTTTGTATGAGTGGCATATATTCCATGTATACACAAAAATGGAATTGCAAAACAATATTAAAAATGACTAAATACTTGATTAAATTTAATAATTAAATTAAAGTTAGAAGTGGAAAATTAAAATGACAGCAAATAAATTCAAATCATAAAAAAACAAAAAAAAAAACAAAACAATTTAAAATAGTTAAAATTAGAATAAGAATTTAAACAAAATAGTCCTGCATTTTACTTATAACTAAGATAAAATAGTGTTAAAACTAAAACAAATTATCTCTTAATATACTTTAAAACACTAGAATAATAATAATAATAATAAATAAAATAATAATAATAAAATAATACAATATAAGATTCAAAATATTCAAATGTCCGGGTTAGGTTATAATGTCCAGTATTTTTAAAATTCCTTGTCTTCCCTCTTTTACAAGCCAGTTTCTAAGCAGCCTTTTAAAGTAGGTCTTATTTTGTGCTGATTTTATGTCGCCAGGAAGAGCATTGAAAAACCTTGGGGCAATGAATGTATAGGTTCGCTGACCAAAAGTAGTATACCTTCTGGGTACTATCATATTATTATCTTCGGAAAACCTCGTTGATAGGGTATTTTGAGAAAAAATATTTATCTGATTGAACTTAATATATGATAGTGATGTTTTTAAATATAATTGCCTCATATTTCTACTGTTACTTTGGATAATCAATATTCTCTGATTGATACACGACTATTTGCTTGTCGAAAGGTATAGACGAATTCTGTATGAGCATCCGTACACGCTGAATCATCTTGAGACATGACAATGCCAGCTCTCACACGGACAAAGAGATAAACGAATTTTTGATATCGAAAAATGTATAGCTCATTAGCAATCTGTCATAGAGTCCCGACTTGGGACTTTTCGTGTTCCCAATAATTAGGAATAAACTACGCCGTCAACGATTTTTATCGCCAGAAGAGGCTGTTGAAGTATATATAAACATGTTTTCGAAGTCACCACGGAAGAGTGGAATAAATGTTATGAAAATTGATTTATACGTATGAAAAAGTGCATTAACGCTCACGGAGGATATTTTGAGTAATAATAAATAATTTTTGGCCATTTATTGCATTTTTTTTTTATTTATTCCGGAAACTTTTAAGTGTGACCTTCGTACAAAAACTAATCTGCCTTGTGACACCCCTGATTCGGGCTGAGGTATTACGTAAAACCGAAGCCGAATGGCCGTTTGTCAAAATAGCGTATAAACGAAAATAAATTACGGCGGGATCGGAATGACATGTGAATAAATACGCGACGTAAACCGATATTGTTAAAGGTAGGCCACGGGGCGGTGACAAAGGAGTCGCTGCTGCGGTCGTGGCCACTATTAATTTACTATTTCTTCAGCTACCGGCAGCCGTATTGTGCGGCCCAAATCGGGGCAGCTCTGTGGTCCCAGAGGCCGAAAAAATAAGGGATTAGACGATCCCACGCACAAGTGGTTGGTTTTCTTAGAATAGATATAGTGTTGTGCAAACTGGTGGTTGACATAGGTACATACATATATTAAATGAAACATAATCTATTTCTTTTACTGTAGTTTATTTTTATTCCATATTTTAGTATTTTTTCGAAACAGATTTAATATAGGTACTATTTTTAATGTCATTTCCTCTGAGGCTAAAAGGCCGCTGCTCTATGAAAATCATATAAGTGTCACATTCTAGATGAACCTGAAGAGCATTTGTCAACGTAGGACTAGACACAGAGGAAGACATGGCCGTGGGGTGTCGTCACCTACGAGTACAACCGGCGAACCCCTCTCTCCAAGGTATATATAAGGATAGTAATCGTTTTTTCAACCTGGAATGAACGTGGGTACAAATACAGTCCTTCGTCTAACTACACTAACACGCGTGTGCTATTCCAACGCCATACAGCGTAGCACTGGGAAGTTGAACCAGCGTACAGCCTCGCGCCCTCATTTACAGCTATGGTCGGTCGCAGGTTTGCAGTCTACCGCCAACACCTGGTGTTGTCGCCTGGGTCGTTCCAAGAGCAGCTGATAACAGGTCAACAATTACCCCCGCTTCTTAGACAACGTAACTAGGTTAAATAAACTGAATCAGGCTCAGAAAATTACCTGTATCGGGATCAGCGGAGCAATGAGAACTTCACGCACTGCGGCCGTCAAAGCGTTGATTAACCTAGCCTCGTTTTATCTTTTCTTAGAAGCTGAAGAAACACAGAGAGCGAAAAGAATAAACGGAGACGAAAGTGGAGCTGGGAAATAGATATCATAAAACATGGAAAATAAAGGGTAACGCGGAAATTAGAGAGCTAACCCAGATGCACGTCCATACCATCCTGCCTGAATATAATTTACAATCTCCCTTCAGCACGGTCAGCCAGACCAAAGAATACTGGGACCAAAACCGCTTCGTATTCCCGAACGCTATCGTCTGGTATACAAATGGGTCCAAAACGTATGAGTGACCAGAAGCTGTAATTAAAAGACTAAGGGACGAAACACAATAGCTATAAGAATACTTTTTCACAGACAATACTAAATCTGAAGAATATGCTAATTATTTCTGGCCTGATGACGAAATACAGCAACCAGATTATATACATACACATATATAGAGACTATATACATACACATATAAGTTGCTCTGATAGCACTAAACTAGAGGAGTCGAAATAGTCTTAGATACCATGAAAATCCATGAACAAGGTAATCTTTGCGTAGGTCATCGATATCACTTCCAGGCCCACAACATGCCATAGCCATATGAGACTGTATCCTAAAACTTTCCCGGCCACCTGGAACGACACAATGTATCTCTACAAACGCCGGAGCCCTCCTACGATGGATACACTGTTAGAGACCGCCCCCAAGAGATATAAAGAAAAAGAATACAATAGAATATAACAGAATAACGTCATTGTGGTAAAAATAACATTATATAAGGATTATTATGCTAGATTAAAAAAATGCATACATCGCGGACTTATCATTATAGTGATACCTTACCGTCGACCAAGAAGAAAAAAGAATAACTAGATTCGAATTATTAAGATTATTTTTTATTTACTGTGAAAGGATCTTACATTTTCGCGATATCGTGCGATAGATTAACAGGTTACAATTTACAGTATACCATTCAGTTTGATGTATAGAAATTCGACAAATTTAGATTTCCAAGGTATTGCAGATGCAGCATCAAATCTGCAGGTAAAGTTCTACATTACCCCCTTCTCTGCCTCCTTCATCGTATGTTCCCTGTTCTGTTCTAGGCATATACGGCGGTGTATTCGATAATTACACTTTGCAAATTGCTATAAACCACATAACCAAATAGACGTCAATTCATTAAAGTTGGTCCAACTAGTTGGTTACTTGGACGTGTTCTGAACGAGGGTCGATCGTTTGAGGTGGACGCGATGCGGTGTTCCTGCCCGCAACGGGTCCACGCGCCCCGCGCCACGAATAATGGGGCGAATGTTTGTGCATAAGCGCCATTGTTGCTGTCAAAATGTGGGCCAGTCAATGGGCCGCAAACGCTCGTCTATTGAGCACTGACAATGGGCTGAGCTTGTACCCCGAGCGACGGAATGCCAAGACAGAGTCAGGGGTACTCAAGCGACCCAACCCAATATTCATCATCATCATCATCATTTATTCATTCCATAAAAGCATTTCACAATACTGAGGAACATGTCAAATTTTACAATCATAATTTACTGGATGATAAAACCGCTTTGATTAATTAAAAGGAAAAAAAAATAATTGTAATCAGAGGTGATTACTTAAAAATAGTCAAATTTACAAAATAATCAATAATCAAACAAATAATAATCAATACCATAAAAAAAAAAAAAAAAAAAACTGAAACATGCGTAATTAAAAACAATGTCAATAAAATCTAAAACTTAGTTCGAAAGTATAGTCATAATATGGTTATTTATAATCAAACAATTGTGGACGCAATATCATAAAAGTCGTCCAGTTTGTAAAGGGCATGTTTGACTAACTGATTTTTCAAGCAGATTTTATATGCTGCCATCTCAAGTCTTTTCGTCGATGATGGCAAAGCATTGAACAATTTAAAACTAATATATAAAAATGTTTTTTGATATTTAGTCAAGCGTACTTTAGGCAATAACACATTGTTTTTATGTCGCGTATTATGGCTATGCCGAGTGGAGTGAAGCTCGCAATTTAAAACATTCTCTTTGGCGTATAAAAGGCACTGATATATGTACATGGACGACATGGTAAGGATACCAGCTTTAATAAAAAAAGGGGCGCAATGTGATTCTCTGCTTACACCAAAAATTGTCCTAACGGCTTGCTTTTGTAGCACAAAAACGCGATGGGTATCGGTTGCATTACCCCATAGTAGTATCGCATAAGACATCTTTGAATGAAAGCAGGAGTGATACACACTGATCGCTGCACGTTCGCCAGCCAGAAATTTCACCTTTCTTATAGCATAGACTGCCGATGACAAAGTTGCACACAAATTATTGATATGTTGATTCCAGTTTAAATTTTCATCTAAAGTGATCCCTAAGAATTTAGTATTTCTGACAATATTTATATTTTCTGATTCCATTTTAATCGTTATATTTTTGTCATTCTTTTTAGTAGTTGAAAATTTCATCGCTACCGTTTTTGATGGGTTTATGAAAAGTTGATTTTTTTCAAACCAAGTGTTAGCCACAAGAAGCTGCTCGTTTATCAGCTTTTCCAAGACCTGGGTGTTTTTATTTTCAAAAAAGAAGCTGGTGTCATCGGCGTAT
Organism: Micropterix aruncella; assembly: GCA_944548615.1. Classification (NCBI taxonomy): domain Eukaryota; kingdom Metazoa; phylum Arthropoda; class Insecta; order Lepidoptera; family Micropterigidae; genus Micropterix; species Micropterix aruncella. The sequence continues at coordinate 17,995,247 of OX155957.1, read as the reverse complement.
AGAAGCGTCTTTACTGGCGGCGTAATTGTCCTATCGATATCATTAATAAAAATAATAAATAGTAGTGGTCCATTCTGTCTATATATTTTTCTGGTGGGCAAAGCGTGCATTTAAAGAGAAATTAAATATTTAGAGAAAGAAAGCGGGCATTTAAAAAAATATTTTTATTAGGAATGACCTACAGTAACTTCTTTTTTACCTCGATAAACTTGATGCTTGAGGGTTTTGAGCGATGTTCAACAAATATGCCAAAATGCTAAAAACCAAAAAAATACAAGGCAAATTACCAAACTCTCAGGTTTGCCCGTTTTGGCCAAAGTGGAGGGGGGGGGGGCGGGGGAGCTAAAGTGGACACGTGTTTTTTTTACACTAAGTAAAAACTAATCTCAAAAGCAATAACAACCAAATCACCACCAGATTAACAGTTACTAACGTATGATTTGTGATAATAACATATAATACACAAAAATAGAGTAGACACAAGTAACATCCCTCGCAATTTTGTCAAAAAATTAACTGCCAAACGATTAACACATTTTTCTTGCGCAGTTTCTAAACGCGTGTTCGCAGGCGAGCCGCTTGACTGCTGCAAGGGAAGAGGGACGAGGGGTTTACACACACGGTACGAGAGCGCGCCATTTTTAAAAAATCACGGTATTCATGAGATTTCTGCTTTAGGCAGTATGACCGCTTTAGGCCCCCTTACTCCTTAAGGTAAAATGTATGGCAAATACGCAGATTCTGTATTTCGGTCGCTTTCGTGATATCAGATTCATTTCTTAGGTTAGACTATATTAGACTATGCCGCTGCTAGGCTGTGCCGATTTCGCATATCTGGATATCGCCGAAATAAACTTGGATTAGCTTGAGCGCCTACAGAACGTTTGCATAAGATACATATTCAATGTGCGTAAATATGACCATGTTGCGGAGTACTGAGCAATATTGCAATAGTTTCAGATAAGGGACCGAGAAAAATTCACATCCTTTCACTACTATACAAAATCTTAGACAATTCTACATTTCCCGCCTATCTCTCCCACTTCGTTCCAGTCATAATAATACTCTACGTATCCCAAATCATAAAATCACATTTTTGTTTTACTATTTGTATATGCATTCGCTCCAGCGTATATCCTTGAGCTATTAGAAGCGCTAGCACGCTTTCCACCTTCAAGCAATCATTGAAAAAGCACTTCTTTTTACACGACTGATCAAAAAAATACTGTTATGTGTTTAGGATTCATATATGTATGTTTTCCGTTCTTTATTCCACCATAACTTCTAAGCGCTTCAACCGATTTAGAAGTGTGTAGTATTGACATAACGATTATTCGTTGTGTCATTCTGAGTGTCATATGGTAGCTAAAGGGTGCTCAAATGTAAACTAAATATTTATCTAAATGTCCAAACGTCAATAATTTACGATTAATATATAGTATTCAGTATCAACAAAAGTCTGAAGGAGTAAATTTCCCAAATATATATGTATCTATACGGATAAATACACAAACCTCAAATATTTCATAAAAAACGATTTTATTACTTCAGCTTCTAGAGGGCAACCGACTAAAAAGCGGTGGCGGCAAAGCGACTCACGCTGATTTCTAGATACCTGCCGCAGGGCGCGTAGTGCTTTATTCTATTAAAAACCGTGCTTTTCAGTGCGATTTTTTTTTCTAATTCTACTAAATACAACAGTTCACTTTATGTAAGGGCAGTCGTGTTTAGAATTTAATAAAAATATTGTTTACGTTACAATAGATATAAACCACAAATTTAAATCTTTCTCTTATCCCTTCCCTTTCCTTACCTTATTTTGGTAACATTTATTTATATTAATGGATGTATTTATGTCCTATGTATTATTGATGTATCTTTTTATTTACTTTTTGCTTTAGATATGTATAAAATGCATAGCATACCTCATAAATTAAAATTTAATTTAAAAGTTTATCATATCTTACAGTACTCTAATTTTGCCCCACTTTTTATTAAATCAATATGTCGGTCGACTGGGAGATATTGTTTAAATAGAAACAAGTCCGCCATTGTACGTAAAATGTTTTTATTGTTTTTTCTTTATTTCATTTAATTTCACTTTATTAGATTAGAACATACCACCCTGGTCAGAAGTTACGTTGATCAGGGGGTATACCAGGGGGCAGAAAAGTAGACGTAGATATAACTCCGCATGTGACACCAAAGATCGACCCGAATCACAATCTCGACATGAACGAAAATCTCCTCATCTGCATCTAAACGTGTTCCTTTTTATCCGTAGGGATTCTTCGTCTCCCCCTTGTTCGCGAGCGCAAAAAAGCCGATGCGACGGTGTACAGTAAATCAACGTGAAATTGCACCCGCCCTGAAACGATAAATCTACATTTAGCGGGATATGAATTGGAGACGCGTCGTCGCGGCATTCCTGTACCGCGTCCGCAGCCCCGCATTCAACACATTCGCGGACGTGAATTTCTCAGCTTGACCCGCCCTTTATCTATGCTCGAATATATGTCTCTGTCAAATAAATGTAACTAGTAATCGAGGATAGGATGCGAAGCTCTGACACCCGAATCTATAGTCGATGCTTTAGCATCGACTCGAACTTAAGTAATGCTCGAGTAATTGTTTTCACTATATAGCCGAATCAGCAATGCTTAAGCAGTGGCTCAAGCCAAGTATGTATCCCATGGACGATTTAATTAGAATGCCATAAACTTTAAACTGCATAATTGGTTTGTACCGAATTAAAATTGATATATTTATGTTAAAATAATAAGAGGTTAATTCGGAAATCCGTTTGGTATTATATTATCATTTTGTTTTTACATAGAATACCGTCACGGTGTATTTAGAACGCCATCTATTGGCCCAGTGAACAATAAGAAAACATTAATTAATGTTTGGGACTATGAGTGCCATCTACATGTTGCGTTTCATAGTAAAATTCGAGCTGCCAAAATGTAGTATGATATTGAGTAATCTAATCCTACTACTATTATAAACGCGAAAGTTTGTAAGAATGTATGTATGGATGTTTCTTACTCTTTCACGCAAAAACTATTGAATTGATTTTGATGAAACTTTACAATAATATAGCTTACACATCAGAATAACACATAGGCTATAATTTATAAAGATATATAGTTTTCTATCATCATTATCACAATTTTCCATCACCACGCGGGTGAAATCGCGGGGCGCAGCTAGTACCCTATATAATCAATGGTATTACTTTTCCAAAATGCTGGAAAAAGGGACAGAATTGGGCGCCAGTCCTATATACACAAGAAATTTGGGTCACAATGACTCTCAGTCATGGGGATACACTTCTGAGAAAACATACTGATAAAGAATAATCTAAGAAAACACACTGACGAAGAATAAGCACGATATGAATATAGCAAAAGCATATTTACATGAAATATGTCAGTACATTATTTTATTTATGAGCATTTTACAAAAGTGAAATATTCTTTATTTTGTGACCAATACTTTTACGTATATTGCCAGACGATATGGCAAGAATCCTGACTGATTGAGCATGGCAAGAGAAAGTCTACTGTCTATAGAATACAATCGATGATTAAGAATTAGCTAATGCTTGATCAATGCTTGTTTAAAGAATGCTCAAACACTCGACTATATATAGATTCGGGTTTTTGTTCAAACACTACACTATACAAATGGTCGTAGGTCATAGCAATTTCAGGAGAAAGCACGTTGATAACTGTATATGACCCGTCTCGTATATGACCAGATCTGTGTGTGTGGTTCCTGATTGTCAAAATGCAGAGCCACATTTAGCGCAGCCAATTTATTCAACCGGCCATGCAAAAGATCATTTAGTTCTAATTGTTTAATATGTTGTTAAGATCTGTGCCAATAGTGAGATACGAAGTTTGCAGCTTTGAAAGACCTGTGCAAGCTCAAAAAAACCGAGTCCGAGTAAAAACCAAAAAAACCGAGTCATTTTACTTATTTTTTACGGTTTTTAATGAAGTACTCCTTAAGTAAGACTTCAGAAAAACCTATTCAATATATTTTTTAATAGACTTTTTTTCATTTATGCCTAAACCGAGTTCTGTATCTCAACAGCTCCATATCTTTAAAAAATAGCTTTTCAAAATTGAAGCTGCTTCAATAGGATAATGCGTGCTATGGATAAACAATAGAAAAAATACTAAACGGCTTATTGCCGAGTACCTCTATAATAATAACTATATTAAATGATATATACGCTACCCATGCAAATATTACTCATATCAAGAAGAAACTCATACTAAAATAAGGCACTACGGTCCAGGGGGGCAGCATACCACCCAACCAAGTTAAAAAGACTCATCCCAGCACGAGTTTTGTTTATTGATACGGGTCTCCCGGTCCAGCCGGGTAGTGTAGTACATATGTACGTCTAAAAATTGCCTACAAGTTATGCGAATTTTTGGCAGTTTCGCATCAGTATCAAGTTGTGTCAGTTGAAGACAGGTAGGTTTTAAAAACATTTTACATTAAAAATATCTAATAATTAAATATTCTAATATGAAATCAAAGATACTAATTAAATTGCATTTTTTATAAAAAGTGAATCTGTTTTTTATATAAATTGATATAATCCGCTTTAACAACATGCTCGAGACGTGGCAAAAAATCGTCAAGAATGGAAGCGAATCGTGAATGGAGTACGAGATCCAGCGGCACCGACAGCAGCGTATTGGCTGCGAGGGCGACCCCCTCCTCAATCGCCGGCTATGGAATAAATAAATAATAATAATAATAATAACAACATGCATCACAGGTTAATTAGAGTATTTGAAAAAAAAACTTATAAAAATACGAGCGTATGGCGTAGACTTGTTGAATCATATCTTTATATTACACATCTTCGGATTCATCTGGCTTGAGGCCAGTTAATAGTTCGTTAAAAGCTTGAACCTTATTATAATTCTCAGGCTTTTATATTTAACAGCACTTTTGCCGCACGTTTTTTTTGCACATGCCAAAAGTTGTACATGACCTTGGGTATTTTTAAAACCCAATAATTCTGTAATTGAGGTTGACTATAACTATCATGTCTCTTCTGATAGATAAATAAAAAAGTTTTATTTTGAAATGTGTGAGATTAATGTTTGCCTAAGGCTTCTTAATAGGTTCGGTCGTAAACAAAAAAACATTTGAAAAGTCGTTTTATGCCACATTTTTGGTATATCACATTTTAATATTGCAAATTTTAACTCTTATCACTATCGGTATTTATGTTTATCACCTTCATATGTAGAATTACATTGTATGAGCTATAACAATATCAAATTCATCATAGGATAATGTAAATCAGTAATGAATTTTAAATTGTCCTGAGGCTGAAATCCCACTAAACGAATTGGTTTATTGCGAACGTTGGAAGTAATATTAAATATTTAATATATGTAGATAGTATTTAAAATAAATCTAAAATAAGCATTAATTAATAGGGAATTGGAACTATAAATAAATTAAATGTCAAATAATGCTGAAGCAATTAATATAGACGATAATAGGCGAAATACGCCTATTATCGTCTATATAAGTGGTCATTTGGTTACAGCTGTAATCAGGTGCAAATGAGCGGTTAATACTATCTACTCCTACACGGAGGTACCATTGCAAATACCTATTAATTTTTCGCAGATTGTCACTCGTTTGATTTCCGTCCGTCAGCGTGTTAACGTCCCGGTCAAATCCGCCACTGCGCCCGCATGTAGGAAAGTGAAATATTTTTTGCCCAACCCGCACAGCGCTGAAAAGAAATCGAAATTCTGTTTATTTGCGCATTGAATGCAATCAATTGTGTCGGATGCCTGGCTCACCATTGTGCCCAGTTCGCATATAGGCTAGAATGGACTCTTAAACGCTTCTCACTATGGACTGTTCGATAATCCTGTTTGCGCAAAATATTATATTATTCTGGTGCGAAGGCAGTGCAGAGTAAATAAATATGTCTATGTTAAGATTTGGTATTGACAGAATGGAAAATTTAAGTAAATATTAACGTACAGAGGCGACAGAATGTTGCTAAAGACCGCTCTTGGACGTGTCAAAATATTTGGGTTAGGTAGTAAGTTTCGTTACTACTCTTTATTGAACATACATAGGTAGTCAAGAATTAACTACTAGATTGTCAAACTATAAATATAAATAATCAAAATAGAAGCCTAATATTTAAAGTAGCTAGTAATTCGAAAAGATACGTAGTAAAATTATTCATCGTAATATTCAAATTGTCAGTAAAATTAAATCTACGTTATGCATTTTAAACTAAAAGTACAGATATAAGACCATATAAAATAATCAGACATTAAGGCTCTACTTTTTTAAGTAATTTAAATGGGCACAATATTTGAAAAATCATGGCCCTCAAATTCAGCCAGATTATAGAAAGGGTGGCCTATCAGCATCTTCTTGATGTTTTTTTTGAATTGTATGTCCTCCAGCTGTTTAAATTGTGTATAGTGTTCTCCATATAGTCTTCAAATAATAGTCTGGGATAGTCATATAATTCGTATTACAGTGTCATGCGATAATGACATATTAGCATATATTTTTGTAAATAGTTCCGAATACATTGTGGGGATTAAACATACAGAGCCCTAATACCGGCAAGCACACAAACACACACACACACACACACACACACACACACACCCTCACCCACCCTCACACACCGTCACACACACGCACACAGACACAGTAGTACAAGTTTTACATAGTAGAGCGATATGCGAAATCGTAGTAATAAATACTCGACTGTGAAAAATGGGTAAATCTTAGGATGTTATTTTCTTCGATGTATGTATAGTGTAGTTTAAAGCATTTTTTGTGTGAATTTCCTGAATAAATAAATAAATATCTTTTATTTTGATTTTTCATATATTTCTTTTATTAAGGAATAAACAGTCTACAACACTAAGTAGGCAAACATGTTAAATATCCTATTACACCGAACAACTATTTTCAACTAAATGATAACAGTTTAAAATAAAAACTGGAAAATAGGAGCAGGTTAGAAAGGGGCGAACCAAGGAGGGAATGACAGACATATTGACAGCAATATATACTTGTATACACTACACAATATTTCGTACTACACAATACAGTTTTTGCGATGTTACGTTTAGGGCGGTCTCCCTCCTTAACACTTGACAATATTACTGGTTTTTTTAATCAAAACTGTCTAACTCAACTTGCGGAGCGACTGGTCAGCAGCCCTCTCTTGAAATGCAGAATGCGACAGTGTATATTTAGCTTCTACTTAGCGAGTTCTGTTTACACACTTTTCTTGTTATTGTTAATTTATTCAAGAGTTGAGGCTGCGCGCTTGAGAGCGACTGCTAGCGACCTTAGTAATAAGGTGAACACTTCTTCGAGATGTCACCGGGTAAATATTATCAAACAAGTTGTCAGTTCCGAGGTTGAGAGGTGACCATGAGTTCGGGTAGACCATGAAACTACTGTAGAAAGGTAGTGAAATGTGGCATTCACATTTCATACAAAACAATGGCGTATTTTGATATGTTAGTATACCTATAGTTTAGTTGCAATGAGCAATGTATTGCTGTAAGATGAAACCTTCATTAAGTAAATATATTAAAATTAATAAAAGACACGACTGCCGGTACAAAGAGTGAACTACTCTATTTACCCATATATTTTTTAAAAGGTTTTATATAATTTATTTATAGTTTATATATATGTATCCATATATGTACATATACATACTTATATATTTATAACAAAACTTCTAAATCAGTTCGAGAGTTTAGAAGTTATAGTGGAATAAAAAACGGAAAACATACATAGATGAACCCTGAAAACATTACGCTTAATTTTTGTTATGCAGTCGTATAAAAATGCAAGGACTTCCTCGATTCAAAAGAACTTTTTGGTTATAACACTGTAATTTGAAGCTACTTAAATTTGAGACAATATCATCTTTTTTAAAAATTTTAACCGAAATATATACATTGATATACTCAGTCACTTCTTTTTGTATGTATATTATACATATGTAGATATATACATTTAAAAATGAAAAAATAAAATTTAAAAATGCACAGCCATGTCTAATAAAATATGGATTTTCTAAAAATACATTCCTAAACTTCACGCTGTGGAATACCCCAGAATCGCTCCTAACAAATATATATGTCAATTTAAGTACTAATATAAAATTCTAGATATTAAATTGCTTATCTACATATTGTGGGTTAAAACATACCTAGCTATATATCTGATGAAAATGTCATATGGGGCATGCGACCACAATATCCTTTTAACCACAGAAACCCGTATGAAAAAAATAACATGCATTTTATGAGTATGAATAGTATATAAATAAAATAAAATAAAATTACACAGTGTGTAAACCTGCCAAATGTTTATTGGAAAAAAATAAAATGGTTTTTGATAAATTATAATAATATGTTGTCATAGTGTCTTAGGTGTATTATTATTATTATGTTGTTTACATACTGTTTTTATGCTAATATTTAATTTCAACTAAATATTTACTTACTTACTTAGTAGAATATAAATTAAAGTGTATACCAAAATTTGATTACAAATTAAACATTTTAATCAAGTGATATAATTCAAATAAAAACTTGTAAATCATATCGATGTAATATAATGAACAACACTTTGAAAAATAATTTTAATCTCTAAAGTAATCTTAGTCTCTAAATTACTTTTATTGCAAGGATTTTCGCATGTATTGATTATTATTAACTACGATGAAATAATTTTCTTTCTATATACATACTTATTTCCAAAAAGTTGAGGTTGCTTAGTTTTCCAGAGCCTGCTTGGTTTTCTCCCTATTTCGATGAAAATAAAATGTTTGTAACAAATACTCACCCTACTAACTACCTTCTCCAAACTTTATCGTAACATTCGAGGCTCATACCGAAGGCGGGTGTAGTGTTGACTTGGCATCGTATACAATACATATGTATCTGATCTTATATGTGTGCATAAATGCTACTATTGGAATTATTATTAAGTAGCCAAGACGGGATAGGCCACTAATATTCATGATAAGATTCTATAATAATTAAAAAAATAGATATTTCATAATATAATTTATGTGTAATATTATAGTGTAATAGTATAATTTATGTGTAATGTAATTTATGTGTTCATAATATAATTTATGTCTAATATAGTATTACCATAATTATAATGAATGACTATTATAGAGCATTCTATTAAATTATATCGTGAATGATGTTTACATTTCCTCTTCTGCTTTAGAGGAAATATCTCACCGGATTTAAACTTCAATAACCCTTCCAGTTCATTTATTAATCTAATCGAATTAGGGTTATCGGATGTTAGCAGACGAATACACACAAACAAAACCTTACATATTTATATTATATTCGTGGTTCGACTTAGAGATTAGCGTAATATTATTGTACTTAGTAACGCATATTGTGCCACCATTTCGACACTATTTGTAGCTATATCTCAGCTGTGACGCTTATATGTTCCTTGGTCGTATTTTAGTGCTCCGCCATTTTGGAAAGTGGTGGGTACTCTGAAATAAATAGTTTTTCTCAGGAAATTGCTAAAATTAATGCGTACCTGTGATTAATTAGTGGTTTTAGGAAAAAAATACAAAATGGTAATACATTTAATGACTGAGTTAGATACTCATCCATTGATGCCAGGTCATATTAAATGTGTAGATAAGTTATAATATTGTACAACATACGAAAAATATCTACAGTTTGCGGCAACTTGCTGTTTCCAAATTATGTTAACATGGCTGGAACGGTAACTAATCTGCCTTTATTAAAAATCGAAAGATCTATTATTTGCGCAACCGAACTCGACTTTTCTTGGTCAAGATTTGGATAGCGGTAACAAATCGATTAATTTTGCTTTAATATAGATTTTTTGTCGAATCCTTGGCGGTTATCTAAACTCTAAGACCGGTGTTACACGTTCAATCTTGCATCAGTTCAGTCCGTGACGTTGGTCAGACTGAGGGGTAACTGATCGTTTATTGCGTTGACTGATGGACTGAACTGATGGATTTTCATTTGGATAATTTATATCAGTCCATCAGTCAGTTCATGATCAAGGTCGCAGACTGAACTGATCGTAGATTGAACGTGTAACACCCGTCTATTGTTATCGATTGCACAGCCGGTCAACCACATTACTCGCAGCAGCAAAGACAAAAACAGCTCTCCTAACGATGGCATAATACGACCATTTCGTACGGTCGCCATATTGTATGGTAGTTAAAGGATACGATATTTTTTTAAATTATTATTAAAATCGATTGGATTAAAGCGCATATTATATGTACACATTTGACATTGTATTAGTCGAAGAAAAAAAAAGAAAAGAAAACTTTATAGCTGACGCGACGTGGTCATTTACCAACATTTTAGAAACAATATCTTGAAAAGTATGTTCCTCGGACAGGGTCTGTCTATTTAAAAATATTCTGCTTTACTGGCAGCAGTAGTAATAGTCATAGAACGTTCAGTTCTTTTTATCAACAAGTGGATATTACTTGTATAAAAAAATAAATCAAAGGTCGTTGACGATACAGAGCTTAATTGCTTTATTAGGACTGTCTGGTTCAAAAATATTATATTATAACTGGCAGCACTTTCCTCTGACTAGTGCTGTATTGACAAGCAGCAATGTTATTACAGACAAGGCCGCGGACATTACGTAGCTTCACAGTTACAGGGATTGCCTCTTCTACTAAAATTATACGATATTGTATTCAAGTACTTACTCTTTTCATACGGGGACTGTTGGTACTGTTGGACCAAAGTTTCCAAAATACTGAATAAAGGCATGTTGAATTTTAGGTCCACTTCTTTGAAATGACTTATTTGATGACCTTGCGCGGTTACTGTTGTCTGAGGGTTGTACTATTAGTGCGAAAACCGACGATTCACTATTATTTGGAGACGGAAGGAGCAGATCGGTCCTGGAAAATAAGGTTACTTCGCTGGAATAAGAAATAAACTCTCCTTCTCTCCGAATTAAACCCAAGCGATGATCTTGAAAGGATGCTTCTTCAGAGAACCAATCATTAGGATTAGAAGATCTACATTATCTTTTCCTAGCGAGGTCAATAATTTAGCTATCGTGCTCAGCCCAATTCGATCCTTTCTCAAGCATTCTCGAGCTTTTGAAAATAGAGCTAAAAACCAGTTTATGTCCTTCCGGAAAGTGAGCAAAACCACATGGGGTATAATTTAGCCTGCGAGATATATAGTGCTGTATTTGTCTCGCAAGTATGCTACGAATACTTGTATCGCGTGTATGGGCAGTGAGATATTGTGAGATAATCTTTCCTTAGTGTCCGAGAAGCCCTCTAATTTTAATACTAGGCCCCTATGATCCTATAATACATCATCAACCTTGGCACTACCGGCGATATTAGAAGTACTTCCAGCCAACTTTGAAGTCCTTGAACACCAGGCCAAAGCGTGACTTAGTCGGACACAATAAGTCCACTATTTCTATATCTTTGACGACCCCATCCAACCAGGTACAGTGAAACTGCAGGCCCATCATACATGAACGTTTGCGTGTTTAGCAAGAATATTCGGACTACGAGGAGACTGGGCGATTGATGCCGTTTCTTCCCTTCGGTTTCTTCCTTCAATTCTTTCCTTCGGAGCGAATGGAAAACATTTCCTGCATATTGATCGCTATGCAACACAACTTCTTGGAGGTCACGGAAACTTGAAAGACATGCTTGCCGAACTAAGAGTCATCAAAGACCCTTGATGCTCTTGTAGACCGGGCCATCACACCGCGGAACATGTCATTTGCATATGTCCGATTCTGGTGGATAAGAGTCTCATTATGTTAGATGGAATAAGTGGATATGCGTATTTACAGTTTAGTATAAGGACTCAGTGAGGAGTCAAATTGACTTCGCGATATTATCTTCTTTTTAAATACTTCAATTAAAAAAGATATCTTGAGAGCCTAACATACAATTTCGTGTAAAATGTTGTTTGGGTATTAGCGTCTCCTGTCTTGTATTTTACTTTTTTTATCTATATTTGCTGGTAAGTGTTATATTTATTAATGATATATTGTGTTGTTTATAGAATTTATGTTTTGCGTGGGTATGTCAAATAGATATGTTTAATTTGTAAAAAGGCAATAACGGACTATTGTTATTGTGTGTATACCATTAAAGAACTAAATTAATTGCATTATCTTTTCAAACAGTCCGAGAAGGCGTTACTTAAATAAAAACAAACCCAATCACCTCAAAATCCGCTGACAGCACTGGTATACAAATTTTACAACCACCTCGTCAAGGTCCTAGGTCTCGGATATTTACATTCCGCGTACGAAGTGCATCCCATTTTAAAATAACACAGTCCTATCTGCTCCTTTATTCTTGGCGGGTGCGCGTTCTCACATAAATTTCCAAAATGTCCCTCCTCACGAGATTCGTGAAGGCGTCGAGCGAGATAATAATATGAACGATCTCGTACGAATGATAATCTTGATGGGCAAGCTTAACAATTAAGAACATTCTCGCACGATACGCGTCGGATGAAATTAAGAATAAAAACGCAATCTTTTTGTGTAATCTCGTTCTGACAGTTCTCGAAACAAATCTCTGTTTGGTGTGACATGGGAGTACCTGAGACCAAAAGTCGCCGGTGCGCCCGTATTGCCGTATCGTTACTTCTCCGAAATGGATATTTCATACGTGACTTGGAAAGTTTAGCCGGTGTGCAGCGGTATAGCTACATGATTCATACATATACAAACTTCTATACAGATAAACGATGATGCATATTGCAAATGCATCTAGTCATAATATCATTGTATGGTCAGTGATGTAAATAGGCAGTTTTACCGAACAGACTTTAACCCCTCAAATGTGAGGCGTCCCTTAAGGGATGCCTTGGCAAAATGTATACAAAATGTATATAAATTTATATAAATATAAATATAAATGTAAATGTGCGCCGCTTTATAGTAATCCGCTCTATAGTAATGCTATAGCTCTATAGTAAACCCCGCTCTATGTAAATGTAAATGTAAATGTAAATATAAATTTATATACATTTTGCCGTAGGCAACCCGAGCTAATCGCCATTCATTTGAGGGGTTAATCGCAAACTTGTGGGCAATAGGGTTCCTGCTATTATCGTTACACATTCGATAAATTAGAAAAAATTGCCAGAATAATAAAAGGTCATATCAAGATCAACAATAATGTCGCTATGTCCAAAACACTATTTAAGCCAGAGAAATGTTTGTAGCAACAAGCAGGTCACCATTTTATGCATAAGATTTAGACATAGAAATCATTTATAAGTACTCATTTTTTCTACTAAAGATAATAAAAACAGGTCAAAGAAAAACAGCTGAATTAGTCAAAAAAGAAGAAATATCAACATTTATAAAGATTATTTAAAAAGCCAGAGGCTACGGTATTCCATTTATATTAAGTCTGGATGACATACTCTTTTACGGTCCGTTCTGCTCATTTATGGTATCGGCTTTCAGGCTATTAACTTTTTTTATATTGCAGATTTAACTCTGTTTTTTTTTCTGGCCGCATAAAACCGATAAAAGAAACTCCTTCTTGTCCACGGCACTTTTTTTCAACGTACGGCGTTGGCTATCAACTTAGGTGGAGAAGAAAACGTGACATCTTGTCCACTGCACTGTTGGGTACACGGTACAACGCGTTAGGTACATACATTTTGTAAACAACTTCAAGGTCGCCGGATCCATGGACAAGCTATCATACATTGCCAACACTGATACTAATTTCGCTGTAAATAAACACGTCTCGCCGAGGAGTTTGATGACCGAGGGGTTTGAGACATGTTTCCGTAGTGTCTGTGGACAAGCTTCCATATTGATCCATACCCCACTGATGACGGCGAATTAAGCGTGGATTTTTACGGCAAAAAAAACGTGTGTAGACAAGAGGGCTAAATCCCATTATTATGATTAAATCGAAGTCGATGGATACCCTTTCTCGATTATTAGGCCTTCGACCCCTAATAGATATTAAACAAAATGTAATATATTGTAATATGATGTAAAAGAATAATACTATAATATATGTAGATTGTTATATTTATATGTTTGTGCTTTGATTATTCAACTTTTTAACTGACTATTTTAATTATTGTGTGTTTTGTAGGTAGCCATTAGAATTATTGACTATTTTATTAAATAAGCATTTAATTTGTTTTGTAATACGATTCTACGACGAATAACTTTTAGTAGGTTCCAAAGTTTCTTAGATACTACATATTTTTTTAAATAATATATGTATGTTAAGTAAAGATTAAAGTAGTACAGTAATGAGACTTAAAACACAAATATTTTGATACGCCAAGAGCGGTTTTTAGCCGCCAATTGGACACGACGTAAATGTAATGTAATGTAATGTACGTATGTACTTTTATGTATGTATATGTGTATGTATCTATATGAGTACCTACGTCAGTTAGGCTTCTCCACCCAAGTCAGAAAATAAGTCGTATGCCCAGATACAGGCTATATTCGGCCTAGTTGGGTATGCGCTGAGCATGGTCATGTGAATGTAGGCCGTTGTTTACTTCGCACCATTACTTGGTATGACCATTTTTATGTGTTTTATCATTATGTTTGGAATAAAATAAATAAATAACTAAAAATATAAAATAAAGACTGAATTTTGTGGGTCGTTGTTAAGGAATAGAAATACGCGACAACAGCAATTTCGTTGCTTCTGGAAGATCACCAATTTCGTTGCTTGTTTTTGGTCTGGAACTCTAAAAAGCGTAACCCTCGATAGAGATCTCGAAAAAATGTCTCTGCCACACCCACCGTCTACGTGTCGCGTCGCCTCAAATTTCAACCCATTCAACTGCGAGCACGGTTCGTTTTCGGAACAGGTGCCTCCGCCGTCACTCCTCCGTTCATGTTTTGACAGTTCTGTTAACAGATCTGTTAACGGATCTGTCCCCTCCGCCCATTCAGTCGTCGCCGGCTGAAAGAGACCCGCCGGAAACTCACATTGCGTATCCCGTATCGAGGAAATAGGCATTTTTTAAACTCAATCTCAATGCGCTTCGGGCGATTTTGTACAATACCAGAGAAAGGGCATATCGAATTCTCTATTTGAGGCGGATTATTTTATTATGCTGAATCGGGTATCGGATGCATTGAGGAAAACCTTGTCACAATATTATAATAAAAATAAAGATTTTGTTAATTAAATTAATTTAATAGCATCTACACGGAAAATAATACCAAGTTAATTAAATCTGGTTTCATCTTAACTGCTTTAACTAAAGGAGAACGGGATATTTGGAGTCACTACCAATAAAGATTATATATACCGCTGAGGTACCTACCCGCAGTGGCGGACCGTGCGTTTGTGGGGCCCTGGGCTAACTATTACTTAAGGGCCTGCCTAATTAATCAACTAATTGCCATTTTGTCAAAAAACTTTTTTTTGATAGTGATGTCCAGGTCACTAGGTACACAATGTAGGAAAGAAAGAGGACAATACAATATTTTATTTGTTTAATATGATAGAGACACACAAACACAACTGTATATAATTTAACTTTTGACAAATCGATTAGCGTAAGAAAACGTTGCTACTAAATAATATTCCTTAATACTAATGCTATTGCTACTAAACAACATTATACTAAACAACATTAAAACTAATTGTAATAATATCTTAATTAGTAGCTTAATTTAGCAAGTATTGATAATAATTGTAAAGCTAGTTAATATATTAAAATTTAAACAATCATTCATTACTAGTTACCTATTGACAAGGCACTGGCCTCGGTAGGAACTCGGTTCACAATATTGTCCATTGTTTTCAATGGAGGCTGGGGCCCTTTATATCCACGGGGCCCTGAGCTGCAACCCAAAAAGCTCTTATATAGATCCGCCCCTGCCTACCTGACTGATCAATTTCTAATGCGAAAAACATTTTATAAAACTATATCATTATAATATCTTAAACATATTGAATTACATCAGAAAACTAAACATAATTTTGGAACATTTTGGCACCTAAATTTTTATACTTCCACGAAGGTTGGCTGTAAGAGATTGTATTTTAGGCAATAAGTCCGCCTTTTGTATGTTTTTGGTTAATGTGCAATAAAGAATCTCTATCTATAACATAATATCGGTATCTAATGCAAGGCACAAGGTAACAAGAAAGTATGCAACGAAGGTGCATGCCTGATAGAGTGAGGGAGCTGATTTCATAAACGAGCAGAATGGACTGTAAAAGAGTGCGTGTAAACAGAAGAATGATGTATCGGAATGGCGAGTGTGTTATCCCGGCTTGATCAAAGTGGAAGACCGTGGCCTCCCAAAGGGTGAAAATTCAACTTGATATAGGAGGTCGAAGTGGGGGTTATTGAGTACCTATGTTGTAGAGAAGCGACAACGTATGCAAATTTCATCGATCGTGAATATAGTCATTATGATTTGTGCAAAATAAAAACTAGTTCCGACGTCTTGTACAGGTCAGTTAGGTTAGGTCTTATATTTGAACATCAAAGAATTTTAATTTAAATTTTGAATTTATGACGATTTCTCTCAAAAAGTAGCCATGTATATGCATAATGTATATATATTTATACGATATTTTTATCGTTGCCATTCATTGCTTTGTGACCGGTGGTACATAATATATACAAGACGATTATGAGTCAGTTTCGATGACGTTTTCAACTGAATTTGTAGCGCTTTTAATAAAGCCAAAATATAAATAAAATACATGACTCCTTTTTCGAGTTCGTTACATACATAGTTTTTATTATCTTATGATAATTAGACAGAAATAAAAATTAAGAGCATATTACATTTTTTTTGATAGGGCGTTGTTCCATTATTCATTGTTATAGAGCGTCTTGAAAGAACTCCTCTAATAAGAGTTTTTTTTAATTTGTTTAAAATCACCTATTTTTTTATTATTTATTGATTGGTTCATATTCATATTAACGTATTTCTTCTCAAATTATATGCAACTATTAATAGTATTACTCATATGTAAACTAAGGAATGATGTTTATTCGAGGCATTAATGATATATTAATTTGACTTAGTAAATACGTTTAGAAATTTGGCTATCGTTTTTAATATCTTCATCTCCACTACTTCTGGAATCAGACCCTGCTGTAGGTATATTTAATTATCAAGCAATACTGAACCAGACAAATCCCTTCACAGATTATGTATATTATATAAAGTACGAGATGGATTTGTCACATTAGGGTTTGACGCGATCGTTGAATACCTTTTATAATAATAATTCATTCTATACAGGATCATATTTTACGAAAACAGATCGACTATCCGCCCTTCTTCTTTTTACCAGGGAACGAGTTTTGTCAAATAGCACGGAAGCCGATTGTAGTCTTCTAGTAATGCTTTAAATTTACTGATTCGAAAATTAGAACCGCCTACTAAAAGTTAGAACAAACCATGCCTTTTTTTCAAGGTGGAGTTTCAATTCGCTTCAATGTGGAGTGACGAATTTATCTTGAAATGAATTCTTGTGTCATATAACGCTTATTTTATTTTTGGACATCGAAATATTCCTATCAAAGAGAACCGAAGTTATAAGAGAGACGAACACGAATACTTTACAAAATAATCAATAAATTGTATATTATTATTAGTGCCTTAACAAAAAAATCATTGGTTATTTTATTATTACACGACTGCCCAACAAAAAAGAGCGCTGTGTGTTCAGGGTTCATGTATGTATGTTTTCCGTTTTTTATTATTCCACCATAATCTAAACGCTTGATCGAATTTAGAAGTGTGTGGCATTGTTAGAATCGTTATGTTATCCCGAGTGTCGTAAGGCACCTTAACTGTCCAAATATCAAGTAAGTAGTTGTCTAAATTTCCAAAAGTCCAAATGTTAATAAATTAAAATAAATATGTCGTGTTTAGTGTTAAATGAAATATTTAATTGAGCTTATTCCGGAAAAATACGTGTTTGTATATGGATAAATATATAATCCACCAATATTTCATTAAAAAAAACGTAATAAAAATAATTATAAACACAATAACTCAGTTTCTGTAGCGGAAATCGTGTTTTTATTCTTTTTAATATATTATTTGCTATTAATAGATTTTTTTCAATTTCAATTTTCAATTTCAATTTATTTCCAAAAAAATCTTAACAGATTGTAGAAACTTAATATTTAGGTACATTTAAATCACAGTCTATTAGTCCGTTTTTACAATATTTAAATTTATAACCACGTACATACAGTTACTTCATTATTGCTTTTAGGGCATCAAAATCATTTTTAAGATTTATTTACTAAAACCACAAATTAAAATAATCGATAAAAATAATCAAGAAATTAAAATCAGAAAAAGTCAGAATAATTAAAAAATGCTACTTAAAATTGTCAAAAAAATGGCCAAAAACTTTGAAAAATTATTTAAAATTTACAAACTCATCGATCGAGTAAAGAGCTTTGTCTAATAAGAATTCTTTAAGTAACTTTTTGAATAAGCTTTCCACTTGAATTGTTTTTAAACTTTCCGGTAGCCCGGAGTATTTTGTGTCTTGCCTTGCTGTGTTTAGTTTAATACATGGTATAAAAATGTTTTATTTATTTCTCGTATTTTTAGTATGTGTATCTGAAAACTTTTTATAATGTGTTTCTTTATTCTTAAAAAACTCAGTCAGTAACTTAAAGAGATAGAGTGAGGTTAAGGTGAGGATTCTTAGCCTTTTAAAAATGGGTCGACACGACTCTTCCCTTTTCACCTTTGCAATTATTCGCACTGCTCTCTTTTGGAGTATAAATATGGGTTCCCTATGACAAGCATAACAATTTCCTAAGATCGTAATGTCATAACTTAGGATAGCTTCAATATAGCTGAAATAAACATTTCTTGTTTGCAATTCATCCAACGACCTTCTTACAATACTTAGAGCATAACATGCCCGACTTAACCTACTTTCGAGATTTTCACAGTGAAAGTTCCATTTTAAAAGTTCGTCGACATGAACACCTAAAAATCTAGTAAAATGAGTTTGAGGAATGGTGGTGTTATTTATTAAAAGTATTATTGGCGAACCTTTATTCCGATTTCGATGATTTGTAAAATATATGAAGTTACTTTTAGACGCATTTAGTGAGGTTGTTGCTCTCAAACCAACTATTAAGTTTGAATAGATTTATTTTAATGGTAATCAATAATTCTTCCATATCTTTACCGGATTGTATCCACATCGTCATAGAAATGATACTCGCGTTTTTAATTATTTCTCGATTTAAGGTTTTGGCACTTTTCTAACCTCCACACTTTCAAATAAGGATTCTTTCAGACTTCATTTTGGGACGATAAACAAGACGTTTCACATCTCGTGTGCCCAATTTCCAGGACAAACGGCCTCGGGCTTCCGGGCTAGACGCGGTGTTTCGTGTTGAGAGGAGGTGTTTGCGCGCGCGCAGGCGACATTTTGTGCGACCGAACCTCAGAGCAAGAACTGAACACAAATCTATTCAGAAAATTCTGTTACAAAGGAGCGGGGCGCGCATTCGACTGACTGGCGCGACACAAAAATGGACAAAAAACTGACGCCGTCAAAATAAAAACGCGGAGCACTCGATGACGGATTGCGGGACACTCTAAACTTCTTGGGCCCCGTGGAAATCGTACAAATTGGAAGCCAATATAGCATTCATGTGCAAGCATGAAAAGCTTAAGGTGACATGATACCTGGGTACGACCATATCCAAAGAACTTTTGTTTAATGATTTAAAAAAAAATATATAAGCACTAATTTAAGAAAGTTTCTAATCAAATCCCTCGACAAGGAACCAATTTATAATTTAGAATCAAAAAAGTTGATCGCTGCTTTGGACATTCAGGCTTTAAAGTGATTTCGAAAACTTTTAGGAGCGAATACTCCTGCAATGTAAGCGGTGAGCGTGTTTTATTTTAAATTAATTATATTGTATGGTTGGAGTTGCGCAACGCTACATTTTTTATTTGGGCTCTAAATTAATTAATATTAAGTAAAACGTGAGAGCGCCTTGAGAGTTACCGTTTACCACTCTTATATCACCACTGCGGTAAGACAGTTTTACTGTGTGAGCGCTGCGATTGATCGTTTAGTATCTGCCCGCTCGCCGGTAAGTACGCACGTGGAATCTGTGCCTGACACTTCATCAACGCTGGATTTTTATTGGTCAAACCTTACAAAAGTGACCCCGCCTATTTCTTCGCGGATCCGCCCACTTCAGTGATTTTTGTCAGGTGTTATGTTGTACGCAAGGCTTCAAAATCCTAAAACAGTGTACCATTTAGGTTTTAAAACATATTAGCCCAAATTTTATACCCACGGGCCATATATAGCTACCACCGCATATACTTATAAGAAATTGTATAAAATTTTACCAAAAGCTTGTAAGTATCCAAGTGGAAAACATTCACAAGATCAACGGGGCTCCGACACAGTATACCAGACATTAGCTTCTCTTAGAACAAAATTGAAATTGAAGTAAGTGACTTCAGGAATCTTAAGGGCTACCACAAATCGTAATATGATTACTCATCTCCTTCTTGAAGCATCGTCCCGGCCACAGTTACGGTGCCCCGGCGACGCAGATGCTATTATGCTACTGATTTGTTCTGAGAATACTATATGGCGTCGACTCGTAAATCTCCACAAAAAAGTAATGGTAAGAGCGGACCCAAACTGCGCCCACAGCGCGTCACAGCCCATAGCGCCGTAGCTATGCGCCTAAGGACGCGACATGACTTACCCCTGGCCCCACTTCCGTCGCCCCTCTTCCCCCATTGTCTTGTAGCTCATGAGTGCACTTACTGTGTGTTATTATACTGTGCCTCCGAGGACAATGCCATGATATTCTTACGAATAAAGGTATAGTACAATTTCTTCAAAGTTGGCCGTACATCGGTTGAATATAAACCACGTCCCAGTAGGCGTTCAAAAAACCAAAATGACGATGTCTTGGTTCAAGTGTGGACTTTGGTATTGCGGATTTGCGAATTTCCGGCATTGCAGCAGTTCATATGGTACTTTACTTCATAGACATGGAATAATGTGATTTCAGGGAGTTTCGCATTTAAAATGTTAAAATTTGAAAATACTTCATAACTCCGTTATTATTAATGTTAGAACGGAAATTCGAGTGACGTGGAATTTTGACAATAATGTCTCTCACTAGGATATGACTCATTTCCTAATATCTTTAGTGGTTTACCAGTTTTATCATTAAAGTTTTAAAATAATAGGTAGAAAATAAAGAATTTGAAAATAGCGTTTATAATAGCCGGTGAAAGAATCAGTCAAATAGAAGAAAAGAAAATAAAAGAGTTTGAAAAACGAAATGCAAATAAATTATCGTATTATACCCACAACAGCGACGTATAGTATGTCGCTTCATCAAATCGAAATTTGTTTATGATAGAAAAATTATTATATGTTTCCGTTTATTAGCCAGATTTTTTGATGTTGCTTTTAGTTTACAAAATATTCATTCTTATTTTTTTTATATTGAAAATAAATAAGAAGCTGACAATAGTATGAAATCATTATAATATAAATGGAAACCATTAATTTTTAACCGACTTCAAAAAAGGAGAAGGTTATCAAATGAGAAATTGAGGGAACTCCTCAAATATTATTATACGAAGTTGAAAATGTACATGTTAAATCGATTCCGATAACAATGCATTTATTTTTATGATAAACATGACCTGATTCTACACCCTGGGTTGGCTCCCGACGATGGGACTCCTCAACGATCAGCAGCACAGACACGAAACTTTGTATACTTTTAAAGTAAAGGTCTGCATTATTATTATTGTCATACATTGCACGACACTTTGTATTTTAATACTATTTATTTATTTGTTCTTCATATTAACTTCATATTACGACATTTTATATTAATATTTATTTCCATGACCATGCTATATCAATATTTTAAATATAATTATAAGTATAATTTGAATTCGCTTATATATTTTATATTTTATCATATTTTGTATTTTTCATTTTAATATTATATGCACATGAATAAATCTTTGCCATACATAGATTTATCCTTGGTACGGGCTATGACCTAGTTAGGCAGATTCTGCAACTAATAAAATTGTAAATTTATGTTTTTGAATGAATAAAATTATTATTATTATTATTATTGTTATTATTATACTCATTCAGTTATGATAGCCCGTTATAAGTTCCATCATGACATGGCTGCTGCACCCAGGGTTGGCTCCCGACGAGGGGAATCCTTAACGGTCAACAGTACAGACACGAAATTTTGTATATGCAGTCAATTACGATAGCCTCTTCTAAGTTTCACAAAGACAGGACTGCGGCACCCAGGGTTAAATTCCAACGAGGGAACTCCTCAACGTACAGGCACAAAATGTTGTATACGCATTTAATTAGGATAGCCCGTTCTAAGTATCACTGCACTTATGTATAACACATTTTGGAGTCGGTTTTCTCTTGCTAAAAGTTTGTGTATTATAAACGAATATTCTTATGCTTCATTTGTATCTATTCTTTTTGGAATACTTTAGAATAGTGATGCTTAGTATTCTTTGTAAGTGTTGTTCGTGGAGAATCGTATTCGAACTATATATCACTTTTATCGGCAAAGTTCTGTTAGCCCTACCGTATGCAATACAGGATGGTGAATGCACACGTTTATATCCATTTGTTAAAAGTTTTATGCGGCGCTTTGTGCCGCATCCACCGATACGCCGACATTTTCTATTAGAAAAAATACTGTTTAATTATGGTCAGAAATCGAGTAAAAAGCAAACGATGATAGAATTTTTGAAAAAGTCATTGACGGTTTTATTTCGTTTTCTTATAGTTTTTAATTTCAGTATCAATCTATTTTTTGTAATGTCTAACGACTTTGTTATATTATTTTACAAGTTTTTTATTATTTTTTATATTTGCCATTATTTAGCTTTTTTAGGGTGAAAATTATATATAGGTATATACACTTAGGTAATAAAATGCATTTCACTACTTTTCCTTTATAACCGTTTTCCAGCATTATTATTTTCTTTGTTAGTCCCTTCAAAAACTAAACCTAGAGATCTGTGCCTACCTCTGAAACTTACACTGTATTATCTCCATAAATACCGAGTATGTTTCTTCACGTGAGCTTCAAAGGACTGAGCGGTACTCAAGGACGCTCCTAGCGTGGGTAGTGTAGATTAGTGATATTACATTGCTATTGCTAAGAATTCAGCTGTATATGAGAAAAACCTAAAGTTTTGTTTGCACGCGCACATATGTGTTAATGTCTCAGATATATTTCTATAGATCAGTGATTTTCCAATGGTGGGTAGCGACCCGGCATTGGACCACGAAAATAAAATACCTGGTCGCAGCATTATCTCCTTATTGTTTAAAACAATCATACTCGTAAATGATCAAATGTCATGGCACATCATTCATTGCCGCAAAATTCTTCAGCTCTTATCAAGAAACATTTGCTGTGACAGGAGACTATTTTAAAAGAATATTTCCTCCAATCATCAGTAACCATACGTCGATAAGGAACCCATTTTTAGTCAATATAGAATCCAAGACAGATTTAACGGATTCAAATGTCGACTCGTTAATTGAACTGTCATGTAACACAGCACTCTAAAACATATTCAAGAGGATATCATTGATAGATTTTTGGGTATGTTTTCGTCAAGAGTATTCAGCATTAGCAGAACAAGCCATAAAATGTCCAACGCCTTTTGTCACAACCTACACCTAAGTGTGCACCAGGTTTTTCAATACTCGTATTTCTGAAAAATAAATATAGAAACCGGTTGGAAATTGAACCAGACCTATGAATATAGTTATTGTATTGTCCGGCAAAATTCGAGTTTCTATTTAAAAATAAACAGCTTCATACTTATCACTAATAGTAGCCAGGTGCAGGGCCGGATTTAGAGGTCTGGAGGCCTTGGGGCAACAAAGGAGTGGAGGAAGAAAGATAACGGTTGAAACAAATTTTAACATTTCAATGTTTCTGATTGGAGTGTACAATTATAGATGAATCTTTTTTTTTAATATTTAAGAACAATATAATCATGTTTGCACAAAGTACTGTAGGTAAAGGTAAGACAGCGAAAAAAAATATAAAAAGAAAAGTTGTTTAGTTTACTCGTCGGAATTTGATAGATTTTTTTTCGGAGTCTCTAATGTGGGGGGGGGGGGCTCTTTTGTGGAGGCCCCGGGCTGTAGCCCCGGATGCCCTCCCCTAAATCCGGCCCTGGTCAGGTGACATAATTACAATTTAATTAATACATTGTTGTTAACAATATTGTTAAATTAACGCTTCATTTATATTATACTTGTAGGTGGATATCTAAATGGGTTTTATTTGTCCATTTATACACCATAATATTAGTTTATTCAAATATTAGTTGATTAAAAATTAGTTGGTCACGAAAATAGTTTGGGAAACGCTGCTATAGATTATTGAAACGGAACATTATTGATTTTTTTGAGAACATGAGGCATGGATGAGAAAAGATGAAAAGGACGCGATTACATAATATTGCGAAATCAAATGTTCATAATGACAAAACATTTTCATAGTTGACTGATTTATTGTTCTCAATGTCATTCTGTAATACTTACCTAAAATATTCAACCAAATCAAGCCTAAAATTCTCAAGTCAATGTCAATTATTCTCAAATAATCGCCCACTTGTAGATTGGGTAATCGTGTCAGCTAGTAGCTTAAGTGTCCCACACATTAAATTACTATAAATTGAAATCATTGTCTATTTGCGATTAGCTAATAACGAATCGTCATTATTTTTGAATTAATAAGTCAAAGCGTTGGTCGTTATGCAATATTCCGGTTGATGAAGTGGATATTGACCTCAATTAATCAAGATTTTGACGGCGTACGCCATGCAAATCTTACTCAGTCTTACGTTATAATTCTCGGTACGGCAACGAATAATTATCAAGTACTACTTGACACACATTGGCCTTTTGATATTTAGCTCATTACTCCTGTCCGTCATTTTGGCGAGGTTAACGAATTAACATTTGAAGTTTTAATTGAGGGATAATGGGACGTTTTGTGAATGATTTCTCAATTCTCGCCATACGCAGATATGTAGCAAATAACGTTATGCAATCATCATCAACTTTTGGACGCACAAAATCGATTCGTTTACTCGATCATTTACTGTAATATATACTTTGGGAGCTAAGTAGCCCAGTGGAGTTAGTATGTGTATCGACATGATTATACATTTGTATATCGGTCACAATAGCGGAACCAGATTGATAAGAGCCAGGTGCGAAGCGATAGATATCATTAGATTATGATAATGCATTGTTTCATTTGGTAAAGTTAAAAGTTGCAAGTCAACGTGCATTTGGCGGCTGTTTCGGTCCTTTTTAACACGTTGAAAGTTAAAGGGATGCTATCCTGCTGCGCCACACCGGGGTGCACTTTACCAAATGGCGTATACCCGTTATTAGGGTCATTTATGCGGGTGTTATAATTAATTGAATCCTTAGCATCTGGCACCATTGTGCCCAACAGTTGACTAATGGCCTTATAGTGGAAATTAAGGCTTTCAACACGTCTGCCGCGCGGCATTTGTTATGCGAAGTGGTTTGATTAAATTATTATCTAAATTGCGTGTGATTGTATTAGTGTGTTGATGCAGTGATAGCATCTTCCTTTTAACGGTTTGGCCACCCTTTCGGGATAAAGCATCAGCGGTTATAGCAGCCGACATTTTTTTTATATGTCGGTACCTACTTCGTACCAAGAAATGTCGGTACCTACTTCGTGGCAGCTAATGGGCCCTTGCTGAGTTGGCCACGATGACCCATTCTGTTCAGGGTTAGTCACACTTACGGGTCAACACGCATCCGGCGGCCTCCACGCATGAAGTGCGAGCCCGGGTAGGACTATGTCCTTAGGGCTAGTTTCCCCTAGGAATCAACCTTCTGGCGCTCCTGGACGGTCTGCGCACCGTGCGGCGTAAGCCAATCGACTGTGCACTCTGACTAACAGTCGGGGGAGTCTGGAAGCAGTACTGTTTCCTATAGATCGGGGGTGGTTTCGGACCTTACGGCGACTGCTCTTGAAACGACCATCGGCTACCCGATCCTGAATGAACAACCGGGCAAAGGATGCCGTGGTCCGCGATAGATTCGCTATACACCGTTTCACCGCTTCGTAAGGGAGAGGACCGCGCAAGCGACCTCGAACTCGTAGCCAATCGAGAGACCGGAGTAATCTGGTCGCAATTGGAAAAAAGGGCGTGAGTGTAAGCCCGCTGGGTAACACAACTAGTTATCTAGCGGTTAAGGCGTTGGCCTCTTACGGGCATTTGGCGGTGGATTGTTTTGTCCAAGTCTTCTGCGTTCACTTCACGGGAGAGAGAACGACTAATCATTAAAACTTTCTGAGGTGAAGGGTTCGCCCGTTGTAGTTGACAACTCTGTATGGTACCTGCATCGTAGTCGAATATTAGATAGTTTCTTACATAAATTTATTACAAACAATAATTTAAAATTATATTTATGAATACTAAATATAATAACATTAGGCTATTGCAATTTTAACCTGATTTCATTATGTCCATCACATTTTAATACCTGTTTACTCTCCAAATGCTCTCATCTGCTATGTTTCTTGATCTTCAGGATTTTCCTAATCGTCAGGAAATAGTCTTCCACGATACGGTCATTTAGTTTCGGGGAATAGGAAAAGCCATAAGGGTTCTTATCTGGTGAATACAGTTCTTGGTCGACGATATACGATTGAGTTTTGCTTAAAAATTCTTCGATGTGTCGTATTCGTTATGATGCGTATTAAGAATGTAAGATCCGATTTGCCCCATTCAAGCACATCTTCACCAACCTGTTTGCAGCCAGCAATAGAATTTTTATGGTCCGGTACAGTGATGACTATAGCCCCCTCCCTCAAATATTTTTGAGCGAATTGGCATTGAAATAATTTATTTATGAAACATTCAACCAAAGTAACATTTCGTAATATAGTTGTATAATAATCAAACCGATTTAAAAAAAAAAATCAAACACCCGTTTTAAATGATCATGTTTTACAACATAATGGACATAACTGGTTAGGTATGTATTTTGCGTATGTTTGAATGTATATGTACCTACTCGTATATATGTGTATATATGTAAATATATGTATGTGTAAGTAGGTATTCGTAGTATTTATGTAAAAAAATATACAATAAAAACGTATGCGTGTAGAAAAGCCTATGTAAACCTATACATTTGTTATAATGAAATTATTGGAGTGGGTAATAATCATAATTAAATTACAAAGAATGTGTGAGTGTATTACTGAAAATACAGTGTGTGTATATATTATACAGGTGTAAATGTTTACAACTTTGTACATATAACCGAATGTAATACCAGTAAGAGGTACGGGCGTCTTTGCTTAGAGGCAGTCTATGCGATGAGGCAATGGCTATGGGTTTAATTTGTTTCTCCTGCACGATTTATAATAATGTTTACTAAATATCATATCCCTTCTGCTGCAAATTTTATTGTTCATAATAAATACTGGGCGCTTATTTATGTAATTGATGTTTATTCACACCGGGTTTTAGTTGGAGTTTCAAATTCAAGTAAATTTTAATTCAGGGCCATGTTATTATTTTTCAAGAATCAGCTATTTAATTGTCATTCCGCCGTTTGTTTTTGCTCAAATATTTTCGATTGTGCAAACATAATTTATCGTATAATAGCGTATTCAGATTTCACTGCAAACAGTCGCAGGGGTTGCGGCTGGAGAATCTTGATTACCCACCATACTTGCCAGAGCTTGCTCCACTAGAGTTTCATTTTTATTCAGAATTTGGATAACTTTTTATAAGGTAAAAAAAACAAATTTGAAGAGTCGGTGAGAAACGCCTTCAAAGATTGCATTAGTTCCTGTCCACGAGAGTTTCACAGCAGAGGAATTAAGCAACTCGTATTAAAATGACAACTGCATTGACAATAGGGGTCAACAATTCTAATAATTAAATATATATTTTTGATATTTTTTTTGGCCTTATATTTCCTTTATAGAACTTCATAGATATGGACCCAATAATAACTAATTTATTAATCTAACTCATCTACTATCTACTATCTACTAATCTACCTACATAATATATTAATTAATAAAACTTCTAACTTTCATGGCGGCAAAGTTTTTTATAAAATTGCTGAAATCAATTTCGCATGATATTTTTGTGTTCAATTGAAAGTAGCGACAATTCATTAAAACGCTCTTATGACATGGCGGCTTCCAAATGGTTTTAATAAGAGCAAGCTTGCTAAATGCTCGTTCACCTTCGGCGACTGTAATAGTAAGAGTACAAAAAATACGACATGCAATGCAGATTTCTCGAAATATACCTTCCGATTGCAAGCTGTAAATTGTATTTAGCGGGGCTAATTGTCTGGAGATTCCGCTGTTTCAGGTAAGGCTTAATTTACGATGACGTGATTCGGGTATTTTTCATGCAGCACTTTGCTATGTGTTCGAACGTAATTTTTATTATGTTTTTGAAAATGTAGTAGGGATGAAAATAAACTGGAAATGTCGGCCATATGTTGAAAACACCTGGGGGATCCGATATTATGGAACCCATTTATGATGATGAAGATATTTCTCTTGAATTTCAGCTCTGAATCTTTATCACCCGTAGCATCGTGTTCTCTTCGTCTTCGGCTACCGGTCGCCCTGTTCCCTCTCTGCCGGAATAATCGAATTCTTTGCAACGAGTTTGCCTTCAGCGAGTATTTCTGGTCATTGTTCTATCAGGTATTGCATTTTCGGTGAGAATTTTTTACCTTCGCCATTGCAGTCTAATTGAATTTCTGTAATTAAATTTCTTTCATCAAAACTTTCCAGGGCCTTAGCCCGGATGATTGCCCTTAATATATTAAACATGCCTTTAGGATGAAAGATGAAAAAAAGCCTTGAAATATAAAAAGTATTTGCTCAAACAAACTGGTTCGGATCAGAGATGAGTTTCCTACTTTTGATGAAGATCAATTCTCTAAAGCCTTAATTACACTTGGAAGGTGTTAAGCTTCTCTCCGCTATCATCCCATGGTCTCCCATTGCGCTCTCAGGAAAATCTATTACTGGCTATACCTCAGCATTCATCAACTTTCATGTCTAGGTCTTTCGCAGTGCAAGCGGCCCGTCTCTGGAATTCCGTGCCTTTACCGATAAGACAACTTGTAAACCTGAGCGGGTTTAAAAATTCTTTAAAGAGACATTTACTCAACTTATGAATTCCCCCCTCCCCTCCCGTCTCCTTTGCTTGTCCTTATATTTCACTCCTCCCTTCAATACGAGTTGGCATACGTTACTAATCACTGAATTATATTTTATACTATGATGACTTTTTTGTAAGTGTATTTATTTATTACTTGTAAATTTATTTGCCCACATAAACCTTCAGTCACAATAACCCTGGCGGTATGGTCGGTAGATATTGCCACTTGGCAATAGGCCCAACACATTGTATTCTTTTGTGTGTGCAATAAAGCTTTTCAAACAAACAAACAAACAATAGTACGTGCAGCTTCCTTTTTGGCATTTTATCAGGTTTCGTGTTGACTTTGAAGAGAAATCTAAATTTTCCATTAATAACTCCCACCTGGGTAGGGCTGCTACAAAACTATCATGATGCAATTACTTACAAAAAAGTAATTGCATCAAGATAGCATTGAGAACATACTGGTTGACAGATCGCGCCAAAACTCTACGCGACAATTAAATACATTGCTACCAACTTCCAGCAATTTATTTTGAATAACTTATAAGTCGACTTTTAAATGAACAATGCTGGAACAAACTCAGCATCCATTAAGAAGCACGTAAACCAAAAACCATAACATAACCAACCCTCCTCCTCCCCATCCTTATCGCATTCTTTTCCTTCTTTCGTCTCCTTCCATCGTCTCCTTCTATCCTTTGCGTATTTATTTAATTTTATATTTTTTTTATTCCCTTATGATTGTATGTTTTTTCTAGTTTTTCTTTAATTTTAATTTTGATTTTGTGTAGCCAACGTATTTTTTTTAATATACATTTAAATTATAGGTTAATTGATAGATATTACCACAAGGCAATAATTCCGCATTTTTATTTGAGGATAAATAATTTATATTATTATTATTACTATTTATTCGACAGTATGAATAATTTTATGTATCAATTTACCTACCAGGTAAACAGACTGAGGTGTAGACACACGAGCACGACAGCGTCAACCCGGCTGCAATACATTTTAAAACTTTGCTTATGAGACTTTTCTAACGGACACAGGCGAGCTGAATTTATTGCCCATTAGTGAGAGGCACAATTTAGTATTAGATGCGTGGGTGTGTGCGTCTGTAATTGTGAGAGGGGCTCGGTGTGACGACGTATTTATGTCTTCATCTTAAGCCGCCCTTTTACGATCACACGCAACCGTAAAGAAACGAAATCTGGCATGGTCGCCCAGCCGGTGATTTGTGGAGTCATTACTTTATTGTGTGTAATGTGTCCCGGACTATATGAATAAACATGTGATATCGGAACGTTCGGAGGCTTAATTTCCAGTTAGGGCGCGCCGCTCAACGCGCATGGCGAGGTGATAACCACTCCTTTGCTGCAACGGGTCCTAAATCATCGGAGATGACGCATGGACTTGTAGCACGCAGTTTCTTACGTAGGAAGTCTTCCGAGCTCTAGCACAGTATAGTCACAGTATACAGACTAGAGATTCTCTTAGAACAAAATTGAAATCGATGCGAGCGACGTCACGAGTCCTAAGGGGCTAGCATATGGGCGTCATATGGCCGCTACTCCGCTGACGCAGATAATCAAACGTTCGAGAAATTTGACGGCCTCCACCCGCGCGTAACACCAACTACAGGCGTTTGACGTAGCGCATCTCTCTGCTTGCTTTCCTCGAACCTATCGCCGCAATGCCTTGACACTCGAAAGTGCGTTTACTGTTCTAACTCTGTATACTGTGATAGAGTGTTTTAGTCTGCCCCGCTATAATATTTCCTGGAAATGCCTAGTGTAGTCAAACGATTGATTTCCTCGACATATAGTACTTATAAACAATGGTATAATAATGTATCCATAATCCATAATATCCAAGGTGAAAAATATTTACAACCACAGTACGAATTCTTGTGTTTTAGTAGCTTTTGTGATGATTTTTGTAGCATCCCAGGATGTTATAACGATATTTTCACCCTCAGATAGCCCCAAAGATGTAGACATAGGAGACGAAGACAATAAAATATGTAAACCATTCTCGAACATTAACTTCTTTAAAACGGTTTACTTTTCCTATGTTCGTAGCACCTTAGAGTTCGCATCGCAGATTTGGAATCCGCAATATGGCGTGTATAAAAATAGGGTGGATGGGGTCCAAAGACGTTTTATTAGATACCTGGACTATCGTGAGCACTTGGGACTTAGAACTTACGAGAGCAGGCTGAACTATTTCAGTATGTGTTCACCGGAACACCGCCGCACAGCGGCTGATATGACATTATTGCATAAAATAATACATAACGAAATTGATAGCCCTCATTTGGTAAAGAAACTGTCATGGTTGGTTCCGCCACGAAGGGTTCGCTCTCTTCATACGTTCGAAATGCCTTGTGTGAACACTAGTTACGCCCAAAATTCTGTTATGCACCTCTTGATGACCACATATAATAGTCGATTCGAAGATATCGACATTTTTTACTTGAATCAACCTACATTCAGCGAGGCTGTCCTTGGCTCACTAGGCGCCTAGGAATAGAGTAAATAATATAGTGAGTATACAAATTATTTCAAAACACTTAGAGCGAAAATGAGAACAGCAAAGAGTATAATTTGAATACCTATATCCTATCCTACATATACCTCATCCCTCTCCTTTCCTATCCTTGCAATAGTTCGAATTTAATAATTTAATTTAATGCAATGCAACTTTTGATTTACCGTATAAGAAAATAATGTAGGAAAGAATTAATCAACCAGCGAAACACTGTGTTAGAATAATTAGTAATAATTAATGAAGCGCTGTATGTTTCCCGAAAATAAAATAAATAAATAAATAAATATATTGATACAGTTTCTTCACCACGGCCCGACAGGGACCTTCCTCGAACAGCGATGGCACTAGCAAGCCCCTAACTCATTTTACACTACTATTCGTATGGATTAATCTGTCCACTAAAATAGTTACAGTTCGAAGTCGCTTACGCGAACCTCTAACTGATGTTTGCGCTAATTTCGTCGCGGACTCGTGGCGCCCTTTGCCAGTGGCAATCAACGGGATCGGGGACGCGTTATCGGCATCTACGGCGCCGAAAACGCGCGTTCCTGAATTGTGCGTTGTCTGCGCGTTTAAAATACGACGTGTACTTTGGCTCTTAGATGTTATAGAGAAGCAATATAAGCATTATAGAGAAAACACGCATCAACGGGGACGTAGCGAAGCTTCCGTAAATTGAATTCCGTTTCAATGAAGATCTAATCGTGCTTTTTAGCGCGAACAAATTGTTTTTAATAATTGCAAATATAGTATTTCACTTTTTGTAACGGCAGTATAGCTTTTTAATTCTTTAAATTATTGTTCTTGTTTATAATCGTTTTCGATGCGATAGTCTTCGACTTCATATAACATTTTGGCATCTTGCATACGCAAAATAAAGAGTGCAAATGCATACGCAAAATAAAGTCCAATCCATACCAAATGAAATTTTTTTTTGGTAAATAATTCTGTTTTAAAAGTTTACTGACTCAATTATTAACTTTCAGTGAGGATTTGTTTAAGTAAGAAAAAATTCATTTTATCTACACCAAATATAATTGAGTTTCTTAAAAGAAATACACTTTACTTCAGTCAGTATTCTGTCGTCGAATGCAATAACAAGACACACACTTACACACAAGTTAAACGCACGCATACATATAAACATGTCATAGTAGGGTTGGTTGTAAGAGATTGTAATATGACAATAAACCCGCCAATTTTAATTTTACAATAAAGAGTAGAAACAAACAAATAAACTTAAAAAAGTATGTAATCTTAAAAAATAAAATTGTTATTAATCGTTCTTTCCCGTAACCCTTCAAATGTAAGAAGAATAGAAATTACATTACATTTTTTCGCTACAAAAAACATTGCACTCACTTATAATGCGTAAAAATATGCAAATCTTCTCAACTTAATCTTTGGGAGGTCTTCATTCTTTCGTTTAACCAAGTTGTTTAATTAAGATTTACTCTCATTATTTAAATCTGATACAAGGTACATACGGTAAATCTTAAGCTCACAAGCGTGGGAATAGGCTTCGCCAAAGCCTTTGACAGGTTTACGCTTAAAAATTTGGGTCCATTCTCCTAGTGACATTGAACAAATGTCCGGCTAGTTTCCACCAGAGTTGTGTTCGCAGCCTGTGGCCTGCGGCGGCGCAGAAAGCACCGTGGTAGGCGTTTTTATCATTTTAATTTGTTCACAGCATGCGGCCATTGAGAGGCACGTCATTGTTAGAATTATACCAAAGTCGCTGAGACTTTATCGAGCGGACTCCAAAACGGACCACATTCGGAGAACGCTGACCACTTTTTCCCGCTCGAATACAACCTTGTGGGATGCCGCCGATTCTTCTGTTTCGTGGTGGTCTTATTTGGACATTGCTATCAGTGTGTAATATTCCTTATCCGTATATATACGCACCTATATGACTCTTAAAAAAACGTCTTCATGAGTTTTCTTAAAACTACTAGTAAACTTCGACAGGTTTTTTATTTGTTTGACTTTGACTCTGAGATCATTGAAATATTTGTCAATTTTATATATCTGTTGCGGTTATTATGATTCACACAGGAAAGGCCTCTTTGAGTCCATTTAGTTCACGTAGATTTATTTCACATTTATCCTTAGATAATATTTCGGTATAAATGTTTGTTTACATCGTACATTGTGTCTTTGGCTTGCCTATATAAATATACAACAGAATCATTTGTATGAATACTAATATCACTCTCAAAGGGAGTGCTTATTACCATAGGCGCCTTTCAAGATTGATAAATAAAATTGGAAGTTCCGTTTTTCTCAGAATCTACGAATCGAGTAGATTTTTTACATCTCTTCGAGTTTCTGAGAGGATTACCTAATTTTAAAATTCTTGTACTTTTATACTGTAAATTCCATACCATATTTACAATCTTATCTACACATTTTATTGTATAAATTCGGTATCATTTTTTATGTTATTTATTATTATAAATTTTTACAAACTTTAGAACTTTTCTTTATATTTGATACTATGATAAAATGGCCTAATATTAAGCATAGGTAGTATTTTATTATTTATTTCCTGTTAGGAGAATATTTATATTTTTTTTGTTTTAGTTATAATTGCCAATAAAAATTTTTCTTTGTGTATCCAAACTTCTTTTTGTTTTATAAACTACTATTTTGTAAATTAGTTTTTCTTTTCTTAAACGTGATTTATATTTGCTCCTCTTTTTTAAAAGATTACCCAACAAAAACAGGTAATGTGTTTAAGTTTCATCTATGTATGTATGTATGTTTTCCGTTTCTTTATTCCACCATAACTTCTAAACGCTCGAGCCGATTTAGAAGTCTGCAGTATTTTTAGAAACGTTATGATATTTCGAGTATTATAGAGTAACCTGGCAAAATATCATGTAAATAATTGTCTAAATTTCCAAATCTTCGAATGTCAATTAATTAACATAAATATATCGGGTTTAGTGTCGAATGAAATGTCTGATTTAGTACGTTCCGAAAATATATATATGTATCTATATAAATAAATATGTAAACCACAAAGATTTTATAAAAAAAATATATTATAAATAGAGTAGTTCACATTTTGTAAAGGTAGTCGTATTTTTTTATTCTTTTTAATATATTTATTTGTTATTATGTTTACTTTAATTGTTATTTGCCCTGGAACAAACAAGTTATCACTTAGTTGGGCAGCATAGGACCGATCATCACATTTGTCATATATGCGTGACATAACTTGCTGTATATTAATTAAGTTATTAAGTTAAGTTATTTTGTTATGTTAAGTATTTGTATATGTTAATTATTAAGTTATTTTATTCCTTGTTGTAAGTTATGTACATTGCCATAATAAATAAATAAATAAATATTGAATAAAATCTATCACTAGAAATGACATAAAATAGATGCATTGCAATAGCACGGGTTGAACTGTGTTTCAGTACGTTAAACAGTGCTTAAACACATACGTATCTCAAATAATAGTATTTATATAGCAATTCTTGGGCCTTTTGAAGCGTTTCCAAGAAAGATAATTGGCATTGTAGCGCGTTGCATTTTTCTCAGCATTCGTCTCGGGGGAGATTTGTTGTTGTCCATTGTCGCCCTAAACACTGACAGCGTGATCACAACAGCAGTAAACCGCACAATGCGCATCGCGACGCTCCAATGTCTCCTTAGTACGTTCGTTATACTGGGTGAGTTATTGCGTTTCTTTTCAGCAACGATGGAAGGTCGTTAAATTTGAATTACTCACTTTACTGGTAACTGCATTATTGTACGATTACTTTTAAAACCGCCTCTCCAAAATTTACATAAATTTTCGATCGCTATTCGTTTTTAAGTTTAATCAATATCTAACAGTGTTCTCGTGTAAAACTCTTACGCGAACCCTCTTATATTGTTACTTAGTTCTGTCGACCCCCTTCGTCTCTTCCAGAACTGTAACTGTAAGCAATCAATAAAAATATCTTTTTTTGTAAAAATGGCCCAAAAAAAATTTTTACTGGCCCAAAAACTTCAACTGTTTTTCACCTTTGAAGCTGTACTAACATGTTTCCATTTTAAATAGATCAACATAACGTTTTGTAAAAGAAATAGCAAAAAACAATAATTAATAAAAATGTTTCGTTTCCGAAGCTATTGTTTACATATTACTTAAGAGCCCTATCACATATTTTTTCCAGAAAGGCAAGAAAAGTGGATTTTTGGCGTTCTAATTCCAAGAAATGAAGAGATTTCTACAAACTTTAATTACTGAATTACCTGGACCATTTCTTGATGTTGACCATAGCGGCCTTTAATTTTAGATATAACGAATATTATTTACTTATTCAGCCCATTTTCCGAAAGTCGTTATTCGTAAAACGCTCGGAAGGCAAACTTTGAGCTCCTTAATACAGTAATATCACTACAACGAAAACCGTATACTATTTTTTTTTATGTCCGTCATGTATTCTTGTTGACCATAGCGGCCTTATTTTTTCGTTTTTTGACCACATATCCAAGGTATACATTACTTACAATTACACAAAATTTAAAAAAAAACTTCCTGTATCATTCTAATTTTCTCAGAAATAAAATAAGATTCTTATATAATACTTATACTATATTAAAGTTCACTCTTTTAGCAATACGACATAATATAAATTATTGTCATTAGAAAGGAGAAAACACTGCAAAAAACAATTAGAAATTGTGTATATATTTGCTTGCGCAAGAGAAGAGCGCTCAGTGCCGCGGTTTTCTCCCAGGGTTGAATAGTTATTTATTTATTTATTTATTTATTTATCCTATCTTTTATAGTTACATCCAAAAAAAAATGCGTTCATTTTTTAAACTCATTTTAAAAGAATACCTACGCTATTTTGTAATAGGCCTCTTAATAAGATTTCGATCGCGACCCACTGGCTGAAAAACACTGGGCTAATACATAAGTTTCCGAATTAAATAAATACTAAGGTATTTAATATTGGCATTTAGACTTACTACATCCATATCCATGTCGACTGGTGGGCCGGGGAAGTGAAAATACAGCACATGAAAGAGCGAAGGCAAAAGAAAAGTTAATTTTTCTTTAATTTATCGATTACTGAATTGCTCTATAAAAGAAGCGTTTTTTTTTATTTAGGCGTTTTCTACAGAGGAAAAATCTTGAATATGTTAAAGTCGAACTGAAAATACTTTTTTCTCGGTAACTACTGCGTAAGTCACAAAAACTTAAAGATGATTTTCAACTCGGTTTTATGTTCAAAATATTAAAAATCGATTAAAACTAAAATAGTGAAAAAAAAGTATAAAATAATATTTTTAAATTCCCATAAACAAATACTTCTTTTTATGTTCATTTTGAATTAGAATCACCTATTCAAAAATGCGCGACGGGCCGTCCCGAATATAAATATTCAGCCGTCCGAAGAAAATATGCATTATTTGTTTGCTCAAGTTCCTCTTAATTTCGAAGTCATACGACCCCCCCCCCCCCCCCTCCGCCTGCACTCTTATCCCTACAATATTTGAGATGCAATAGGTCTAAAACCGATTAAGAAAAATCTTCTGTACCAATATACATACAGTTTATAAGGTACATACCATAGAGATGACACTACCAGCATTCATATAGTTCCACCTCACTCCCCCCTCTTTTACCTCCACCACAAAAATCATTACATCTCTTATTCACAATACTAAATTTGACATTCAAAATATCTTGTCATTAACAGTACTAAATTTGTTCTTCACCTATTTTAATACCTGTTTTGATATGAATAACATCCAAAAATATTTTAACTACTCAGCCCCACCCCACTTCATATTTTGTATATATTTTTATTAAAACAATATTATTTCTTTACTAGATTAAAGCTTTATTTCGGTATGTCATATTATGACTAAATATAATCAATATGAGTCCAATAGGAAATACTTTTAATTCCACCCCCATTTATATGCCTGGTCCTCCCTAATATTTTTGTTGATATGCAAAAGCCTATAACCTATTCTAAAAAATCTTTTATCATTGCATTAAAAAGTATACAAATCTTTCTAAACGTTCTTGAGTTACGCGGTAACAAATCCACATACACACACGGAAACAAACGGGTGGAATTTATATCCAATAGGATATCCTCCAGCGATACAAGATTTTCGCTTTCATGTCACTCTGTGGAGAACAACCATTTCGTAACTTGAAGATTGGTTATATGTGGTGGACCTTCAGAAGGTATCATGTAGTAGCATCGTTTAGAAAATATATTATCTCTCTCCAAATCGGGTTTGGATGCTAGAGCGATTTTGCAGTTGTCTTCCTTTCGGGTCATGTCACATGGTTATATTTCATGTGTCCTCTTATGTCTTAGTGAAAACTTAATAGCAATGCTCTAATGTAAAGTTTTCTGATGTGCAGTATTTTGAAATCACTGAAAAATCGTTTAGTTTTTGAAGCCCTTATTTAGACGGAGGCTAGCCACTTAGTGGATTTAGGTGGAGTTTAACCACACACGATCTGATCCGTCTGTACGCCATCAGAGACTAAGCTCAGTCACAGTATACTATATAGTCATAGTATATGACTGAGGTCATAGTATACATACTAATCTCTGTTCTGAATACATAGTAGTTATACTGAATTACCAACAACTAGAGTTGCCAACTACAACGGGCGAACCCGTCACCTCAGGAAGTTTTAACGATTAGTCGTTCTGTCTCCCTGAAGTGAGCGCAGGAGACTTGGACAAAAACAGTCCACCGTCAAGCTACACCACATGCCCGTAAGAGACCAATGCCTTTACCGGAAGATAGCCAGGAATGTTACCCAGCGGGCTTACACTCACGCCCTTACTTCCAATTGCGACCAGATTACTCCAGTCTCTCGATTGGTTTCGAGTTCGAGGTCGCTTGCGCGGTCCTCTCCCTTACGAAGCGGTCAAACTGTGTATACCGAATCTATCGCGGACCACGGCATCCTTTGCCCGGCTGTTCACCCAGGATCGGGTAGCCGATGGTCGTTTCAAGAGCAGTCACCGTAAGGTCCGCAACC
This sequence comes from Micropterix aruncella, assembly GCA_944548615.1. Classification (NCBI taxonomy): domain Eukaryota; kingdom Metazoa; phylum Arthropoda; class Insecta; order Lepidoptera; family Micropterigidae; genus Micropterix; species Micropterix aruncella. Next base: position 17,956,303 of record OX155957.1, on the reverse strand, counting down.
ACCCCATTCTATAGGAATCAGTACTGCTTCCAGACTCCCCCCGACTGTTAGTCAGAGTGCACAGTTGATTGGCTTACGCCGAACGGTGCGCAGACCGTCCAGGAGCGCCAGAAAGTTGATTCCTAGGGGAAACTAGCCCTAAGGCCAGAGTCCTGCCCGGGCTCGCACTTCATGCGTGGAGGCCGCCGGATGGGTGTTGACCCGTGAGTGTGACCAACCCTGAACAGAATGGGTCTTCGTGGCCAACTCAGCAAGGGCCCATTAGCTCCCACTGAATTCCCAACAATGTTTTTACAGTTTATGTATATGACATGGAATTCATGAAATAATATGCTGCATACGATTGCCGTATGCTGCATACGATTTCGTAGCCAGATATAGTGTGAAACGAAATTGGCACTACAAAGCATTGGAGAATCAAGCGACGGAAGCTAGATTATGAAACGCAGTAAATACCATCTCTTGCAACTGATTATCTAGAGTAAAACACAACAAAACTCGAGCTACCCAGAAAGATGTAGGATATTTGAAAAAAGCAGAAACTGGTTGATTCGAGATCTGAACACAATAACACTGAACACAACAAGTAAATATATTGTGTAATGTAACATATATACAATGTGTAATGTAACATTACCTGATCATATACATACGTTGTTTTTTCCAATTTTGTTTTGATACTACCTATTGTGTGATTATTTTTTGTATAAAGTGCTTGATGACTATTAATATTCTTATAATAATTATCTATTTTATATGTATACTCATGTACATGGATTCAGCTCTATTTTTTTAAATTTTATTTGTCTGCCGTGTAAAGCCGACTTTAGTCAACGCTATTGTCGAATTAATATTTATGCTTTAATCGTTTTATATCTACATTTAAACTGACGAATTCTAATATGCGATAATTAGCTTTAATTCATGATTCATGCTTTTATTGTATATTCTGAATAAATAAATTGAATACTGAATACTGAAATATTATAAAGGATAAAAAATATAAATACTATTACAGAAAGTGAAACGGTAGTCTTTATTTTATATCTTGTATTTATACAATATTTACAACGTTTTTTTAATTAAATATTTATGTATTATGTATTTATCCATATAGATACAAGTATATTTCTGGTATGCCCTTAGTCAGACCTTTTATTTAACACTTAATACGATACATTAATGTTAATTTATTGAGATTTGGACATTAAGACTACTACTTACTTAATATTCGGACAATTAATGTACCTTACAATAATCGGGACGACATAGCGATTCTAACAATACCACACGATCTTAAATCGGTTCAAGCGTTTAGGGGTTATGGTGGAATAAAGAAACGGAAAACAAACATGGATGAAATCTGAACACATTGCACTCTTTTTTGTTGTGCGGTCGTCTAAAAGTATTGAGCACAGTTTTCCATAAAAAAAAGACCTCCTTACTTATTATAGGGGTTTGAACTATGGTTTCAACTTGGGAATATCGCCACTATACTTAAACGGAATTTACCAGAAACTATAAAAAATATAATGCTTTCAACATTATCATTGCACAATGAAAAATAAGATAGCCAAATCACAGCTATGCCTCACTCCTATGTCCTCATATCTATCAAATCGGCAGAGCGCCATTGTCCATTATTAGAGAAAACACATATTTTAATGGCGCCCTATGAAAAAAGGCATCATCCACAGCATGTGATTTATTCCCAGCTCTTGGAAATGTCGTACAGAAGCACAGCTATCAGGCCTCCATTGTGGAATATCGATGTTTATCTCCCACATTGGTTAGGCGCAAAACACCTGGATGTTCGGTCTGGGATGGGACCACTTCCTAACCTCAGTCGAGCCACAGGTTAATCAGGGGGTCATGTGCAAATAGATGCGACACGAACTGAATTTCGTTAGAGTTGATGTTATATAATTTTGTTATAGTCAATGAAATTACTTAACATATTATTAACCCCTCAAATGAATGGCGATTAGCTCGGGTTGCCTACGGCAAAATGTATATAAATTTATATTTACATTTACATTTACATTTACATAGAGCGGGGTTTACTATAGAGGTATAGCATTACTATAGAGCGGATTACTATAAAGCGGCGCAAATTTACATTTATATTTATATTTATATAAATTTATATACATTTTGTATACATTTTGCCAAGGCATCCCTTAAGGGACGCCTCACATTTGAGGGGTTAAACAAAGACAGTTTTATAACTATTCTCGATAAATGAAAAAACATAATATTTTTTGTTAATAGCATTTAATTAAACGTTCGTAGAGTTCCTGTGACATGAAACAGATGACTAATAGACAGATGGTTAAACAAATGGCCAATAGATTATATATACCTGCGTTTGGAAAATGAACTTATACGAATTATAAAACGAGAAGAAAATCTTAGTATCGATGTACCTATGTGAGCTTCGTATCTATTTATGTATTGTATTTATTCTATGAATTAATTATTTCTATATTATATCACAAAATGGGCCCGATTGCGTTTCTTTGTGAACTAAAACTAAAATTAGTCCAAGCGAAGGAGACAGAGCAATAAGTTAGAGCGGAATATGAAACGAACAATCGTCGCTAAACACTACCTGTCGAACTTATACTCGTCCGAATAAATTCGAGCATATTTCGTGCGGTGTAAGGTTTGACCTTGGCGGGCAGTTTTAATGCGAAAAAGTGACAACCGGTCATTCCGCTCTAGCGTATTGTCCTGTCTCGTTCACACGGACTAAATTCTGATTTTAGTTCAAGAAGTGTGGTGGTGAAATTTATTATATATATAAAAAACCAATGTGTGGTGAATTTTATTACTTATATCTATAAAAATATAAATGGTAATATAAAACGGTGGAAGGAAGATCTTTCATTTTTACACTACTGCCACACAAAAAAAGAGTGTAATGTGTTCAGGATTCATCTATGTATATTTTCCATTTTTTTATTCCACCATAACTTCTAAACGCTTGAACCGATTTAAAAGTGTGTAGTATTGTTATAATTGTTAAGTCATCCCGAGTGTCATACGTTACCTTAACTATCCAAATATCAAGTAAGTAATTGTCTAAATGTCCGAATGTCAATAAATTAACATAAATATATCGTGTTTAGTGTCAAATGAAATATCTAATTTAGTACATTCGAGAAATATACATGTACCTACACATATAGATAAACACATAAACCACAAATATTTCATAAAAAACCCGTAATAAAAATAATTATAAATACAATATTTCACTTTCTATAACGGCAGTCGTGTTTTTTATTCTTTCTAACCCGTTGAGTATGAGTCAACCAAATCTGGGCGCGAAACAATTATGCGTTGAGTACGAGTCGACCAAATCTGGTCGCACGGTTTTTTCACTTCTTTGACGTTCTCATATTTATTCATAATTATCTAATTGTTTTACAAAATGATATTTCAATATTCTATATTCGAAATTTCAATGCAATCATTGTGCAGTTGTTCTTTTTATGATTGGTATAGTAGTTTCGTAGTTATAGTACTTTAAGTTGATGTCGCCGAAAATCCTGCAAAAGAGACAGATGCATCCATGAAAATACCCATTTACTCCAAGGGTTAATATATTAACTTGTTGCCTTACTTTCTATCTTTTTTTTCCTTTTCGAATTATATTAGTTTGCATCATGTGCAACTAGATACAGGCCTAAGACGCCTTAATAGGTGTGCATAGCCCAAGTTGTTATGTAAGCTGTGTCAATTTTAATCTTTTCTTTACGATGTATAATTTCTTTACTTCGGTACAATGTTACTATTTTTTTTTTGTACAAGTATTTTAAAAAAATAAATAAAAAATGGTATGTCATTAAATTTTTGCGTTTTTTGCTTAACGTAATATTAAAATATTTTAATCTTTATAAGGGATATGAAACGATAGAAACATAAATCACTCTTTGCTAATGTGATCGTCAAATTGATGATTGGTTTGATTTAGCTTTCGTAATGAACGAAGAATTTACTGAAATTCTACAGAATCCAGAAATGGCCATCTTCATTCTCGCTGATTTATTTTAATAATCATATAATAATAATAATAATAATCCTAATAAAATGCTTTATCAAAAATTCGAACTTCTTGCCAAAAGTAATATTACAGATAATTTTACAGATATAACGGGATTTACCTGAATCAGGATCTAAAGGAATAATATGACGTACATGTTAGTCGAGCTTCGGTTTGCATGGGATTTTTATAAACCAATTTGTCGCTTTATTCAAATTTAAATCTCATTATTAACAGTGTAACCATGATGTGACATATGAAATAAATAAAATTTTAATATGACCTATGACCTATGACGCATCTAGTTTGTTTACTATGCGCCTCTCTCTTAATCTATGGTTGAATGGTCGCTTCGCGGGAACAGCACCGCGGACAATCCAGGTACGAATGTCGTGTCTATTATATCACTCAGTTCCCTTTTTCCATTTTTTTCTCGCATTATTCGCCAACAAAGGGGACCATTCAGCCGGGGCCATTGTTTAAGGACTTTGACTGGCGTAAGACCTCGTTCGCCGCAATAAATTTCGCCGCGGGGGCTGTCAAAATATTTTTCACGATTTTTTGGCAACAATGAAATAGGAGAAATCATCCAATCGCACCGCAAAAACGCCTCACATCTCGAGTGCCTATTCAACAGCCGCCATCGCGATGTTTTAATAACGCAATTTGTATTGGGATTCAACCGAGCGATCGACCCATGCGTGGACGTGGAGTTTGCTGTCCTTGTGTTAGAATCTCGAGTGGAAGAGGAAGCAATACAAAGAAAGACGTCATCACTTTAGTAAAAAAAATAGAAGTAAATTATTGCTGGTTGATCATGGATTATAATAAAAGCACTGTCAGTATTTTTATAAGAAGATTTTTATTTATTAGACAATATTGTTATTTAACCCATCAGAAGCCAACAGTGCTAATATGCATTTTGCGTCGTTAGACAGATCCGCGCGTAACCGTTTCGGCCCGTCCCCATATATATTATATAAACATATCTTATACATGACTAACAACATTAATTACTAGATAACAAGAGAAAATTCAGGAAAAAACGATATTGTTAGTATTTATTTACAAAATCCAAAAAAGTCGCGGCGCAGTGTTTTGCGAGCGAAGGTTGGCTTTCGGCCGGTTAAAAGGATATTTTACTATTTATAAGGAAGAATCTACTTTCTGACAGAGACTTTTGTATTCATAGAGCCAAAAGCTTGTTACCTCTTTGAAGATACCTTAAACGAGTGTCTATTAAATCCAGCAACAAATTCAAAGTTGAAAATTGAAGGTTTACAGGGAAGAAACGATCAATGTGAGTTTTTTTAAAGATAATAGTTTCAGTAAAACCCATTTTCTTAGAATTTTAGTATATATTTGGTGTACAGACAATCGTCTGTAAACCAAATCTTCGTTAATCCTATAACGTTTTTTTTTAATTATCATACCGATATAAGTTTCAACAGTGAAAGTCATCATACCGAAAGAAGTTTACAAAGCGGTTGGATAAATTTTACGCAAAGTCAAGAGCAATATCAAATGGCAATGATTACAATGCTGTAATTGTGCATATTTTATATGACCGTTAGTTAAAACATCGTTATAATATACAACCAAGAAATCAACATGTAAATACAGAAATCATTATATTTATTCATACTTTATGTGAATTCACCGTATTTAAATAAAGCATTTTTCTCAGAGTAGCGTTATAAACATTTATATGTATATGGTATATCTATATAACTTACTTCCGATTGTCTTCCCAATCGTCAGTCCCTTTTAAAAAAAAACATCCTTTCTACCTTGCACAGCGCTCAAGGATCATTGAAAATTTTCAACGATATTTTTTTTAATAGTGCAATCCTTATTAGGATTCAATAAAGCGACGTTTACAGCGAGAGGGTTGAGTGCCTGTCATCCCCATGTTATGAACAGCTGATTTTGTAAAAAATGAAAATCTGAAATGGTTTTTAAACTTTTTAGGATGGATGAGTAGGCAACATCGGCGGTTATAGAGAATTCAATCCTCGAATATAGAACATTCGGCACGAAAGTTTACACTTGGCAGAAGGGTACGACTGAACGAGAAAGCTTCGATGTCTGAAAACAAAGGCTTATAATTTGCGTACAGTGCCAACTAAATCATAGCGCTCTAGGCTTGGATCTACATCATAGCGCTCATTCATACATTTAACCTCGATTATCGAGTTATGGAAAGCGTGTGAGGGACTACCCCTCACAAGACTCCAAATTATTCGATGTGAGGTGGTGGTGTCAACTTACGAGTTATCTCCGTATTTAAAGGCGGTTATGATGAAGCAGAAGATATTTATTGATTGAATCGATTGAATATTGCCAGTTATAACGCTTGCCGAATTAAAGAGTGCCCGGATTACTTTGTCGAGACGCGAGGGTTGCGCGACGGAGGTTATGTAGGAAAGTGGATGAGGATTGTATGTGTGCTGCTAGTATCTTGTATTGGGCACGGCTCGAGTCTGTGGGATTACAGACTGATGCTTCGAGACTCAGGGAAAATGAGGAAAGGAAATTAAGGAGCCGGATCCGTTGAGCGACCTCGTAAGAGGGGTACCGGAATGCCGTCGCAACCTTGGGGGAAGGTGATCAATCGGGGACTGATAATTTGGTTGCTTTTTGGCCGGTTTATATAGGCCGTGCAATGATGCAATTTGGAATATTCTGAGTAAAAGTATTGTTTCATCGTGACTTCGTATGTATTGGACTTAAGGTCCTCTACAAGCGATAAATATATGGATTCGAAACACGGACTTTACCGAATAATAAGTGTTATTACCATATCAACGAAGACGAAGAGCACATCAAAAACGGATGACAATGTCGAAGCTCACTGCTTTCTTAGATTTCGACTTGATAGTGTAATAAGAAGCCCTGTTGCTAAAATCTGTGTGTTGAATGAATAACTCTCGAGAAAAAGGTTCGGATTTTTGGCGACATGTCGCACAGCTCATGGCACAATTGCCATCGCGTGGTGCAATCACCACGATATCGCTTCTTCGTGATCACTGCTTCTTTGTGAAGTGTTAAATAAACGACACCTATGGTTATTATTCATTTCCGAAAATGAATAAACTATGAATGGACGATATTTTGCCAATAAGGTAAAGGCAGAATCAGTGAAGTAGCTAAACGCCACACCAATATGCGTACCAAAAGTGTTTAGGTGATTGGAAAATCCGGTAGCACGGGAATATAGTTTATAATTTTTTTAAACCAAAATGAATATTATTCGATAAAACCTCGTATGTCAAAATAAATGACCACCTTTGGAAGATGTAACGTAAGACTCCAATGAGTTAAGAAAGCCCGGAAGATAAACTGAGTGCGAGGTAGACTGAGGACCGAACGAATGGCGATCCTTCGGAGAAACCTTATCCATCACTGAAAATACAAAGTTCAATAAGCCAGTACGACAAAACACATCAAATAGGTTTAACTTTCGCATACCGATTCTTACCAGAATATTTTTTTCGAAAGTTCGAACTCCAACACACTCATTAGTAAAGTTGACAAGCTCGTTAAGGTATTTTATGAATACACAGCTTAACATCGGTCATTAGGCATCCGAATCGCTGATAAGACCGTGCTCGTGGTAGCGCAGGAGGCAAAGGGAGATTCTTTCGTCAAATATGAAGATGGGAAGTATATCAGTATATTCTCTATCGTATATTCTCTGATCGGACGCACGTTCGAAATTTAAATCTTTATTGTATTGTGTCGCTCGTTCAAAATTCAAATGTTTAACGGCGAATTTCAGGGCTACGAGCTTTGCAATTCGATTTTTAAATTAAATGAGATGTCGTCCTTGGCTTATTGCCGGGAAAGTCTTGTGGTGACTGAACAGTTTTTTAAAATATAGGATAAGGGTTCGAAATGCCTTAAACATTGGAGTGTTTTCATTATATGAATATATGATACAATTATGCTGCGCTCGCTATCAGCCACCTATTAAAACAAAATAAAAAGCTTGATGCTCACCGGTAGCAAGGGACTCCCATTAAATCTACACAACACAACAAAAGCTGTGCACGTCAATATATACATCTCAGGAATATGAGTCTGTAATGCACTTCCAGTTATTAAAGAACTCAAATTCCCTAAGTCTGGTATTGCAGATATGAGATACTCGATAAATATAGCTATTTTGGGCGTTGTTTGTGCTTACTTAAAAGAGGTGAAATAAATAAATTTAGTGCCTGGGCCTCAACGACATACGGAAATCTATGAGCTGAGAACCAGGATAGAAAGCGAATGAATGCTTTAGAGGCGTTTTTTACTGACTCTTAGTAAGTTGTTTTTTTCATGTTAAAATTATTCAAATTTCGGAAAAAACAGAAAATTTGTTAGTGCAAGGTCTGGCGAGGACAATGACCAACAATCTTTAATCGCAACTGCTGCAACTATTCGAATGTATATTGTAAAGTGTATGGTCTCGAATTGTTGTGTAGAAACAGTGATTGAGCAGGCTAGTTTTTCATTTTCGTTACCTGCTGTGTCAAACCGCCAGAAACTGTAAATGGATAAAACCCGCACAGGACCTCATATTAAAGAATGACGCGTATGGTTAACTTTCTATGATTCCATACGCGAAAATATCTGTGCAATACAAACAATTTCCAATGGAATGACAAATTACATAAAATTTGTTTGAATTTGAAATTTCAAACCGAGGTTATGGATTAGCCAGAGTGAATAACCTGTTTTCCCTACTAGTAGAGACACCTCTGCTAAAAGACCACGAAAGCTACTCCGTGGAAAAGACAAATGTATTTCATGGCGCCTAAAATATCCTACAGCATCGAAAAGTTGAAAAATAATACTGATATAGATAGATTTAAATTTAAAATAAACCGAGAGATATTAATAGAAAGACCGATCGCTGATAGAAATTGGATAGCTGTGTTTGGAATATAAACTTCTACAAATTATAGTGTGAGATGAAATAATCTTCATATCCATGTTCAAAGTTCTATGAATGTGTATTTTGTATCTATGTATTTTATTTATTCTATGATTTAATTAAATTTCTTATATGTGGGGGATGAAATAAACGCGTTCTTTTCTTGACGTATACTTTTATTTATTAACTGACTATTAGCTGACCCGTGCCCACTTTGTTGGGCCTATGACACTCACAAATAACGTGGCTTTCTATTGGTAAAAGAATTTTCAAAATCGGTTCAGTAGATCCAGAGATTACTTCCTACAACGTCATATAATATATAGCCTATGACACAAATAACGTGGCTATCTATTGGTAAAAGAATTTTTAAAATCGGTTCACTAGATCCAGAGATTACTTCCTACAACGTCACTAACTTTACCTCTTTATAATATTAGTATAGATTAACCGATACGCTGCGCAGGCACGCGTTTTCATCCCCGCCATCTTCTTTTCGTTCTCCTTCCGATGCCGCCATTTCCGCTGTCCACCTGCAGATAGAGTTGGGCACTCAAACCGAAGCGAAATTCAAAATTATCGATCTGCCACTTCATAAATATATTACAGAGTGTGCGGTGAATATTTATTATTTATAACTATAAAAAGGTAACCCTTTTTTTTCCTTTTCTATTTTATTTCTTCTTTGCTGGTAATATTATTGTAGCATTTTATGTTTTTATACTATCATTGTGCATCTATGTATACAGGTCTATGAACATCTGTACAGGTCGTTAGATGTGCATAGGACCTATTGTTATTTGAGCTGTGTCGATTTTAAGCTGTTGTTCTTCAATGTCCTCTTTCTTACTTCAGTGACATTCTTTACTTCATTGACTATTACGATGTTTAATTTCTTTACTTTGGTGACAATGTAACAACTTTTTTTTGAAGAAATTATTAATTACATAGGTAATGAACTAATCAATCGAAAGCAAATCTCCTTTGGGGTCCCGGTCTATAGTGCGTTGCGTTGCTCGTATCGGCAAAAACGACTCGAATTCCGTCCGCATCGAACGCGGCGCATTAGGATTCAGGATTCGTCGGGACGCGGACTTGCACATAATGCGAAAGAAAGCGATCCCATTGAGGCGGTGGCCTCTACAAAGCGTATAGAGGCATCTCGGCGAGATCAGATATCGCGTGTCTTAGGTCGGAGATCCGCGCGATAACATTATGGGGACACTGTTGTCAGTACAAAACGAGGGGCCTTGTCCTGCTCTGCGTCTGGCCTCGCATCGCCTTGCCTCGGCCGAGGGACGTCGAACGGAGCAGATTAGGGTTGCTGCCACGATGTACGTACTCTGTGCAATCGATTGGTAAATTCTCTAGTCAAAAAAAATAGTTTTTACACGTAATGTGGGTTGGATTGGAGATTATTCTACATACTATGATACGTTCGGCAAATACCTAGTTAAATCATTTTCTCAAACATTTTCTTGGTAAATGTAAACAAAAAAGCTTCCAACATCCTGGCAGTACCTGACAGGTGTGATGATTTCAATTTTTATGTTATTCAGATTAATTTTATTTGTATTTTAGCGAGTAGATTTATGTAACATTTTTTCGCGTAGTGCTGTAGTAAAATGTATACATTCCTTGTTATGCATTTATATAAAGTGCTAAATGTTGTCATTGCGGTAATGCGCTCTCCATACGAAATTTTATAACAAGTGGTACATTTCTAGACGTTGTTGTACTTAGCATAACATATTGTATGCTCTGTGGGCAGTTATAATATTGTAAATCGACAGATCATAAAACAATAAAGAACTTTGAACTTTGACACCGCGTCGTAGATGTTGCATGTTATTCCTGGGTGCGAATGTGTAGGAGGCGATGAACGAGCTGAAGAGAACTAGGAACGGGTGATCTTCTTTTGAGGATTAATTATAGAGTGAGCCACATAGCTGCAACCGCAGAAGATGCGGTGAAACAATGACCATTACTTACGAGATTAGGTTGATTATGAACCATGGCCGTAAGCAGCTCTCCACTTAATGAATCCTCAGAATATGATCAATCCAAAGATTTACCTGCCACATTCGCTTGAATAACACGGGTCGTCAAATAGTCTAAATTTTGCTATCTTCAATTTGGTGGAGACTTCCCCTCCAAAGGATCCCGGACACAGGCTTTAACTTGCGTGACTGTCGGATCGGTCAGTCGGTGTGTGAGCGCGGCAGGAGCCGCGCCGAGGTCGATAGAAGGATCTGCTCTTCGCTGAATCCCATCCTTGGGTAGGGCTAACGTAATAGGTTGTCCTTCTATATTATCCTTCTCATCGGTGTCATCTTAGGTTATCCTCCTGAGGTGCCACCTTCAGTGTAACCCTGTGATTTGAATGGACGACGGTAGCATTTCTACTTAGCGTCCGTTATCACGGGGCCTCTATGAAGGCGTCTCTGTCTTTCTTGTCCTACTCCAAGAATATTGCCGAGGCATAGCCTGACGCTCCTTCGAGTCAGTAGGGCCTATTGGTAGATTTGTTTCCCGGAGACCCTTCTATTTAATATGGAGTTTATATCCTTTAAGTTGATTAGACTGCTCGTGTTTGCGCTTGGCTCCCCTTTTGGAGAGAGTCCATGTGGTTCATTGTCATAGGCAGCGTCTGCCTGTCGCAGCGTTAGGATGAAGAATAGTGGATGAAGAACAGTGGTTAGTCACGGCGAGTTCCAAGGAAACTACACGAATTTGGACTCACCGACGACCAGTGGTGTTGCGTGGACTCGGTCTTCAGACCGCGTTCCAAATGAAATGATGTTGTTCGGTATTGACGGTCAAGCGAGATGAGTTGCTGGGTGTAATTGGTACGTGCGTTGACCAGCTGTGTCTGTAGTATCCTGATGTCGGTCGTAGCGAGTCGGTTGTAGCGAGTACTTTGCTTTTCGGAAATTTTCAGAATATTCGGTGTCTCTATAGGAAGACTTGAGGCAGCGGGGTACTCCATCGGAGAGTGCTCTCCCTCCTTGACGGCATGAGCCGAGGGTCTGTTTCCTTACGAGACCTTAGATCTCTGTCTCCTTTTAGCAGAATCGGGACTAGATGTTGATGCCCGGGAGTTGCTCTCGCCCCCATCTCGCTCGACCTTCCGATAGATAATTGTTACTGGATTTATATATATATATATATATATATATATATATATATATATATATATATATATATATATATATATATATATATATATATATATATATATATATATATATATATATATATATATATATATATATATATATATATATATATATATATATATATATATATATATATATATATATATATATATATATATATATATATATATATATATATATATATGTATTAAATCATTAATAAACGGTTCGCCTGTCGCTGTGCACAGGGATAGAAATCAGAGTTCTCTGTTTTCTAGTGTTACAAAAAGTTATGTAATTTTGAAATATTCTGCTTACATGGCGCTAACAGAATAATACATGTGTTGTCATCTATTGCCAGGTACGTAGATCACTATATTAAGAAAATTTTATAAATTTTGAAAAATTCTGCTTAGATAGCGCTAATATTACTTCATTTATATAAACATAACGCTTTATGTTAACGCTCGATTTTGTTACCCATCAAGTTTTCATACCGGGGGCTTTAAATGAAATCGATTATAAATTGGTAAACTCCAATATATAATAATAAAATTTATTATTATGACATACACATTTCCCGGTGCGTCGCCGTAAGGCGTTGGCCTCTGACGGGCAGGTGGCGGAGCTTGACGGTGGACTGTTTTGTCCTACGTCTTTAGCGCTCACCTCACGGGAGACATAGTTGACACGGGAGACATAGTTGAAGCTCTAGTTGTAGTTGCAATTTTTGGGAACTAATTAATATATAAGCCCCATTGCAGTTTGGCCACTAAGACGCAGTTGAATTGGGTCGGTCAAACGCACTGGTTACCAATCTGTTGGCTCCACGCAGAAGTGTGAGCACGAGTAGGACTCTGGCCTGCGGGCCAGTCTCCCCTAGAAGTCAACCTTCAGGCGCTCCTGGACGGTTTGCGCACCGTGCGTCGTCAGCTAATCGATTGTGCATTCCGACTAACAGCCGGGGGAGTCTGGAAATAGTAATGTTTCCTATAGAGCGGGGGTTAGTTGTTAACCATACGGCAACTGCTCTTGAAACAACCATTCGGCCACCCGATGGTGAAGAGACGGCAAAGGATGCCGTGAGAACGTAAGGGAGAAGACCGCGTAAGCGACCTCGATCCTATAACCAGTCGGGAGGTAGGGGGTATCCTGAAGGTTAATTCCAGTCGGAGATTCCTTTCAAACTGGTAAACAGGGGGCGAGGCTGCCCGCTGGGCACCTTTCCCGTTGGCCTCTAACGGGCGAGTTGCGTAACTAGACAGTGAACTGTTTTCGTCCCAAGTCTTCTGCGCTCACCTCACGGAAGACAGAACAATCTAATGTTGTTAAAACTTCCTGAGGTGACGGGTTCGTCAGTTGTAGTTGACAGCTCTAGTTGTATTTGCAATTTTGGATGAATAAAAGACTATTGACTAGACTATTGACTATTAACTCTAATGAAGGATCGATTTTTCTCGATTGTATAGCAGCACTACTCTAGCGAGTGTGGCCGTCGAAGGGGCGGTAGGACAGAGCAAGCGTCCGTAGGCCAGAGCCAGGCAGGCGTATGTGTCGCGCGGCCACCGAACCATTAGGGAGCAGCGATCGCAGCGGCCAGATAACGGCCAACAGACCCCAACTCTTAAAAGATTTATATTTAATCTGAATCCCGCATCTAGAAATCTCAGCGCGCCCTCCAACGAGAATGGATCGGCCTTAGAGCTGACGTAGTCTCTCTCTTTCTCTCTCATTATCTCTCCCGCTCTCTATATTTCTCCCTCTCTCTCTCTCTCTTTCTCTCTTCTTCGCTGATTCTCTGAGCTTCGCTTTTATAAATTGCGGTATTCAAAGTCTCTGGAGATTTTATGCACCGTATTCAAGTTTTTTCGCCGTTGCGTCGGTGAAGATTGAGGACAGGTCGCAAGCGAGCTTCCTCGCCGAGTTGCGATACCATCTATTTTAATTTGACAAATGGCATAATCGATAGCTAGGTTAAAATGAGATTTCCGGACTGCTCGCTCACACCCGGATTTTTGTGATATTGCCATCTAAGGAATTGAGATATTGGCAATCCCACAAACTTATGCAGCAACCTTGGATTGTCTCATATTTCATGATAAAATGAAATTAGGATAATACAATGATATTCGAAATTCGTCTTCTGTTTTCTTTCTGGTGTTTCAGAGTACTTCTATCATAACTTGGTGAATCGGAGAAGGGTCAGTAATATTTTGTATAATTTTCACATGGAGAGCAAGGCTGTAAATCAGAAGCCGAAATTTTAAAAAAGGCTATGGTTTACGGTTACGGTTATGTTAGCGCTCTATCTGGAGGGGCTGATGAAGTCGGTTGGGTTTCGTTGCAACCGCCTCGGCTGGTGCGGTTAGTTTCCCGGCTAAGGGCGGGGCGGGGTTAACATTAATTAAAATTTATGGCGTAATACAAATATTATTAATGTAGCTTGTAGGTATATGAGGTATTATAATCAATTTTACAATATGATTTCGGCTCACAGGCATCTGTGTCCCAAATTTCAAATACTTATCTAAGTTCAATATTTCGCGATTGAATTATGACTACTGCGTCCCCTAGTGGGCCGATTTCGACAACAACGTTTTCAACTCTTGCCATTTACAATTGATGCCTGAATACCAATTGTTATCCCGATTGGATTAAGCGTTTGAGCGCTATCGCGAGGGACACACAGACACAAAGACTAGAAATGGTCTTAATCGTCTTCTATCTAGAAATGGTCTTAATCGTTTCAAGGGGGAATCAAATAAATATTTCCGTTTTCGTTTCGAAAAATAAATTTTGAGCGTTCACAATACCTTCTCTCCTCGTCAGTTGGTGGGCCGAGAAAGTAAAAATATATCTCAATATTTTTCTAAATCTTCGTTCAATTTATAATCTATTAATGTTTTACGTTTTCACATTATCAATACCAACCACCTTCTCCTTTTTAATAAATGAACACCTTAGCAAGACTCATACTTTAAGTCAACAAGCCAAAGCGATTGCTTACATACATAAGTATGCGATGTTCCTTGGTGGACTTGTTGGTCCTTTTATCAGCGCTCCAAAGGCGATTATAAAGGACGAAATCCATTTAACAACATGACAATGATAAATTCATAAAACAGTCACCTCACTCGAAACGATCGATATGGATTTAGCAGCGTGACATGGTTTCGTATTTATTTCGAAGGATTATTCGAGATTTTGTGTAAAGTCGGCTTATGTCCTCTTATTATCAATCACGGGGGTTCGGATATTTCGTTGCTTACGTCAATTTATGCATACAATTATATTGTATTATCCCTAGTTTTGCGAGGAAGTATATATTATATGTAATATTGTTTGTTGTTTTTTCTTTTTCAAAAAGTATATTTCACACAAAATAGAGTGCAACATTGTGGGGCTATTGCCAGGTGGTAATATCTTACGACGATACCGCCAGGGTTATTGAGACTAAATGTTTATTTTGGCGAATTAATACATAACAAGTAGTTTTTGAAAATTAGTGCTTATAATAAATGCGTACAATGACGTCATATTATAAATAGATTTAAAAAAGAATTTACTCCTGAAATTTGTAGCACCCGACGTTTCGGCGATGTTGCAACAGCCCTTGTTCAGGGTTGACTACCGACGACAGTCTATCCTGGATAATGGCGGTTACAACAACTCCAAAATTCACGCGGTAAATTCGTTTTTTAACGTTTTTATAATGTCAACCAACCGTGATAGTCTTTGATTTCAATCTATATAAATAAAAATGACATGCTCTTCGTTGGTAACCGCATATTAGGTTGAACGGCTGAACCGATTTGGCATTTTTTTTAAATGTTCGTAATAGTCCAAATAGGTCCTAACGAAAAGAAAATTGGAAAGCTGCCTGGAAAATTGGAAAATTTGTACTTTGTTGATTCTTTTTTGTTTTGATCGATATGCTTTTGGGATGGAAATATTTCAATCGAATGTATTCAATTGAAAAAAAATCTGGAAGGGGGTGTCGGAGGGTTTAGGGGGGTGGAGTTTGTGAGGGGATTTGGGAAGGATGGGGGGATTCAGTGGGGGGGGGGGGGGATAGTTTGGATAGGGGGATGTTGGTGGTTGATTTGTTACTTTGTTTACATATTCCAATAACTTTTCACAAATTCACAAAACTATCACAAGCAAATTTATTGAAATTTGGACAGGACAACATCTTTCGGGTCAGCTAGTTACATAATAAATATAATAAAACAAAAAATAATAACATATGTCAACTCAATATCAAAAAGAGAATTAGGATTAAAGGACAAGCTAGGAGACGGGTGGGGGGAGTGGTAATTATACGTTAAGTAAATGTCTCAAAAAAGGTTTTTTAAACCCGATAAGGTTTTCAAGTCGTCTTAGGGGCAAAGGCACAGAGTTTCATATTCAAGCCATTCATTTTAGACTTCTTCTATTTGATCTCCTATCGTATATTGTTCATAAACGGTTTAATTTTGATGCTGCTGCAGTAAAGTTGTACTGCAGCATAACCAATTATGCAGATTTTTGGCCATAAATGGCGTCTTCGTTTAGACTTCTTATATTATCCACCGACTTCTTAGATTATTTCGCAAGTATGCAGGCACGTATCCAGATCTCGGTTTCGGGGGAGGGGGGGCATTAATTGAAACAACCCACCAAACTAGAATTTGCCCGTACAATGAAGGTTAAATCCTAACTATCCCCCCTCCTGGATACTAGATATTTAAGTTGTCTGACAGTAGATATTTAAGTCGCGGATTCCTCCTGATTTTCTAGTTTTTTACGAATTAATTTTTTACTCAAAGATTTCGGGGGGGGGGGGGGTGACGCGTCACCTGCCATGAGTCGAATAGATATGAATGCATTCTTTCGAGTCCGTTACAGTATGCCCATATCATGATCCTGGGAAAGTCTAGAAAACATTATAAGGTTTCTCTACTGGAAACGCTTAGAGTATTATCCGTCTTACATCCTTTCAATTTTATCTTGGGTGAGGTCGGGCAAAATTAGCCTCACATGATGTTAGAAACAGATAATTATTGATTATTTCAATTATGAGGCTTACATTATGATTATTAAACTCTTTACTAACTACTTTGGTTATTACGATGTACAACTTTTAGCAGGTATCCATTCAAATTATCGACTATTTTAATAAGCCTTTATTTTGTTTTGTAGAAAGATTTTTCGATGCGTTACTGAGTAGGTATTTAAAATGGGTTTAGAGACAAATTTAGAGAGCGAATTTTGTAACACCCGACGTTTCGGCGAGTTTGCAACCGCCTTTGCCCAGACTACCCTGGACGACGGCGGCTACAACATCGCCGATACGTCGGATGCTACAAAGTTCACGCACTAAATTCGTTTTTGAACCTATTTACAATTTAAAACAACCGCGATAGAATTATAAATAGGATAGAAAAGCCCGGCCCCCCACCACCGTTATAACCTACGCAGTGGCGGAAGCGGTACGCTGCCTACCCGCAAAACAACGGATTGACAGCTCTTCAGTCTACCCTGGACAACGGCGGCTGCAACATGACCGAAACGTCGGGTGCTACAAATTTCACGCGGTAAATTCGTTTTCTATCCTATTTATAATGTCAAACAACCGCTATAGTCTTCGATTTTAAACCGCGATAGCCTTAGATTTCATATAACTAAATAGGTTCCAAGTAAATGACTATTTTAATTACTAATGTAATTTTCTCCGATTGTTTATATTTTTCAACCCTTTAAGGACCATGGGACATAATAATATGTGTCTCATTACTTCAAAAAATAATTTTATATTTCAATTTCAATTTTCAATTTTCAATTTCAATTTATTTCCAAAAAAAATCTTAACAGATTGTAGAAACTTAATATTTAGGTAAATTTAAATTACAGTCTATTAGTCCGTTTTTACAATATTTAAATTTATCACCACGTACATACAGTTACTTCATTATTGCTTTTAGGGCATCAAAATCATTTTTAAGATTTATTTACTAAAACCACAAATTAGAATAATCGATAAAAATAACCAAGAAATTCAAATCAGAAAAAGTCAGATTAATTAAAAAATGCTACTTAAAATTGTCAAAAAAATGGCCAAAAAATTTGAAAAATTATTTAAAATTAACAAACTTGATCGAGTAAAAAGCTTTGTCTAATAAGAATTCTTTAAGTAACTATTACTGCCCTAACTAATTGTTTAAGTAACTACTATTATTATTCTTTAAGTAACTAAATATTCGAATACGAATAATTTGTAAATTATATTTTTTCCGTATAATTGAAACTTGAGAATCCAAATATTAGCAAAAAATTTACATTACATTGTTTAAAAATATACCGTATTTTTTTCTGAAAATATTGTAAATGGCCAACGAATTCTGGTGATTTTAAATAAATAAATACTATATTTATGGCGACTTTTCTAATTTGTTTTTTTTTCTTTTAGTGGTTTTTTTGAGTACGCATGATTTCTGAAATAAATAATAAAATAATCAAATTTTGCAAAAACTTACAATATTGCATCTTTATGGACCCACCTATATCTCATAAATTTATACAAAATCTATTGAACCAATATTAACAAAACTTGTCATGCATGTTATTTACTCGCCCTTTAACAGTTTTATGTATCAAAACTTCCCATAGTCTACTGCAAAGCTTATAGTCCTCAAAGGGTTAAAAATCTAATAGGAATGTTCTTGACTGCCTTTGTATATTTAATAAAGAGTAGTAACAAGACTCAATACTTAACAACTAGAGCTGTTAACTGCAAAGGGCGAACCCGTCACCTCAGGAAGTTTTACGAAATTTGATCGTTCTGTCTCCCGTGAGGTGAGCACAGATTTAGATCAAAACAGTACACCGTCAAGTTCCGCCACATGCCCGTAAGAGGACAACGCCTTATTAGCGAGATAGCCAGGAATGTTACCCAGCGGGCATGCACTCACGTCCTTACTTCCAGTTGCGACCAGATTACTCCAGTCTCTCGACTAATTACGAGTTCGAGGTCGCTTGCGCGGTCCTCCCTTACGAAGCGGTGAAACGGTGTCAACCGATTCTGTTCACCCGGAATCGGGTACCCGATGGTCGTTTCAAGAGCAGTCGCCGTAAGGTCAACAACTACCCCCGCTCTATAGGAGAGAGTACTGTTTCCAGACTTCCCCGACTGTTAGTCAGAATGCACAATCGATTGGCTTAAGCCGCACGGTGCGCAAACCGTCCAGGAGCGCAAGAAGATTGACTCCTGGGGGAAACTAGCCTACAGACCAGAGTCCTACCCGGGCTCGCACTTCATGCGTGGAGGCCGCCGGATGGGTGTTGACTCGTGAGTGTGACCGACCTGGAACAAATGGGTCCTCGTGGCAAATTCGAGATATTCGTTACTTAACCGCCATGTAAGCAGTAGATCCGAACATCGATTTATTTATGTGCAATCCAGTAAATTTAAGGATATTATTTCTAGCGGCTGAAAATCTTTAGTGAAATACTGTGGTTGTTCTTAGATTAAGTCACTTATAGGCAACGACTTATTTGCAAGCTGTAACGTCTATTGTTGCGAAAGTTCGCCTATTGTTGCGAATTTTTCTAACATCTGATTATTTCCAATGAGTTTCAGGTTTTTATCGCATAGTGATCATCGTGAGAAATATTCATAGGATTTTTTGTACGTGGACTTTGAGTTCTTGCGATTAATTGTCATACTCATTTATCCAATTATTAAGTTAACTAAATTGGGACATTTTCTGATATTTTTCAAAGGAACCTTTTTGAGTATGATTACGGCTATAAATTAGATCTCAATATTAAATCCACCAATAAAAAAAATATATCATTGAATTGTGCATAAAGTAGACCAGCCGATATAATAAAAAGGAAAGCCGTGCGCTGGTCGGTTGGTAGTGACGTATGGGTTGTAACTACGATGCCATATGTGCCGTGTCGTCGGTCCGCGCCCTGAGTTCACGAAAATCAGTCAATCTCCCGATACAGGGCCATTGTCAAACGGATGCCCAAATGACGTATGATTTATGGGAGGCCCCGTCTGATAATCTCCATTGAGGCTTACGGCGACTTTATTAAACGCTATTGTCGGGGAAATGCCGAGACGTCGCTCGACCATAGAACAACGACGAATCTAGTACAGAAGCGACATTGACTGAATGAAGCAACGGGTCCCCATGGGTATGCATCCGCCGAGCTTGCACCTATGGGACTTTTGAGGGCCGCGGGGTTTGCATCTGCAGTATCCGTGGCAGTATCTGAACCCCACTGGGTACAGGCACGAGAAAAGATCTTGGTTCCCAGAACACTGGTTCAGAAATGCGTTCACATATAATAATATAAGCTTATCAAAAACTCCGCACGAGGCAAAACATCTAATCTAAAAGACATTGCCCTTCGTCGACATTGTCCGCTGTCACCGAGACGTACTCCTGTATATCCAACGACAGCATATTTTAAATTGACATTTTGTATAAAAAAATAAGTTACCACTTTTAGTGCTGTCGATATTTCGACGCTATGACATTCAAGTGAGAGGTTTTTTGACGAAATCTTGTTTGCTATCTGTTTATAATCGTTGATCAGTTTTGATGGATGGCATAAACGGGCATCGATTCCGAACCTTCGTTTTCCGCTAAAACCATACACGTCAGAGCCATTTTGAGGCAAAATATAAATGGAAGACTATCGCGGTTGTTTGACATTATAAATAGGATAGAAAACGACGTTTCGGTGACGTTGCAGCCGCCGTTGTCTAGGGTAGACTGAAGAGCTGTCAATCCGTTGTTTTGCGGGTAGGCCGCGTACCGCTTCCGCCACTGCGTAGGTTATAACGGTGGTGGGGGGCCGGGCTCGGAGCGCGGGAATTTTGAAAATCCGTCTTGCACACAATACTCACTGTATCTTGTTTTACGGGAACATTTTAACCCCTCAAATGAATGGCGATTAGCTCGGGTTGCCTACGGCAAAATGTATATAAATTTATATTTACATTTACACTTACATTTACATAGAGCGGGGTTTACTATAGAGCTATAGCATTACTATGGAGCGGATTACTATAAAGCGGCGCACATTTACATTTATATTTACATTTATATAAATTTATATACATTTTGTATACATTTTGCCAAGGCATCCCTTAAGGGACGCCTTACATTTCAGGGGTTTTAAAAAGAGGGTTCCACGTAGAAGAGAGTTTGTAACCGTCGTCTCTGTTAAAGTTCGGGGTTCTTCTTATTTCAATGGCTTCCCGGATCATGCGAGGAGGAAAGTAGAATTGTTCTTTGGATAGCACAATGGGATTTTGAAACTGCATTCAGTGGTTACTTCCGCTATCCAATATATGTTCGCAGATCGCCGATTTTTCTCGCTGAACGTTTTTAACAGCTTTGATGTGTTCTGACAGTCGCGTGGCTATGGGCCGTTTCGTTTGTCCAACGTAGGCTAGACCGCAACTGCATTAGACTTTATACACACCCGGGGTTTGCAGTGGTATTACATCCTTTACAGGCCTTACAAGCTATAATTAAATTAATTTAATATATTACTTAATTAAGAAAGCAACACAATGGCGTGAGTGGAGCTGTCAACTGCAACGGGCGAACCCGCCAACGTAAGAAATTTTATACGATATTGGATCATTCTGTCTCCTGTGAGGTGAGCGTAGACGACTTGGGACGAAAACAGTTCACTCGCCACTCGCCCGTAAGAAGTCAACACCTTACCGCGAGATAACCAGATTAACAAATCAAATAGCGGGCCGACACTCGCGCCCTTTCTTCCAGTTGCAACTGCATCATTTGTCTGACTGTTCACCCGGTATCAGGTAGCCGAATGATAGTTTCAATACCAGTTGCAAGTAAGGTTAATAAGTACCGCCACTCTATAGGAAACAATACTGTTTCCAGACTCCCCCGGCTATCAGTCGATTGGCTGATTGGCGATTGGCTGAATGCACAATCGATTGGCTGACGCCGTACGGTGCGCAAACCGTCCAGGATCGCCCGACGATTGATTCCTATGAGAAACTGGTCCGCAGGCCGGAGTCCTACCGAATGGGTGGTGAGCCGTAAGTTTGGCCGCCACATATACAATATGGATTTTAGTGACCGAACTGCCACAGGGCCCATTAGCTCCCGCCCACCACAATGGCGGAGTCAAGCTGTGAGTTTTCGTCTTCAAGCGATCATTTCTCGTGTCTCTTCTAGGTAAGCGGTCGCCAGCGTATGTGCATATTCTGTGGCAGGCCTCGCCTCGCGCTCAGATCCGCGCTCCCCGTAACAAATGAGCGTGGCCAGATGACGATCTCGGATCGTATCGGTTTCTGAGTACGTGTACCGTTCGCGGGCGTACATTTTTGTCAGGACATGTCAGGGGAAAGTAGATGCGATTAACCTTTGCGGTCAAGCCCACCGGACCCGCTCTTATCTCTTTTTATACGGGGACGAACGAGCGTCATAGGAATTTCATACCGTAACATGGTATCTTAAACTCATACTACTATACAACTACTCATTTTTTTTTTTTTTTTTTTTTATTTGTTGAGTGGGGCTTTTCTAAGGTCTTTATGAGCCTTGTAACACTGCGACCATTGCTGATCTATTGTGCTCGCCACCTACTATAGTTCTGCGCTAAGCCCCGTGTCATTCAAGAACCGCAGCAGGCTTTTGGCGCCAGATTGTTTTACCTCCTCAGGTTGGAGGTAGTGACCACCCAGGTGGTTGTATCTTTTACGCATCAGCGGGCCACACTCGCACATGAGGTGCTGGGGAGTTTCCTCTGCCCCTTGGCAGAACCTGCACATTTTTGTGTCTTTGAGCTTGAGGTTGAACATGTGTTTGTTCAGGCCACAATGCCCCGTGAGCGCCCTTACCAGTATGCGTAGATTGTTCCTATTTAGCGATAGGGCCTCACGGGCCGTCTTACGGTCGTAAGGCTTAATGAGCGCTTTGGAATGATTCAACCCTGGCGTGTTGTTCCAGTGGTTGACGGATTGTTCTAAACACATTTGTTTGAGCATTAGGTTTGCAAGGCTTTTTGGTACGCCACAGCAGGGTTCAGGGCCGTATAACGTTCCCTTTGCTCCCGTCCTAGCAAGTTCGTCGGCTTTTTCATTTCCCTCGATTCCTGCATGGCCGGGAACCCATCTTAGTATTACCCTGTTCTTTTCGCCCAGGGAATTCAGTAGTGATATGCAGTTTTGCACTAGCTTTGAATTAATGGTATTCGAGGCTAGTGCCTCGAATACCATTACTCGCTAGTGCCTACAACTACTCATACCTACATATTATTATTCTGCAATCGTGTGAGTACAATAAAAACATATTAAATAAATAAAAAACACGACTTCCGTTAACAGAAAGTTAACTATTACATTTTTAATTATTTTTAGTAAGGTTTTTTTCTGAAATATTTATGTTAATTTATTGACATTTGGACATTTAGACAAATATTTATTTGATATTTGGGCAGTTTAGGTACCCTATGACACAAAACTGATAACATAAAAATTCTAACAATACCATTCACTTCTAAATCGGTCTAAGCGTTTAGAAGTTTTAAAGAAACTAAAAACATACCTACATAGATGAACGCTGGAACACATTACACTCCATTTTTGTTGGACAGTTAACGATGCAACGATTATTTCGAAAATAAATGGTGACTAATCCGGGAATCGAACCCATAAACTTACGAGTGGTTATTTGAATCTACAGTTGAATAAAATCTAATCGTAAAGCAAAAATCAATCAAGTACAGTACCACGACCAGAAACTAAAAACGAAATCACATAAAAACAGAAAACAGAGCAACATCGGTGTAATCTTGGCTACTTTATGACAATCTGGAAATATTCCCTCTGAAAAGCTTAAATTGTAAAGATATGTTAGACAAGGTGCCAGTACACGTTTATGGATTTCAATTACGCTAACAGGTATATCATCGAGACCAGTTGATTTTTTGTTCTTTGGGGAGTCGATGCATTTTTCTATTTCTTGATTGTTGATCGATAGTTTGATCCTTATTAAATGTAGTTTATGTAGAACTCTTTGGATGCTTTCTATTTTTCTATTTTTCATATATTTTTGTTATTGAATTGCTCATTCTTTATGTTTTTCCATTATTTCTGTTGTTTTTTTAATTTTTCTAGTTTTTATGTCTTTGTTATTTTTGAATTTCTATGTTTTTTTTCAATTATTAGTTTTTTACAGACTTCTTTATAATTTTATGAGTAATTTGAAATGTAATTTCATTTGTAGAAATACCAATTTTATTTGATATGTAATTTCTATACCCAGATCGGGTTTTTGAAAATAATAAATTTACTTACTTACTTACTTCGTTTCGGGATAAGATAATAGTACCTACTCATTCGGTAGGAAGTTATTTTACTATTAATATTTGACATAGGTTTATAGTTTGTGATATTTTCTATAAAATCACGGCAACAATCGTCAATTCCGATTAATCGGGAAAACACCAAAAATCATCGATTTATCTCTTACTTTTTCCCTTACTTTGGAGGAAAGTGAGGGAGATAGAAAGAGATTTTCTACCCACCAGTAAAAAGCCCAACTAATTAAACGTTTATTTTTTATTGCCAATAAACTCTAGACTTTAGGCCACTGAATATGACTAACACAATAAATCGATGATTAATATCACTGAATGGTGGCTGGCACTCCCGTTAAACGCGTGATTACATCTGGAAATTACTCATCCAGAGACCTATAGCCGAGTGTAATGTACACAGTCCGAGTTATTTCAATCGACCATCCTCACTACTCGCTAGGAGGATGAAGAACGTAGGTTGGCTAAGTTTTACACCAAGAGCTAACGATGACAATTTCTGGTAATTTTATGAGAAAAATGCCAGAATTGATAGAATTCGAAAAACACTAAGGCTAAATAATCATGAAAGAAAAACAGGTATACTGAAATATGTTTAGCTAATCTATACTGATACGAGTATTATAAAGAAGTAATGTTTGTAAGTTTGTAAGTTTGTATGTAGGAGGTAATCTCCGAAAAAACTCATCCAATGTCAAAAATTCTTTCACTAGTGGAAAACTCTATTATCGACTAGGGCTATATATAGGCTATATTTTATTGTGATATATATATAGGTTTTCAATACGAAATCACGATATTTGTAAATCAAGTCGGAGAAAAATGAGCTGGCGAGTTACTTTATCGACGGGCGCAACGAAACGGTTTGATATATGTGAAAACAGTATAGCAAAAATATCGCCCTTAACCCTTGGAGTAAATGGGTATTTTCATGGATGCATCTGTCTCTTTTGCAGGATTTTCGGCGACATCGACTTAAAGTACTATAACTACGAAACTACTACACCAATCATAAAAAGAACAACTGCACAATGATTGCATTGAAATTTCGAATATAGAATATTGAAATATCATTTTGTAAAACAATTAGATAATTATGAATAAATATGAGAACGTCAAAGAAGTGAAAAAAACGCGGAACCAGATCTGGTCGTATCATACTCAACGGATAATTGTTTCAGAACCAGATTTGGTCGTATCATACTCAACGGGTTAAAGAGATCTATAAAAAGTTGAGGACAGCATATATACGACTATTATATTTAAGCTACAATAACTGCTTTTATGTCTCAAAAAAATAGGAAAAATAAGTAGGAAGTGTTTGTTGAAAACAATAGCAATAAAATAGGAATCCTTATCAAAATAATTTAATCGATTATTACGGGTGTTAAATAGAGATAAAAGTATCCATTTACTGTATGTTTTTATGCGTTATAGTTATAGAGATATCATGAAATTAGTAACGCGTACAAGCACCACGAAATATCTAGCGGGCGGCGGCGGCTGTTGGCCCAGCAAGGTCTGCATTCAGCGGAAGGCGGCGCGGGTGGCGAGGAACAAGACGCGTACGTCTACGATATAAATAGCGTGCATCTTAGCGGGGACGTCTTGCACTATATAATAATATCTAAAGGTAGCGTCTAAAAAGGAATGTAAAACTGTACTCCCAAAGAAATGTGGAAAGTGCTGAACCAACTTGGAATTGGTAAATGTAAAGGACCCGTAGATCCCAATGTAGATATAGACGTTCTTAATAACCACTTCTCAAAGTCACCGGTTCTACTAGATAATATAGCAAAGTCCCGTGCTACCACCCATATTGCCAATTCTAGTGTGCCAGTCAACCCGTGTAAATTTCACTTTGTTCCAGCTACTGTTGAAACGGTTTTACTAACATTAAACCGGATTAAATCTAAGGCCGTGGGAACGGATGGTCTCAGTGTAGATATGCTCAAACGTATCATCCAATGTATTCTTCCAGTCGTTACCCACATAATAAACTCCTCATTAGAATTTGGTTCGTACCCAGCTCCTTGGAAAAATGCCTACGTTATACCCCTTCCTAAAATATCAAATCCTGTGCGACCAAATGATTTCAGGCCAATATCTATTCTCCCTGCTCTCTCAAAAGTGTTGGAGCATATAGTGTTATCTCAGCTATCAGATTACCTTTCTGAATTCAATATGTTTAATCCCTATCAGTCCGGTTTCCGTCCCGGTCATAGCACTACCTCTGCCCTTGTCAAAGTAACCGACGACGCACGTAAAGCTATGGACCAGAGACAACTTACTTTGCTTGTTCTCTTAGACTTTAGCAGCGCCTTCAACTCTGTCGACTTCGACTTGCTCGTTGCACGGCTACAAACTCTCAACTGTTCGCAAACCGTTATTAATTGGTTCAGCTCCTATCTCAGAGCCAGACAACAGCGTATAAAAGTAGGCGATCGATCATCCGAATGGGTTAACCTAACAGCTGGAGTTCCACAAGGTGCGGTTCTGTCCCCGCTTCTTTTCTCAATTTTTATAAATCCTATCTCCAACCAAGTTCGTGGACATACTCATCTGTATGCAGATGATGTCCAAATATATAATCATTTCTCTCCCGAAAACATCAATGCCTCGATCGCCATCATGAACTCTGATCTTCAGGCCATTTGTGAATGGTGTGCGCTGATGGGTCTACTAATCAACCCTTTGAAATCCCAGGCTATACTCATTGGAGGTCGTAAATTGCTCTCCAGAGTAAATGTAAAATCCCTTCCGCTTTTAAAACTAAACGATATCACCATACCATTGTCGCAAAAAGTGAAAGATCTTGGTCTAATTATCGATGAACATTTCTCCTGGCAACCACACGTGGACGAGGTAAGTCGTAAAATATTTGCTAGTTTTCACCCTCTGCAAACACTCAGAAGATTTCTTCCTATGGACACAAAAAAATCTCTTGCACAGTCTCTCCTCTTGCCTCTCCTTGACTATGCAGATGTGGCTTATCTCGATTTATCAGAGGAACTGCTCAACAAACTTGAACGTTTGCAAAATGTATGCATACGATTCATCTTCGGTCTACGTAAGTATGATCACGTGTCCGACTATAGGGCACAGTTAAAGTGGTTGCCAATACGCCAAAGAAGAAATGTTCATATACTGGCTCTCCTATATCGTGTACTCACCCAATTAACACCATCCTATCTCCAGGAGCTTTTTGAACCACTAAGTTCCCACGGTCTCGTACTTTGGTCAGCCTCTGACAGTTTATTAAAAATTCCGAGTCATAATAGTGATTTCTATTCCTATTCTTTCTGTGTCCATGGTGCAAGACTCTGGAACGATCTCCCAGCAAATATACGAAACTCGCCTTCTTTACCATCGTTCAAGACTCACCTTAAGGATTAATACCTTTCTAAGAAGTAACCAGTTCTTCCCTTTCTCTCCTGTTCCTCTCCCAATTCCCTCTCCTCGGGCACTATTAGTCTTAAATTCTTCCACTTGTCTGTATGTTATGTAATAATCTTTATTTTCACTATGCGCGCATGTACCACTATGTTTAGGTTAGCTGTAAGACATTGCCATGTGGCAATAAGCTCGCCTTTTTTGTATGCTTTTTTAAGTGCAAATAAAGAGTTTATTATTATTATTAAAAAGGCAAATAAACGCCACCCTACTTGAATTGATAAATCGATTCGCAACTTTACGCGAAGCGACGCCGCGGGTAACAGCTAGTATAATCATAAATTCGTAGTAATCGCTTATTAAGTACCTAAGTTTGCTACTTAGTATGAAAATTTAAAACAGAGTAGGTATTTTAAAAATACAGCCATCTGTTGCATTTTAATTTTAGAATGGGCGGCAGACTAGTTAGATTATATTGTGTATTATAACTATTATAAATGCGAAAATAAATAAATATTTTGAAATTTGAAATGAAACTACTACGAACCTCTGAATGAAGTAAATAAAAACACGCATAAATCAAATACTTACGGAAATATATCTCAAGATAAAGATTCTAAAAATAAATAAAAAATCAATACTTGAACGAAATAAACAGAATTATTCGGTGTATTATGGGTCGCAATTATTGGGCGATAGATCGTATAACTTTTTTATAACTTTTGCATTGGAATAAGACAAAAATATATATTTTTTTTACTACTTTTATACTATTTTTTAAAACAATTTTTTGTCATACTCGTAGTATTTATTTTTGTACACATACAGACCGAATAACATATGCCAGTAATAATAATAATAAAAAACTCTTTATTTTAAATAAAAAAGGCGAGTATATTGCCTTGCAGCAATGTCTATCAGCTAATCTTTAGCTTAAGTTTATAACAAATTTAGAACGTTGGCTATGCAAAAGAACAATAAAGTAATCACATCGGTCGGGATATTTTTTTAAAGGAATGAATAAAAATTCTATAAAATTTATGTAGTAAATATAAGTAATATGTCGATCTATATTGTAAAAATAGTAATAGACTAGATTTGCTTTGTACATGTTAAAGCAAAAAAAAATATATATTTAATTTTTATTTTATTATTTCACACATTTAAAATAGTTGGTTATAAAGTTTAAAATCTACCTTGCTGGAGTGATGCCCGTACTAAGGTATACTTTCATGCATTTTTTTTATATTGGTAATTGTTAATGTAATGTAAAATTACTAATAATTACTAAAAATTATAAATACTTAAATTTATATTTACCTAATAAATAATTTTATAAACATTTTTTTAATAATGCGGTATACATATATATGCATTATAGATAAACATGAATATAAAGTAGATACCTACATATAAAAGTATTTCTTACCTTGTGTGTTATATAACTTGATTTTTAATTCCGCGTGGGTTAATTTATTGTTTTAAATTATACATTTTAGTATATAATAATACTATATGCAGACTCTGCCTTACTGGGTCGAAGCCCTACTAAGGTTGACCTAAAATATTTTATATAAAAACTCTTCATACTAAATACAGAAACAAATAAAAATGTTATGTGTAACTAGCCAATAATCGATTTTATTTTATTTGAAAATATCATTCCGATTGACATTTTGTCCCGTCAAGCGTAATTGCTTTTGGTAAGCCGGACTACCGTTTCCATAGACTGAAACATAAAGAAATATATTAATCTTGATTATTAATTTTTGCTGCCATCTCTTGGTCTATCAGCGTGGGTGTGTGTGCGTCTGTGTTGAAGAGCGTTCATATTTTTCCCGGGGATGCTGAGTATACAAATACCCCGCGGTGTACAATGAGCGCGATACTAGAGCTGACTTCGCAAACAATCGGGGTAATATTTGCGACAGTACAGTAAACAATGTTACGGCAACTGAGATGATGTAATAACGACGTATGTGCCGCAGTCATATGAATACAGAATCTTTTACTGGGGTTCTCGTGGACGGATCTTTGACATTCGACTTTCCTCCAAGAGCCTGGCCTGCCGGAGACTGGCAAATCATATATTTCAATCAAAAAGTTCGATATCAATATCAGCTTTCAAGCATACATACATATATTCAGCGTTCAAAAGTTGAATATTATGTGTGTATGTATTATTAAATAATATGACATAATTTATTAAAACCATGTGTTCATTTTTACTGGTCAAAAACAGTAAGAAATCGAAATTTAAATAAAAATTGTGTGGAATGTGTTATCACTTTTTTTATGTGACGAGATAAGAAAAATGTAGTCAGATTTTGGACATATATTAACTCTTCATTACCCTACATTATTTTAATAATTGTATAGGGATGCAGTGTATAGATGGAGGATAAATTAGCCACTAACAGCCACGGCGGGTATAAAAACGCGCTAAAACGAAGCCTAATTTTGAACTGACATTTTAGTATTCCCTTTCATGGGTCCTAAATGAAGCGTGCTTATGTAGAGCTCATCAGGCGCTTAAATTGACGTCAAGCACCATCTAGACACTTTTTGGTATTCCGTTTCTCCAAGTTTCATGGCGGATGGGTCTTATACGGGGTCCTTAACCTAGAACGGTCTAAATCGAGCAGTCTGCGTTGAACAGTCGCCGTGTAGCTCTTGTTTCTCTCGTGATTTGAAAGATTTTTTGTCGCAATTTCAAAGATGTTTGCTCAGAATTGGCTTCTAATTCGAAGAATCGACGATGTGCGCCGATTATCGTAAGTAATCGTTAATTAATATCTATATTGTGCCCGGAAAATCTTGCATCAATATTTTTTGTAGATTATGCTAAATAGCCTTGTATATATTTTTAGCGTTGTAAATTGTATAATAAAAAGCTTTATATATTTGTATACTTTAAAATACATAGAAAATAAAAATATGCTAACAAAATATCAGTTCGGTTTCAGAAGAAATAAAGGTACAATCGATGCACTGAACAACGTTCTGAGAAAAATGTACAATGACATGGACAAGAAACTTTATTCAAGTACCGTTTTTTGCGATTTATCAAAAGCGTTCGATATGGTAGACCATCAAACACTGCTAACTAAACTCGACAGATATGGAATCCGAGGAAATAGCTTAAAATGGTTCAGCAGCTATCTTTCAAAAAGAAAACAAGTTGTACAATTAGACGACTGCACAGGTGGCGTATTGAAGAGAATTATTTCCGATGAGTGTGAAACGAAGAGCGGTGTTCCTCAGGGAAGCATCCTGGGACCGACCCTTTTCATTCTATATATTAATGATCTCCCATCTATAGTAGCTCACTCAAATATAAATTTGTATGCAGACGAGACCAGCATAAGCTTTGCAGATGCCAAAATAAAGAATGTAGTGAAAACGGTAAACTATGAATTGGCTCTGTTGAATACCTGGTTCGAGAAAAATAATCTGTCTCTTAACACATCCAAGACAGTATCCATCTTCCTATCTTGTAGAAAAAATAAGGTTATGAACAGTCAAAATTTAATTATCGGTGCAAACACAGTATCCAATATTAAAAGCCATACATTTCTGGGTTTAGTTTTAGATGAAAATTTAAGGTGGAATGCTCACGGAGAGGAATTAAGCGACAGACTTTCCAGCGCCTGTTTCTTACTAAGGCAAATAAGGAAACTGATCAACGTTAAACACACCAAAATAATATACTTTGCCTATTTCGAGTCAATTCTTCGTTACGGGATTCCCTTTTGGTCACAGTGTACAGTAGTTTTAAGGCAACATATTTTCTCTCTCTAAAAACGAGCCATAAGAATATTGCTAAACCTTAAACACTTCAAATATCTCAGTATTCTAACGCTACCATCACTATACATAATTGAATGCATAAAGTTAATATTAAAAAAACATAGGAAAGATGAAGACCCAAAAAGAAATTCACTCGCATTTCAGCAGATTATGGCACAATTTAGCATTACCCCGTCCATCTCTGGAATTATTCAAAAGGGATCCAAATTACGTTGGAATGGCGTGTTACAATAAACTGCCTGAGAATATCAAAACTATATGTAGAAACGGAAAAATAACCCAATTTAAATCGACATTAAAAGGCTACCTTATTGCGAGAGAATTATATAATATTAACGAATTATAATTAGATTACTGACAATTTCCATCTCGATTTTTTTTTTAACTTGACATTTGTACCATTTTATTGATTATTATATTATTACTATTATTTCTAATTGTCTCCCATAATCAATTATATTTCTTATTTATAGGACCATTTAATTTTAATTTCATGACTATCTGTAGTTATAAATATCTAATATAACTCAATTGCATGGTGAGTCTCTAATGAAATATTTAGTATACATTTTAAAGTTATTTTAAGCGGTTATATAAAATGTCTAAAAACTATGTAAACGTTTTTGAAGACAATAAATGCGATTTGATTGATTTGAACAAACAAAACAGGGCGAAAATCAGCTTGCGGTGACAATACGACGGCGGGCGGACGAGCGAGTGAACGAGCTGTCAAAATTAGGACCCCGCTTTGGAACGGCCAATAGACAAACGGATTTTTTAAAAGATTTAAGACCGGTTCTTAATTTCAATGAAACGGAATACCAACAAAATAACGAGGTGCTTAAGTTTCTAATTTTTAGCACCAGCTTAGTTTAACCTTGCGAGAAACGGAATACGGGCCATTGAGACAACAATAAAATCGTTCTTAATAATGCCTGATTTGATTTCTGCTAGAAGCAAATTGAATAATTCAACCCCGGAGAAATTCATTGTCTAGTTAGTTCCAATGTGGTCATAATAAAATTAAAGATTAGCAATAAAAAAACTGGAAATTTTGGACAATCTTTTACAAGTTGAGGTTTACCCAGCAAATTCGTCATAGTTTGCCTCATAGACATAGTTTACCTAGATAACTTGGCTCGACGGAAGTCAGGTCTTTAATTCATGCTTATCTGCTAATTGTTAAAGGCCAATAAGGCAATCCTGCAATATTACTATAAGGCATTTTGTTTATTTGTGCCTGACAAATCATTAAATCAAAACAAATAACGACATGAAACAATCGTTAAATCAAAACAACATAAAATCAAAATGAAAAAATCATTTGTTATCATAATTATAAATTGAAAACAAATGAAATAGAAAGACATGAGAATAAAATATATAGAAACGAAATACTCAAATAATCAGCAACCTGTATATACGTGATTTGGCCAGCCATGATACAGGTGCGGGCGAAAAGTAATCCGCTACGCAACACCGCTGTGTAAATTGCGGATAGAATTAAAATATTATTATCTAAATTGTTAATTTAATGAATTTGGTGGTAATTTAATTTATTGTAAACTCGATAATTATTCTAAGTGTAGAGGCTTTCTTTTATATCCCAGTCAAACCATACCGGGTTTTAGTGATATGCCTAATGTAATAATAATGTATTGTTTTTTTTTGTATAAATAAATGAAAAAAAAATATTGTATTAAAAAACACTAAAAACGCGCTTTTGAGCTATGATACGATATTCCATCAAGGAATGCCAGTGCCTATCTTCCGGCTTCATCATCAGACCTTGAAACCTAATCGTGGTAAAAGTTCATTCCAAGACTTTTCTAACAAGTCCAAATACAGCTATGATACGATATTCCAACATGAAGTTCCAGTTCATATCTTCCGACTCCATCATCAGATCAGTTCGACAGTACCATATTATTGTATTGTCATCAGAACTACATACAGCTGCCAATTTTCATGACGCTACGATCCTTGGAAGATGGTTAAATTAGTTATCTTAGATTCCATTACACATTTCCCACGTACGTTAGGAAAGTGGAAAATATTCAAATTCGAATACTGAAACAAATGGCACCAAAAGGCTCAATACAAATTAAGCAAAATAATTATACAGAACTCTACTCCTCAATTGATGTCTTGCCTATAAGTTTCTTCGTATGGTATAAAATTCTGCTTGACAACAACGAAAACGGTTCGTTACGAATACCTGCCGATCATGTACACAGAACTCGGCTACGTGAAAAGGGGTATTTGAAATATAACAAGCAAAACAATTATTACGGCGATAGAACTCTTGAATTCATTGTTCCAAAATTATTCAATCACTTTTCTATAAAATTAGACAACTCAATCAGCAAATACTTACTAAAGAAAACATTGAAACTTATACTATTAAGCAACCTAAATAATGACTTACCCAGGCGAGCTAATTAAAATAATTTAAATATTATGTAATATAAATACTATAATAACAGAGAAATTATAAAGTATATTAGTGTAAATTAGCATAAATATGTAAAAGCATTAGGATAACTGTAACAAGTAAAAATTCTATTAGACTAAATTAGCATTAACATCACTAAGTAGAATAATTAGGGTAAACCAAGCTAATTAAGATAAGTTAGGTTAGGTTAGGGCATAAGTATAGATATCTAGTATGAATCATTTTATTAGT
>OX155957.1:17626045-17921727 GCA_944548615.1 Micropterix aruncella | reverse complement strand
CACACCGCGCGCACGGAATCACGGATCGACTCGCTTTTATATGTTTTGGGCGTGGCCTTGTCCTCGCAGCGGGAAATATACCGTTCTTGGATTTGCTCTTTGAGATTGCTTGCTTTTGCTTTTGCTTTGCTTTGCATTTCTGTCTGTCTAGACGTCCGGTTCCTTGAATAGGAGCGAATAGATACTTATGCTCACTTTAGTACTTTTGATATCTATTCAGGGTGGACGGTTTTACTCAGACGAATTATATCAATTGATTTTCTTGATTTGTCGTCTTCCTCTGTTGGTTTCCTTCTTCATGGTAGATAGGTGCTATTAGTTAAGACAACGGTATTCATACAGACGTTATCTTAATTTACTTTGCGAAATGTTTTGATTAAATAGATCATAATGTTATGATATCTAAACCAAGGATGATATAAATGGTAGTGTATTTATTAGAGCTGATCGATTCATATGTGAGAGAACGATCTCAAATTGTTGTAATAATTGGTCACAAATCGAATCATATAGCCGTCACACCTGGTACACCGCATGGCTCATATCTGTCTTCTCTCCCTTTGTTAAATTCCTGAAAGATATTGACACATACTTCAAACTATCGAAGTTTCTTGCAACATCTTTGCAAAAATATGGTCTAATGCTGAAACGCTACAACTCCAGCGTGAATTAATAATATTTCGAAATAACTGCTTTATTAATAAATTAAAACCCAATGTGGACAAACGCGAGGTAATGTAATTTAATAGAAATGTTATGCCTATACACTTATTTTGCCACTTTTACGATATGGCCTTCCAGAGAGTAGAATCATTCAAAGATCTAGGAGTAACTTTTAACACGAAGTTACGTTTTAATTTACTTGTAGAAAATATAGCCGAATAGTCATATCGAATGTCAAGATAGTAATGCATTAACGAAACCCGAAACTGTAAAAATATTTTGTATGCTTTGGTATGTAGCCGCTTAGAATAGGTGAGCGTCGCATGGAGGCCACATTAAAACCTACTAACATCAACAATGACTCAAAAGAATGCAATATTTTAACATGTTATCGGTAGAGGATAACATGTTAAAAGTTACGTCTCAAAAATATATGGGAAAGAGCGAGAGAGATACAGTCAATGCGGCCAAGCATTGGCCAACATGTAGAAGGTGCATACAACTAATTAAATATTATATTAGGATTGTAGGAAACTGTTTTATTTGTTCCCAGTTCATTTCACATTAATTAAAGATACCCGGATTTAAAATTTTAACCGTAATTCTCTTCAGTTGTAATCCATATTTTTTTTGCTCTCCTGAAACGTATATGAAATGAGTTACGACTTGTTAAATCTTACCGATAAAACAACGAAAATAGAAAATGAAGACATGCACAATTGCAATACACTTGGTTCTCCACTCTCTGGTCTCCTCTCAGACAGACTGGGAGCAGCCACTTGCATATTTCAAGAAGACGTATCGTATCAAGAAGCTCGCGCAGGCGACGTTGATGCTATTAAATCTTAATAATGTCCCTATAAAATTCTTCCAGCGAATCAACAAATCTAAACGAGACAAAGGAGTGACGTAATGAGATGTTGTATAAGATTGTGATGGATGCTGTGGATAAATATGAAATGAGGAAAACCTGGCAGGAGGAGACGGTTTATGAGCTGGCGTGATAGTGGAAGCCAAGCGAGTAAAATACCTAGGAATAATCTCTGTAACAGAATGAGGTTGATTCTGCTTCTAACTAAAGAGTTTGCTAGTATTACATATTATTATCAAAATGTAACGTCCATAGCCACAATAAAGCAGGTATCCGTCAAATAACCAAAGTGAAGCAGCATCGGACGTGTTCAGTATTTGGATAGGTGACAACCTGACTACTGCCACGTGATGTTATAAAAGCAGACCGCCTGTAAGATACTTGCCCATAGATATTAAGGGGGTCCGTTACCAAAGGCATACCAAAATGATAGACTAGTATTACTAATAATTTAAATGATCTGCTACAGTTGGCAGAAAAAGCGTGATATAGTTAGGGGCGACAAGGACATTTAGAAATTGACGTATCGATAGAAGAAATGGAACTGACGCCGCATGAACTTTTGAGGAGGTTTAAATCAGGAACAATGTCTAGATAGTTTGAGGAAACAATCTTTGCTCCTAGAAATAATATAATAACAAACCCAGAAAAACAAATATTGTGTCTTTTTGCCATGAAAACGACAAATATAGGGAGAATTGATTAGAAGTCTTAGGAATTATAGATACAAGCCTCCATCTTCCGTAAAGATTTATAAAGAAAGGAACGAAAATTTATCATTGTGTATGTGCCTGGTAAAATCTATGCTGAACCAATCGTTTGAAGCCGTCAGTTGAATGTATCTGTGATCAGTTGTTTTGTTCAGTGACCTTGGCCGTATCTCAATACTTAGATGAGACCACATAAACAACAATAAACTAAAATAGAAATATAGTTTTCTCAATAAAATAACTTTTAACCTACGAAGGTAAGAACTATTTAGAGAAAATATTGTCTACAAAGGATGGTAAATTGCTGGTATTCAGAATTACGACGTAGAGGTGCCTTCTTTAGCGCCGTAACATCCACAGGTCGACGAAAAACATCTGTAAAGCAAGTAAACGTCGATGAAGTGAACCAGCTAATACAGGTGACCGACGTGAGACCTATGAGATATCTTTGGGTATTGCAACGACTGTAATTCAAATAATTCTCCATGATGAATTAAGCAATGCCGGTTTAAGACTTGATAAATCCTTAAGCTATTTGAGGTATTACTGCAGTATATTAACATATGACAATAACAATTAACATATGACAATTGCTCACCCGGACATTTTTTTTGAGGGCTCCCAAGAAAGTGAGGGCCCTAAGCTATATCTTGTGTAGCTTATACGTAACTCCTGTACTGGAATTGAGTATTAGAGAGCGTTTCCCGTTGGCTAATTTGACTGAAGAGTTAAAGCAGGTCTAGTTAATTGGTGCCGGTGGTACTCTGCAACGGTTCAACCGTGGGAAATCGATTTCAGTGCTTTGGATCGTATTAGGCGATCAATCGCGAATACACTGACATGCGCCTGAAAGAAACTGTAAATCATTTGTTTGGGTATTTAAAAGTCAACTTATTCAAAAGTGAACAAAAGTTGTCAGTTCTCGCAGGGTATTGAGGAAACAGTCATTAGTTTGGGATATAATTTCAAATCCGGGACATAATTTCACAATTACGGAAGAACGGAGAACGGTTACCGGAAATTGGTACACATTTACGTGATTGCCAGAAATGATAACCGAAGCCCGTAGGGGTAAACCAAAACGTCGCATACCCCCCTCCACTACGATAATGCGAGGTCTTACACCGCTAGGAAAACAAACGTGTTTTAGGGGCAGGATTACATCAAGTTATTGAACCATCATCTGTACAATTTGACTCCTAATGATTATTTTACATTATTGGGATCAAAACTAAGTTGCGTGGTCAGCGGAATCAAGGCCCTGAAAAAGCTGTCGAATCGTTCAAAAAGGCTATTTCAATTTCTCTAATGTCGGTTTATTCTTGCAAATGCAAAACTGCATTGATATCAATGGTAGGTAATTATTATTAAAAAGGGTATTTTTCGGTCATTTCCTTTGAGCTATGTATTTTCCCAGTCCTGATCATTTCGATTTGTCTCAGTTACTAAGTAAATGAGAAATAATAGATGAATTATTAACTGAATATAAAAGTGTGTAAAACCAACTTTTCACCAGATACAGTATCTTCAATTAAAGCCTCAACTTTATTATATACCTACTTATCTCTTGAAGAGGATAACAATATTATTATACAGGCTGAGTTTTTATTTAGTGACATCTTTGAAGTGGGTGAATCAGTACGAGTTAATAAGCAACTGCTGTTTTTTAAAACACAAACATAATTTAAAAAAAAACCTTTTTTTTAATATGAAAATGTAATGTTTCTGAAAAAAGTATAAAAAATAGATAGGCGCGTTGTGACATCTAGCGGTAAGTAAAATATAGCGAATATTGTTTATTCGCGATATTTTGCCTATTGCTAGATGGCGCAGCGCGCTCCACGCTTGCCAAACTTTTATTTATAAGTCAAGTTTTTCAAATATTAAAAAAAATGAGTTTTTCAACATTTCTTTTTGTGTTTTCCATTTTTTTAAATTAAAAGTTGCCTATTTGCTCGTATTGATTCATCCACTTCAAAGATGTCACTAATTAGAAAGACCTTCTATAGTCTTGTATGAATCTGGTGATGAAATAAAATGTATACCTAAAGTTGCTCCTAGAATATGGGAGGTTAACGGATTTTTTTGGTCGGACAAATAAAGGATGTAAGTTAATTGAGATATTGCGATAGCTTTAGCGGGTGTTTATTACTATAAATTTCGTGATTAATGATCACAGAAATTTTAATCTGGCGTGAATCAAAATGTTCTGTATCGCCGGTTAAACTCCCCCCAACTTCTGGTAAAGAGCGAAGGTAGCAAACAGAGTGGGGATTCGCATTTCCCTCGTCCGGCGTGCACAATGTATTTATTGCGGCTGGCAGGAAAAAGTGAGCAAATACACGGTGGTACTTTCCGCAATGCTTGATTAATGGGCTTGTTTTGTCGTTGTCGTAATACTTTGTTCGGTCGACGCCGCGCCCGCGCCGCGCGATTCCCGAATGGAAAATGTTCAAATGAATCATTTTCCAGCAGAAAGTGGTCTCTCTTAATAATTTCTGGGGGCTGCGGTGAGATAAATCACTCGTGGCTGGCGGCAGGCAGGCAACCCGCGTGGGGATGATGTTCGCGAGGTGACGTCTGTGAAGCTGGCGGCATACATGCAATCATGGTATGATATGGTTTATATTTACATTGAGTTTTCTTCAAATCCTTGCACTCTTTTTATATTTTTTCATGAAAACGCTCAGGGCTAGGCTGCTTCTTCTAATAGGCCGACTCAAATTTCCTAAAAAAAATGCTAATATTAAAGTTTACAATAAACATACGCACCTCGCTCTACTGTAAACACTGAGTGCTGGGGAGCTAACATGCCCTTGCTGAGTTGGCCACGAAGACCCATTCTGTTCAGGGTTGGTCACACTCACAGGTCAACACCCATCCGGCGGCCTCTAAGCATGAAGTGCGAGCCCGGGCAGGACTCTGGCCATAGGGCTAGTTTCCCCTAGGAGTCAAGCTTCTGGCGCACCTGGACGGTCTGCGCATTGTGCGGCGTAAGCCAATCGATTGTGCACTCTGACTAACAGTCGGGGGAGTCTGGAAGCAGTACTGTTTCCTATAGAGCGGGGGTGGTTGCGGACCTTACGGCGACTGTTTCACCGCTTCGTAAGGTAGAGAACCGCGCAAGCGACCTCGAACTCGTAACCAATCGAGAGACCGGAGTAATCTGGTCGCAATTGGAAGTAAGGGCGTCAGTGTAAGCCCGCTGGGTAACATACCTGGTTATCTCGCGGATAAGGCGTTGGCCTCTTACGGACATGTGGCGGAGCTTGACGGTGGACTGTTTTGTCCAAGTCTTCTGCGTTCACTTCACGGGAGATAGAACGAACAATCGTTAAAACTTCCTGAGGTGACGGATTCGCCCGTTGTAGTTGACAACTCTATTTGTCGTTATTAATAACGAATGCCGCTATTGTTAGTAACGATTATCGTAACTAATAACGTTATTCTTCATTGATTGTTGTAATCTATTTTTATTAGTTTGGAACTATGTATTAACTGAAATTGCTCTGAAAGTTTGGTTTTTTAACGTATTCACACAATAATAAATGTTTTTTTGTTTGTTTGAAAAACCTTATTCCACACACAATAGAGTACAACACGGTGGCCATATTGCCAAGTGGCAATATATTTCGACCATACCGCCAGGATTATTGTGACGAAAGGTTTATGTGTGCAAATTGATTTATATAACAGCTTATTTTAAAATTTTGTGAAAGTCATAAATCATAAAGTCACTTAAAAAATAAATTAAAAAATAATCATCATAAAGAAAATAAAACGTGTGTCAACTCGATATCGAAGGGAGGAATGGAATATAAGGACAATCAAATGAGACGGGAGGGGGAGGGGGAGGGGGTATTCATGAGTTGAGTAAATGTCTGTTTAGATATTTTTTAAACCCGCTAGATATTTCCGTGCCAAAGGCACGGAATTTCAGAGCCGGGCTGTCTGCACTGCGAAAGATCTAGACATGAAAGTTGATGAATGCTGGGGTATATCCAGTAATAGATTTCCTGTGAGCGCAATGGTATGTAACTCTATGTTTAAAGAATATCCGCACAAGCACAAGCTTTGCTTAGTTAGGCGATATCTGTCAGTAAATATCATCGATTCAAATTGATAACAACCGAATTAACTACGCGTAGATAATCCTTACTATCGTTTCCTGTCGATTCTAGCGAAGTGTGTCACAGCTTCACATATGTAGCTAGGTAAATTTCGTTACGTGATTCGCAGACTATTTTGATCGGGAAATATTGAGGGATCGATTAACTTTACCTTCTAATTTTAAGGGAATTTCCGCGAAAGAATTAAATCAGTCGGCGCGCTTTCTGCTTCTACTTCTTAGTCTGATGGAATATGCCAGGACTATTGAT
The DNA here is from genome assembly GCA_944548615.1 of Micropterix aruncella. NCBI lineage: Eukaryota > Metazoa > Arthropoda > Insecta > Lepidoptera > Micropterigidae > Micropterix > Micropterix aruncella. Next base: position 17,915,104 of record OX155957.1, on the reverse strand, counting down.
ATGTATTATTTATAAAATATATACTAATATTATTTATCGCATATACACTAATGTCTTAATATACCCAATCATTCTATATACACCCGACAGATGAACACCGCACAAAATATCACCTAAATACAGGTTCTGCCTAGCGCAGTGATAGAATCCTGTCAAAGCCGCACTCTTTAGTAAATTTCAAGGGCTCTAAAATCTGTATTTTCATGTACTAGTAACTAATTATAGGAACATTTGTTGTGTAAAATAAGAGATAAATAAAATAGCAAAATATTAATTATGATTTTGATAAACCTCACTGTTGCTTGATAACAGGAATATAAATATAAATATAAATATTATGTAATATTTATATAATATATGATATAGGAGAAAAAGGATTAGAACATGATCGAAATGGTACTGATACCCAAATATTGGAGAAGAATCACTTTGTAATTACAATATAAGCAAACTAAATATAAAAGACAACAAAAGCAATACATTAAGGCGTATTATTGAATAAGAAAGCTATGTTTTTATGGTAACCAGATACAGATAATTTAAACTACACAAGCTTGGGAAATATATAGGTTACCTCACTGAAACAATACATGAAATGCTAAGACATAACGGCGAGAGAATTGAAAATAGAAATTACAAAAGACCATACAAATATGTACTTGAACTGTAGAAAATGGAAGATAACAAGACAGGTGTGAGAGTGGCCACCCCTCACTAGACTCCAATTGATTGTGAGCGAAGGGTGGTTCTCATCATGAAGTTTTCTCCGTGAATGAAAGTCGAGGATGTCGAAGTAGAAGTGTTTAATCAGAAGGTTGAAGTGAGTTGAGTCGAAGTCGCCAGTTCTTAACGCCTTGATTGTTAATTCGCCGTTGTGTAGTAGTATGGGCGCGAGGTGAAGCCGTGGCAGTGTGTCTGAAGTGTGTAGTCGAGGAGCGAGGCTTGACGATCGGTATCGCGGATAATGCAGGTACTGCTTGATAATGAAGAGTAGTCGCGATAACTGTCCACTGAGGGGACGATGTGTAGAGCGCGGTAACTATCCGCCAAAGGAATGATGTGTAGAGCGCGTACTTGTCCACCAAGGGAATGATGGCGATCGATTGAAATGTACCACGTTTTATACCGTTAAGCGGTGACGTAAATAGCTATGAGTGGGGTGTAACATGTGTATCGATCAGAAGAAATGACATGAGTCATCGCTTGCCTGGGCATAATTTGCCAAATTTAGTTGGAAATTAACTGCAGCTGGCTCGTGTAGGTTTGAGCGAGTCTGCGGTTTCTATTCTGTGAAATTACTTTTTTGTTGTGGGTATGTGGAGCGACAGGCTCCTACACAGGTTAAGAATATACCTAATTACAATTATTAATATTTATTCTACAGTTGCCAAGGGGAATCATGACTCTTATCCTTTATGATTAGCGATGAGATACTGAGAAGAAAAGGGAATTTCGGGAGACACAACAACTGGCGTAAACAAAAATCAAAACGACCGAGATGAAACTACATGAATCTATGAAATAAAATCTAAGCAACATGGTCTAATCCTGGGCTCGGGAAACGTGTTTTTAAATTAAATTACATTGATTTCCCTCACAGGGAATTCATAGGTTATAGCATATAGCTTTTAAATAGGGAGGGGGCGGAAGTTAGGATTAGGGTCTGCAATGTCAGCTAGATAAGTCAGATATGTATCCAGGTATGCGATATAAGACAGTTTTAAAGTGCGGAGTCGGCAGAGGGTTAGTGAAAGCTTCCTTAGGCGGCGCAGGAAGAAATGTCGTTTTTAAAAGGTTTAAAAACGAATTTACCTCGTGAATTAAGTAGCACCCGAAGTTTCGGCAATGTTGCAACCGCCGTTGTCCAGGGTAGATTGAAGCGCCGTCAATCCGTTGTTCCGCGGGTAGGCGGCAAACCGATACCACTTCGAATATTATAATAATGGTAGTGGTGGGGCGGCGGTTTCGAAGCGCGCGCATTTTGAAAATCTGCCGGCAACACAATATTCCCTGTATCTTTTGTTACGTCCCTACGTTCGGTGATGGGCATTGAGAACATTTTAAGAAAAGGGTTTCACGTAGTAGAGAGTTTAAAGCCGTCATCTCTATTAGATTTCGGGGGTCTTCTTATTTCAATGGCCTCCCGGTTCATGCGGGGAAAACAAAACTGTTCTTTGGATAGCACAATGGATTTTTGAGAACTGCACCCAGTGGTTAGGTCCGCTATCCAATAAGTGTTCGCAGATCGCCGATTTTTGTCGCTGAACGTTTTCTACAGCTTTGATTTGTTCCATCAGTCGACTGGCTATGGGCTGTTTCGTTTGTTCAATGTAGACTAATATATTTAACCGACTCAAGATATATTAACTGACCCGTAATTTCCGTGTTTTTTTAGTGATTTTCACGCCTGTTTTCATATATATATATATATATATAAATACATTAAAGTCGAGCCCGTTCATAAGCTTCTCTTATCTGCTATTCGCATCCCCAGTCGTCGATAAATCTGTATGAAAATTCTCAATCGGAAACATTACTGACCGCGGCCACATACGCAACGAAGTGTGCGGCAGCGCTTATACCGCCTGCGGTTATTTGCAGTACCGCGGAGTCTTTATTTAGTCGGCTATAAGCTATAGGCTAGGCCGAATGTAATAAATTATAGTTCAATGTCGATGGCGCTCCACGCCCATGTTTGGATTTAGCCGCCAGGGGCGGAGCGGTCGCGCACCGCGCCATCTTTATTTTAGCCCCTTTGTTTCGGTATGGAGAAGGTTGGATGTTGACGATAAAACTGAGTCATAGACAACTCACTTGAAACATACGAGGTGCGACAGTAAAGTAATGAGATTGATTTTGACGAGCGAAAGCCTTCACTTCATTTCTGCCACCGGGCACTTCATTTTTGAACTTCACTTCATCTTCCCATTGCTAGTCATAATACAATATAAGAGGCATAAACGTGCAACCTCCCAGTCGTGGTAGTCGGAGAGACATTAAAAAAAATAGGTTGTGTCACTCCAACACTTTCGCGGTAAATAGCCAAGGTCTGATTTTATCTGAATATTAATTTCACAAATAAAATCTATGAGTGCTCTTTCTCTCTTGGACGGCGGACGAACCCGGTTGGGTTCCGATGCAAATGACGCAAGCGACGCGTTTCGTTACTAGGTTTTCTAGTGAATATTTGATTAAAATATACAGCGGAATTTAAATTATTAGTGTAGCTCGTATATGAGATATTGCGACTAAAATTTCACATTGTGATTTCCGCCCAACAATGCATCTGTTTACCAAATGTCAATACTTTAATTTAAATTTTTCGAGGTGAAATATCACTAGTACGACCGCCTGGTGGACCGATTTCTACCGCAAACTTGTCAAGTCTTTCAATGACCAACTGATGCCTACATGCCAAATTTCTGGTCAATCGGATTAAGTGTTTGGGCGGTATCGTGGAGGAATACACACACACAGACAGGCTGTTGGGTCCCATTGCAATTGCCTCAAGCGGCGCGTTTAGTTTCTCGGCTAAGCGTCAAAATACGGCGTTAATATTTGATTAAAATATATAGCGGAATTTAAATATTATTAGTGTAGCTCGTATAAGAAATATTGCAACAAAAAAAAATACAATGTGATTTTCGCCCAACAAGGCATCTGTGTACCTAATTTCAAATCTATAAATCCAATATTTCGAGGTTGAAATATCACTATTGCGACTGATTTTCACCGCAAACTTGTTAAATCTTGCCATGATCAAATGATGCCTACATGCCAAATTTCTCCTCAATCGGATTAAGCGTTTGGGCGCTATTGTGGAGGAGTACATACACAGAACACACAGAAGTGCGTTCACAACGCTTTCCCTTCTCGTCGGTTGGTAGGCCGGGAAAGTAAAAACAAACTAAAAATGAAATCTAGCGGTAACTCATGAGATATTTGTTTTACGGGCGTTTCTAGACCAATTTTTAGACCAATTTTCCTGAATCTGAATCTGCCCGTTGCCAGTTCAGATTTGCTACCCCTATGCTCAGAATTCAACATGGCGTCCAATACGGCGTCTTACCTTGGGGTGCAAGTGTGATTTCTGTTTTTTCGTTTCAAAATGCTGTTCCAGGTGTAAATTTCGAGGTTTCCCGAGTGCAATCCCGGTTTCAGGATCAATCGCTCACCAGAAGTGTTATTTTCAAGATGGCGGCGGCATGTAGAACCGGAAGTTTCCTGTATTTCCACTTTCTGGGCCGTAAAATGAGCTTCCTTATTTATTGGGTGGGTTTTTAAGGTCTCTTACTAAAATGTGGAGGTCTACAGAGATATTGAGATACCAAAAGTAGGTATTTCAGGATCTCGGTAACCAGAAATATACCTATTTTTAATTCGTGTAATAAGCGACACGTGTTTTTTTGCCTTTCGTCACGGACATGGAATCACGAAATATTGTGCTACGGTATGACATTTATTTTGTCTAGCTTTCCCGTGCCCACTTCGTTGGACGGTAAAGTTTTTACTTGTGATGAAATTATGAGTGTGGTTCGGTCAGTACTGAATGCTATGATTTATTTCCTGACTGACAAAAGAAGAGTTATATTTTTACTGAATATATATGTATGTATTTGCATGCCAATTTGACTATTACTGTTATTTGTGAGTGTCTTCTTGTGAGTGTCTTATTTGTGAGTCTCTTATCTCTTTAACCATTTATGCAGTAAAAGGGAAAAATCTTTTGTTTTAAACACTTGAGATGATAAATTTACTTATTTTGATATGAATTCATAATTGTTGATAATATGACCAATAAACATGACCTAACGATTTAAATTATTTTTTTAATATAAAAAACTACTTTTTGTGACTTAAATATAAAAGTTAGACATATGCTACATCTGACTTTTTTGTAGGCATTACCAAGCTCTAAAACTTTTCTCTAGAATTTAATCATATATCTCTCATCGTTAAAGCAGCGTTCGTAAGAAACATTAGCATTCGACCGTTTTTCTCCGACTTTGCAAATTTATCTACCACGAAAAAGTCTTTTAATATTTTGGATTAATATATAGCCCTATGACACTCAAAAATAACGTGGATTTCTATTGGTAAAAGAATTTTCAAAATCGGTTCAGTAGATCCAGAGATTACTTCCTACAACCTCACAAACTTTACCTTTTTATAATATTGGTTTTGATATGAATTCATAATTGTTAATAATATGACCCATAAACATGACCTAACGATTTAAATTATTTTTTGAATATAAAAAACTACTTTTTGTGACTTAAATATAAAAGTTAGACATATGCTATCTTTGACTTTTTTGTAGGCATTACCAAGCTCTACAACTTTTCTCTAGAACTCAATCATATATCTCTCATCGTTAAAGCAGCGTTCGTAAGAAACATTTTCATTCGACCGTTTTTCTCCGAATTACTTTGCAAATCCATCTACCACGAGAAAGTCTTTTAATATTTTGGATTAATATATAGCCCTATGACACTCACAAATAACGTGGCTTTATATTGGTAAAAGAATTTTCAAAATCGGTTTAGTAGATCCAGAGATTACTTCCTACAACCTCACAAACTTTACCTTTTTATAATATTGGTATAGATTAAACTCGATGAGCATACGACGACAGCATACGGTAAGCTTTAGAAGGCTTTTAGAAATGAGGTTACGTCAAGAGCTCAAGTTTTTCGTTGGCATGTAATGTTTCGTGAAGGCATAACGAATGTTAAAGACGAAGACCGCAGTGGACGACCGTCAACATCACGTCTGTCCACAGGCCATGGTGCGTGAAATCGTACGATACGATCGATGATTATCTGTGAAAATGGTTTTATACAAAGTGAACATCAATCGGGAAACTGTTCGATAATTGGATTCATCATCGCGATAATACGCCGTGCCAATCTGCGTTGTCTGTACAGCAGTTTTTAACTCCATAAATCACTTTAGTACTAACACAGTCACCTTACACCAGGTGTGTGTTTTTCTTATAGGATCAAATTGGAGGTCAAGGAACAAATAGAGTTGTCAACTGCAACGGGCGCACCAGTCACATCAGGAACGAACGATTGTTCGTTCTATCTCCCGTGAAGTGAGCGCAGAATACTTGGACAAAACAGTCCACCGTCAAGCTCCGCCACATGCCCGTAAGAGGCCAACGCCTCTTCAATGCTCGTTTATATAGGTTAGGTTATTTATTCCATAGAATTACGATCTAAACGAGGAATGACAAGTTCACCAATGTTCGACCATATTTCTGGTAAATATAATATTGTCTTGTATATTGAGTATATGTTTTATTGTGCTTATTATTTGATGATATTAATGATTATTTTTCAATATTGGACTTGAATTTATTGCACGATTATTTGATTTTATTTCATGTAAAGGAATTATATAGTAGAGTGATAGATATTCATATTTTTTTATTGTTTTGCCTACTTAATAGTAGTGATAAACATCCAAAAAAAAAAATAACATTACATTCAATTAAAAACAGCCTAATATAATTACAACTTAATAGTTGTAATTATATCAGACGGTTTAAATATATATTTTTTTTGATGTGAAACACATTATATTTAACTGGAGATAACTAGGTATGTTACTCAGCGGGCTTACACTCACGCCCTTACTTCCAATTGCGACCAGATTACTCCGGTCTCTCTTGGTTACGAGTTCGAGGTCGCTTGCTCGGTCCTCTCCCTTACGAAGCGGTGAAACGGTGTAAACCGAATCTATCGCGGACGACGGCATCCTTTGCCCGGCTGTTCACCCAGGATCGGGTAGCCGATGGTCGTTTCAAGAGCAGTCGCCGTAAGGCCCGCAACCACCCCCGATCTATAGAAAACAGTACTGCTTCCAGACTCCCCCGACTGTTAGTCAGAGTTCACAATCGATTGGGTCACGCCACACGGTGCGCAGACCGTCCAGGAGCGCCAGAAGGTTGACTCCTAGGGGAAACTAGACCTAAGGCCAGAGTCCTGCCCGGGCTTGCGCTTTATGCGTGGAGGCCGCCGGATGGGTGTTGACCCGTGAGTGTGACCAACCCTGAACAGAATGGGTCTTTGTGACCAACTCAACAAGGGCCCCTTAGCTCACAAAGGTCAAGGGACAGTGGTACCCCGGTTCCTATTTAAATCGAATTCCCTTATTTTTTTGTTGATATTTTAGAAATTTGGACCTTTACAAACGACACGGCCTGGTGGCATAGTGGTTAGGGCGCTGATCTTACATTGTAAGGGTTCTGGTTCGATTCCCGTCAGGGTCACCATTATCCGTTGGGATAAAATTAACGAAATTGCATTTCAATTCTGTTGTTGTTCGAATGCAATAACAAGACACACACACACACGTGTTACTCGCACATATACATATAAAAACTTCATATTCTAGTAGGCTGTAAGAGATTGTCGTATGATAATAACCCCCCCCCCCCCCATTAGGAAATTTCACAATAAAGAATAGAAAGAAACAAACTTTTCGATCAATTTTCCGTTGCTTTTATAAGGGCTTCCATTTCTGATCATTGACTTATGCGACTTTTCATATAAATAATAATCAAATATTTAGACTATAGTCACACTGGCCTCTGCTAATTTCTCCAGCCAGAAGGCGAGCGAGCCAGCGAGCTAGTGCCAGCGTTGCCACATTGGCAATTTAAATCCTATTCGTAGGTGAATTTTAGTAGTTGTAAGATAAACACCTTCCAATCCACCAACTAAATCGTACATAATTTTTATGCTGCGTTTTAGACTGCTGTAAGATTTCATCGAATATTACTAGTAACGCTGGCGTGTAAGGTCCTTGCGCCCTACAGTGCACGATATATCAAATATATGACAATACACATATTTGCTAAAAGTATAAAATCTCGTATAAGATCACGCTGCATGACCTTATTTCCAGACTTGCTTTCCTAGATGTGTGATAAAGTCAAAATTTTCGGTGAAGACAGTAACAAATTTAGTGAGTGAAACGTACGAGTACATTAATTAGGAATTTATCAATTTATCAATTAGGAATCAATGATATTTTTGTAATCGACATATAAAAAATTAAAAAATGCTCTAATAATGAACATTAGAAAAAACCATATAACGCGCATCGATGCTTTGAGGACCTCTATCTTTGAGGTCTTTAGAATAAGAATTCTCTAACGTGAGATTCTAACGTGATTCAGATTAAAAATTCCCGTGAATCAGAACTAGAGGTATGCTACAAATAGAGTTGACAAGATCGCTGATCTTGATTGAAGATCATCGCAAATTTCTTGTGTGAAGGGCTGGTGCGAATTTTTTGCATATTTTTAGTGTTTTAGACAAGTAATCAGGATATCAATTAAATCTCCATAAAATTACCTGTTTTATAAATGGAGCAATTTTTTTATATTCATACCGATTTCTATATCCGTATTTTCTTCAAAACGTGTAAACTTTATCTTTTCTTAAATTATTCCTTGTTTGTTTTAGTTTAATATTTTTATATCTTTGTTGTAAGTAAAATGAAGGAATATTTTATTTAAAATCTTATTCTTATTTTTACTCTTTTAAATTGTTTTTTTTTCTGATTTATATTTATTCGCTGATATTTTTATTGGTTATGGTTTTGTAATTCAATATGGTTTGTAATTCCAAATATTAGAATTACAAAACAATATGATTATGTAATTCTAATATTTTGTACATACATGGGATATATGTCATTTTTATAAACACGGTAATGTTGCAAGTAGGTACATTCAAAATTAAATCTTTACCTTAGAACAGGTCCCGGTCTAGTTAAGTGACGTTGCCACTAGACTATGTGATTTATTCATTTTCTGCTTTTTATTCAATTTTGTAAATACTTTTCTGCATATTTCCTACGCTGGAATTGTTTACTCTTATTTTAAATTTGCATTACTTATAAATAAAATAAAAAATGAACATTCGGAGACTAATAACATTGATATAAAACTGATATTTTCAAAAGCATTTCATTATAGATATAGAGGTTAAGTTCCAAGATTGATTTAAAGTAATTTTTTCATGACCAATAGATTTCCTAGTAATCGTGGAAGTACGATTTAATGAATAGGATCGCGGTTGACTTAGGTCATTTTAAGAGGGCGACAGTTGCCGACGGTGCTGTTTTAAATGCAGTTTGGTCTGTGCTCTTCAGATTACGTGAAAAATACCAATTGATAAAAATTGTGCATAATATCAAACTAAACAAATTTAAATGCCCATGAATCATGAAAGTTTTATTGAAGCTATATTATTATTTAAAAATTAATTTTAAATCGTTTTAGCTTAATAGTAATAAATCCTTTAAATCGAAATCGATGCGTGTATAAAAGTGAGGAAGAAGAAAATATTACATAGTTTGAGTCGATTTCTTCACTATGCAGGGTACTTCTTTAACCAATATTTCTCATTCTTATAGTGCTTCAGAATTCAAAAAAGGATAAATCTACTTTGAAATGTTTTAGCCATCAAGTCGATAAACTGTATTAACAATAAGGACAACCCTGGTTTTATATAGTACGCAAACAGGAAATTAATTCGTTACGTTATGGTAAAGCAAAATCAGCATGTTTAATTAAGACGGCAACGCGGCGATGGGGTGTAGTTTTATGACCTCAACGATTATTTACCTTGTATGATGTCTGACACAATGATGAATTGACACTGTCCTCCTTTTTCTTTAAGTACTGAGTCCGGTGACCAATGTTGGCGACCATGAGTATGGTTTCAATAGCTCCCCAATTGAGGCGCAGATTTATCAACCGGGAAGTCTATCTTGATGATTACCTTTCCGTCACTATACATAACCTCCTTTTTGCCCAAAATTGGGTGTCAAGTTTTTTGAAAACCTGACCTAATGACCTAGATAAACCGGGGACAATAAAAAATGGGTAATTTTTCTGTTAATGTTATTTACTACGATAAATGATATTTAATGTAAATATAACGTGTTACTTTTACATATTCTAGTATCTGACCTATCACAACTATTAGCATAAAAAAAAATAATAACGAGACACCGAGACATGTTTCAAATATGGCAGAAGTTGAAACAGATATCAAGGACAATTGAAAAGTTAATTAAAAGTGACATTCCTTTAATTGCTAATTAGTCTATAGGTATTATTTATACGACAAAATATTACCAAGCTGCTAGATATAAGTAATATAGTTTGTGAGAAAGAACATAATAATATGGATTTATTATTTAAAATGACTTCCTTGTGTATTTGCTCTAACAGTAAATCTGCATTTACTTTTATCTGTGATTCCTAATACTATTTAAGACATTATAGAATAATGTTATGTTCAAGTAATTTGTACATTTCCAGCTAAGAAAAACTATTTAAAGAAATTCTAGAACAATGGAATGTTTTATTTAAGTAATATAATGTTACTGAAGTCATACTTAAGGAATGATTGATATGTGTGTGAAGGCCGATTATTTCTATTGTTCCTATAACAGATTTTAGATTGAATACTGAATATTTTTTGAACCTCTAATGTCACCAATTATGTGTACATTGCCAGCTAAGAAAAACAATTTAAAGAAATGTATTAATTGGTCTAAAATAAATATTCAGTTTCATAATGTTCCAGTCCCCATTTTAGTGATACAAGGCCCTAGTCTTCAAAAATTTACGCCTAGCGCTCTTGTGATGAGATGTCAACATTTTCTATTTTTTAAAGTAAACATACAATATGAAAAAAATACATTGTATGCGATAATTGGCAATATGAGTAATATTTAGGATTTTTTTGACCTTTTAGTTCGGAATGTAGGACTAAGTAAATGGGCCTCAAACTTAGTTCGTTTTCTTTGAACACGCTTGGAGTTGATTTTCTGCCCTTAGATATGGACAACTAATAAGTTATCGAAAAAAATATTCAGCGCAAAATTGAATTCATATGTTCCTCTTTAGTATGCGCTGGTCAGATTTTTCAAAAGTTTTTTGAATTTCTTAATCTAAACGTCACAATAAATAAGATTTTCTCGTTTTTTTACGTTGAATAAACCATACTTTCTCTCTTTAAAAGCTACTCAAAATAAATAATATTTAAATATTATAAAATACAAGCGTTGATTGATAGAATAAAAATAAAATTATTATAAAAAGTATTGTTTTCATAACATTCTCAATTTCTGAAAGTTCGCCCAAATCCCGGCTTTATATACGAAAACGCTGATAGAAATTTACATAGTACGAGCCGAGCGCTCGTAGTGATCGGACGTTTGGATCTACGCAAATTTTCGTGGTATCTCTCGCTCTAACAGTTATTCTCCCTCACACACAGATTCATTACGTTATATGGACAGAGTTAACGCGTAGTCAAAGCTTACTCTACTTATAAATATTATAATATTTATTTTGTGGTTTGATTAGTTGTATAATATAATAATTATAAAGGAAAAACTATCATTGTACAAATGGGTCAAATGTTAAACTAAAGCAAATAGAATGCAAGGGTAAGTATATTTCTATTACTTCTTGGCATTTCTAAGGGGCTATAAAAAATGGCAAAAGTGAAACAATATTATCCGTCCGTCCGTCCGTCCGTTTTGAAGCTCTGATGATTGATCAGAAAACTGGCAATGGCACTTGAAGAGTTTAGGTAGTAGACATACCGAGTTTTGGCTCATTCGTCACAATTCGTCGAGCAGCTTCTACTTTTGAGGTCTTGAGGCTCTGATGATGGATCAGAAACTGGCAATGGAACTTCAAGAGTTTAGGTAGTAGACATACCGAGTTTTGGTTCATTCGTCACAATTCGTCGAGCAGCTTCTACTTTTGAGGTCTTGAGGCTCTGATGATGGATCAGAAAACTGGCAATGGAACTTCAAGAGTTTAGGTACTACACATACCGAGTTTTGGCTCATTCGTCACAATTCGTCGAGCAGCGTCTACTTTTGAGGTCTTGAGGCTCTGATGATGGATCAGAAAACTGGCAATGGAACTTCAAGAGTTTAGGTAGTACACATACCGTGTTTTGGCTCATTCGTCACAATTCGTCGAGCAGCTTCTACTTTTGAGGTCTTGAGGCCCTGATGATGGATCAGAAAACTGGCAATGGAACTTCAAGAGTTTAGGTACTACATATACCGAGTCTTGGCTCATTCGTCACAATTCGTCGAGCAGCTTCTACTTTTGAGGTCTTGAGGCTCTGATGATGGATCAGAAAACTGGCAATGGAACTTCAAGAGTTTAGGTACTACACATACCGAGTTTTGGCTCATTCGTCACAATTCGTCGAGCAGCGTCTACTTTTGAGGTCTTGAGGCTCTGATGATGGATCAGAAAACTGGCAATGGAACTTCAAGAGTTTAGGTAGTACACATACCGTGTTTGGGCTCATTCGTCACAATTCGTCGAACAGCTTCTACTTTTGAGGTCTTGAGGCCCTGATGATGGATCAGAAAACTGGCAATGGAACTTCAAGAGTTTAGGTAGTAGACATACCGAGTTTTGGCTCATTCCTCACAATTCGTCGAGCAGCTTCTACTTTTGAGGTCTTGAGGCTCTGATGATGGATCAGAAAACTGGCAATGGAACTTCAAGAATGTGGGTAGTAGTTATATCTAGCATTGGCTCATTCGTCACATTTATACGTGTTACATAAATCGATACGCACCCGCATAGGCACAAAATTTACGTCCTATGACCCAAAATTGGTCTATAAGGGCTCTATTATCTCCCTTATAGACCCAAATAACCACTTCAAATTTCTTGGCAGGAAAATCACCTGCCAGGGAAAAGACCTCTCTGGCGATCATGTTATAGAACATTTCAGTAGTTGCCTGGAAAAGATAGATGCACTGCTAATTTCTGGCCCTCGTAAGGCTTGGATCTATGACAACTATCTAACTTCAAATTTGTCATGGCCCTTTCTTATTTACGATTTCACCAAAACCCAACTGTCTCGACGGTCTGCGCACCGAGCGGCGCAAGCCAATCGACTGTGCTCTCCGACTAACAGTCGGGGGAGTCTGGGAACTGTATTGTTTCCTATAGAGCGGGGGTGGTTGCCTACCTTACGGCGACTGCTCTTGAAATGACCATTGGCCATCCGATCCCGGTTCAGAGACGGGCAAAGGACGCCTTGGTCCGCGATAGATTCGGCGTACACCGTTTCACCGCTTCGTAAGGGAGAGGACCGCGCAAGCGACCTCGAACTCGGAACCAATCGAGAGACCGGAGAAATCTGGTCACAATTGGAAGCAAGGGCGCGAGAGTCGGCCCGCCAGGTAACATTACTGGCTATCTCGCGGTAAGGCGTTGGCTTCTTGCGGGTTGTGACGTAGCTGGACGTTGGATTGTTCTGTCCAAAGTCTTCTACGCTCACTGCAGGGCGACAGAACGAAAAAATCGTTAAAACGTCCTGTGGTGACGGGCTCGCCCGTTGTAGTTGACACCGCAAGTTGTCTCGTCTATATGCACTGGTGACAGCTAGTTTAAAATCCTGGTTGTCCTTAGCCAAAACAGCTGACCCCTCGACTCTCTTCAGGTCCAAACACAATTTTGGGCTAGCTCTAAAACTGCCCTCTCTGCTCTACGCCAACTCAAGAATAACCAAAAATTAGATTCTAAGCAATTCCAAGGATCCTGCAATATCGAAGCACGTAGTAAGTGGCCGTAGTGAGTCAAATGATCTACAAGTAAGCCACGATGTAAGTGGCTTTTATAATTATTTACTTTATAATCATCTTATTGATCAATTCTAAAAAGAATATATACACAAAACTATCAAATATTTCAAAATATTGAATTTTTACATATTTTATGTTTTGTTCATTGTAAATAATCCATTTAGGTTAAAGGTAATCTTGTAGATCCTTGAGTTAAACATCATAAAAATAATTACCACGAAAATATTAGCCTGGGATAACAGTCTCAGCTACCAGACATATTCTAATCCCGACAGGAACTAGAATGTGATTAATTGTTGAGTTGTTTAGCTCTGGCTAATTTGTTCATATGAGTTCTAAAGAGCTTAAAATCGAATATCCATTTATAAATTCTGAAAAAAAATCCCGTATAAAATATCCAAAGATGAGTAAATACATAAATACATTTATTTAGTAGAGCATCTTTCATGTCAAGATCGACCCCGAGCTCGCGCGAACCCCTCGCGGCCCGCCGTACCCACACACCCCTGGCCCGGCCGAAGTCAAATATCATATTTTGCACGGCAGGTCTGACGCCTTAAATTGGAAAAATCTGCAACCCGGTTTTTATAATAGAGAATCTATGTAAACTTAATAGTTGGCTTGAGAGCAACAACCTTACACTAAATGCATCTAAAAGTAACTTCATACATTTTACAAATCACCGAAATCGCCAATAATATTTTCAATAAATAACACTGCTATTCCTCAAACTGCTTGTACTAGATTTTTAGGCGTACATATCGACGAACTTTTAAAATGGAACTTCCACTGTGAAAATCTCGAAGTAGGTTAAGTCGGGCGTGTTATGCTTTGAGTATTGTAAGAAGGTCGTTTGATGAATTGCAAACAAGAAATATTTATTTCAGCTATATTGAAGCTATCACAAGTAATGCCATTAAAATCTCGGGAAATTGTTATAATGACTGAGCTTTTTAAGAATAAAGAAACAATTAAAAGCATTTTTCGGATACACATACTAAAAATACGAGAAATAAAAGGATTTTTTTTATACCATGTACTAACCTAAACACAGCAAGGCAAGACCCAAATATACCGGGCCATATTACTTTAACAAAAAAGTTTAAAAAAGTTTTTAAAAAAAATCAAATGGAAAGCTTATTAAAAAAAATGCCGAAAGAATTCTTATTAGAAAAGCTTTTAATTCGGTCGAGGAGTTTGTTAAATTTAAATGATTTTTTAATTTTTGACCATTTTTTTTGACAATTATTAGTAGCATTTATGAATTATTCTGACTTTTTCTGATTTTATATTTTCTTCATTATTTTAATTTGTGGTTTTAGTAAGTACATCTTAATGTACTTACTAAAGTTACTAACTAATGTACTTACTAACTAATGTACTTTTTTGAGTATCACCAGTATTAAAATGTTGCATATCGACATGTCGTAAAAACAATAATGAAGAACTTTGAACTGTATGTACCTGATGATCAATGCGGATGTTGTATAAACGGACGAATAGACTGTAATTTAAATGTACCTGGATATTACGTTACTACAATCTGTTAGGATTTTTTGGAAATAAATAAATTGAATAAAAATATGAATTGACACTCTTTTGTGCTAGCATCTACGAGTATGAGTCATAGGTGATTGGAGAGAGTATCTCGTGGCACCTCTCACAATCGTGGACGTAGAGCATTATATTATGTCTAATTATTTTATCCACTATTGCAATGGTTCCCTTGTTTCTATTCTCCCCGATCTACCCTATAGTTTTGTTTCTGATTTCTTTTTTATCTAAAAATCGATTAGAGCTTCTTTTAAAATGTTCCGTTTGGTATATCCTGAGTTATAAAAAAATACATTTTATAAATGTTGTCTGCATACGGATATACTGTATCCTACTACTATATAAACGCGAAAGTTTGTAAGAATGAATGTATGGATGTTTGTTACTATTTCACGTAAAAACTACTGAATGGATTTTGATGAAACTTTACAATAATATAGCTTACACAACGGAATAACACATAGGCTATAATTTATAAAGATATATAGTTTTCTATCATCATTATCACAATTTTCCATCACCACTCGGGTGAAACCGCGGGGCGCAGCTAGTATTACATATTTTAATCTAATCTCTAAATTAAACTGCAAAACAATACGTAAATGACGAAAATACTGTCAAAATGCTGTGAAGTTTATTAAAATACTGTAAAAGAGACCTCCCGTGAGACCAATTAATTACGGAGTCCATAATTAGGAGCAAGACTAATTTTCAACGAAAATCGACGAAAAAAATAGTATGTACAGCTGTCCTTCGTATATTGATAATAAACTTTTATTTGCACTTAAATAATAAAGGGCGCTCTTATTTCCCAGCTATGGCCCGGGAAATAAAACATTATTACCAACCTGCGTGTTATTACCAGTTATTTAAACAAACACGACAAACATGCAAGTAACCTTTTAAAGATATATTACTACTTCTTGCTTTGCTCGTATAAAAAATAATTGGTTGTGTCACCCCAACACTTTCCCTGCAAGTAACCAAGAACTGATTCCACCTGAATACTAATTTCATAAATGAAATCCACGAGTGCCATCTCTCGGCCGGCGGATGAACCCAGTTAGGTCCCATTGCAATTGCCTCGGGCGGAGCGGTTTTCCTCGGCTAGCCTCGGGCGGCACGGTGTTAATATTTGATTGTAATATATGTAGGAAAATAAATATTATTAATGTAGATTGTATATAAGATATTCCAACCAATTACACAATGTGATCTGTTTACCAAATTTCAAGTCTCTAAGTCCAACATTTCGAGATTGAAGTATGACTAGCACGCCCCCTGGTAGACCGGTTTTAACCACAATCTGTTCAACTCTTGCCATGACCAAATGATGCCTGCATACCAAATTTCAGGTCAATCGGATAAAGCGTTTGGGCGCTATCGTGGATGAATATATACACACACAGATATGCAGACACCACATTCACAAACACACACACATTCAATATTTACGCGGCGACAGGCGAGGGTTGAAAACCCCGCCCACCACCCGGGCAGTTCTAACGACGTGGGTCGTTTTATCTGCCCAGGATGTCATGCAACGACAACGGAAGGGTAGCGCGTGAGGGGTGAGCGAAAGGAGACCTTATGAGGGATTCTCCGGGCTTCAGCCCCCGCCGGCACCCCGTAAACCGTTTATTTAAAATTCAAAATTATTACAATTAATTACTTAATTACTAGACTAAACTAGGAGACTAAGCGGTAACATATTTAGTTTTTTACATAGTATAATATATTGTTATTTTAATTGCAATGATGAGGCGGTGGAAGTTATGCTCCATGCGGCATGTCGAAAAAAGAAAAAGAAAAAACGGGCAGCAAACGGCAGGGGCGCCGTCGGAGACGTCGACGACCGGGATCCTGTGAAAGGGCACGCACCCACAAGGGCGATTAGGGACGATACAGTACGGGCGACTTCGGATGATGAAGCAGCCCCCGGCTCGCACCGCTAAGAGGGGGGCCCTCCCCCGGGGGAGGATAGCCCCTCTGCCTCAGATCCTCCCAGAGGGACACCCAGTGATCCACAAACTTGCGAAACGCAGCAAAGCAACCCCTACAACTTACCAAGTCCGCATACCAAACCGGCAGACTGCCGACGCACGAACCAACCACACACAACATTTCCGCCCGTGCGGCGTCGAGCTTGGGACATGTCCAAACGATGTGTTCGGCCGTCTGGCGAACACCAGGGATCGTCGTTGAGCCCAAGGTCAAATAACTTGGCTTTGAACTCACCGTGACCCCCAATGAGCTGAGTGACATGGTGGTCAAGCCGCAGAAAATCCTCGTTTTTCATCCGCTCGGACACCGACGGGAAGAAACTATGGGTAAGGCGGCCCGTGCCGCCGCCATCCCACCGCTCCCGCCAGACGCGCAGACTCTCCGCCCGAATACGACGGGACCAGCCCACCAACGTGGAGGACGCCGGGTCCACCGACAGACTAAAGTAGTCTACCGGCACCCCTCGTCGAATCCATGACACGGCTGCCCGCTCCAGAACCTCCAGATCGATCGGCAAAACTCCAGCGAGGACGGGAAGAGCGAGAGTAGAGGTCGTCCGGTATGCGCCAGTAATCGCCACAAGCGGGAGACGCTGGCCACGCAGCAGGACAACGCGCATGGCCTCCGATATGGATGGCCACGCCCAAGCACGCGCGGCATAAGCCACCTGCGGGACAAAAACACCCTTGTAGAGCAGTCTGACGGCCGGGGAGCGGATGCCCCACTCGGCCCTGCTGGAGCGACGAATGGCGAGGAAAAGATCTCGCGATTTCGTAGCCACGGTTTTCGCGTGTAAAAGATGCGACAGGGACGCCGACAACGAGACCCCCAGGTAGCGAACGGACTGCGGAAAAGCCACAGGACGTCCTCCAACCCGGATAAGCGGATTACGCTGGAGACGCCCCTTTAACAAAAAGGCTTGCGACTTGGCAGGAGAGAAAGAAAGCCTGTTGCGCTTTCCCCAATCGAGAATCAGGTCAATCGAACAGGCCGTCCTTCTCTCAACCTCGGCACGACTCTTGCCGCCCACCAGGAGGAGGGCGTCGTCAGCGTATGCGCTGACGGTGCAGCCCTCCGGGTATGGCAGCCCGAGCATATCGTCAAAAAGAATATTCCACAGACAGGGACCCAACACCGACCCCTGCGGACACCCCATAGAAGGAACCTTGCTTGCTGACGAGGGCCCATACTTAATAATAACGGACCTGTCTGAAAAATAGCTTCGGATTATCCTAAGGATGTTGTTCGGGCACTGTCTGAGACGAAGCTTGCTCACAATCATCGGCCACCAAGCGTTGTCGAAGGCACCCGAGATGTCGAGGAAAACCCCGACGACGTATTGTCCGTCAAACGCGCGAACCCATTCCTTCGCAAATAGGATGGCATCCTCAGTGGACCTCCCGCGGGTAAAGCCAAACTGCCGGTCGCTCTGAGGGGAGAGAGTCGCATCAAGCCGATCGCGCACGAGCACCTCGAGCACTTTGCCTAAAATGGGCAGAAGTGTGATGGGCCTGTAAGCTTTCGGATCCGACCGAGGTTTGTCGTTACCCTTGGGAATTACACGCAGGAGACCAACCTTTCAACAGGTGGGAAAGTAGCCGTCGTTAATGCATTTCTGCATTAACGACGGCTACTTTCCCACCAAACACACACACAGACTCACAGACAGACTTCAGTCTGTAAATGGTCTTATTCGTCCCTGGGGGAGAGTGGGGGGGGGGGGGGGGAAGATCCTGCCCTGGCTAGAGAATTAGCTTTCCCTTTCCTTTTATGTGTAATATAAAATATACTTTGTCTCAGTACCCAAGCAAATTATACCATGTTTACGGAATAGAGTATTTAATGGGGATATTATTTGTGTGTGTGTTTATATGTGTGTGTTTTATTGGTGTTTGTATGTATGCTTCAAACGAATTTCTAGTCTATGATTTGAAAAGCTATAGCAACGATAGGGTGGGCGCAAAGGCGATTTCGGTAAACATAGACACTTTAGAGCTGCCTTCTGCAATGGGCGAACCCGACACCTCAAGCTGTTTTTTGTATAATGATATAATAATACTATTCTTTCAGCCGTGAGGTGATTACACAGAGACTTAGGGATAACACAGCACAGTCTAGCTCCGCCAACATGCCTGTAAGGAGCCGACGTCTTACCGAGAGGCACTGGAATGTGAATACAGGGAGCCACTGCCAGATTTAGCCGGATTCCTCCGTCCCCCCGTCTGGTCATGGGTTCAAGGTTGCTTGCGCGGCCTCTACTTGACTAAAGCAGATTTTAGTTTGAATATTTTACGGACCGCGACGCTCTTTGCCAGCAATGGTCACTAGGGATCGGGTAGCCGATGGATCGATTCAAGGGTTGAAGACGTCAGGTTGACAACTATCATCCGCTCTCATAGAAACATCCATCTTCAGACCTCCCTGGTTACTCTCCGGCTGGGGCTTTCTTCGTCTTTTCAGCAGGAGCAGATAGTGTTTCAACCGCCCAGTTTCGCCCGAGTTATTTCCCCGAATCCGTGATCTTTCGATCCCAACCGCCTCCCACTGCTGATTTACTGCCGTGGCAGAGGCTCACAGCGGCCCTGACAGGGTAAGCCCTTCTTCAAGGAGGCTGCACATATGATTTAAAACAGTGAATTGGGCAAGCCGGATGACAGAAAGAGTTTGGCTAACACCACACAAGTTGCACGGAATCATGAGGATCCGAGGCCTAGCGGTGCCGCTGCACCCGTGCCACCTTCACCCTGGATCCGCCGATACCTTAAAAGGTAAAGGTCCTTTAATTCCTGTCCCTATTCCCTCTACTTTGAATACATCTGTGTATGTATGTATCAGGTGATTGCGTTCGGTGGTAGGTACGATCAGTCAGCCAGTCAAACACCGTATCTAAATGACATTATGGGTATTCCATAAAATATTGTTGCGCTGCAGTAGCTATCATAACCGTCCCTGATTAGATCTAAACAACCACCGTGTTAATGATAATGTGATTTTGTCTCGATATCCTAATTAGATTTGTCGTGATTGGCGTCAACGTTAATTGCCCAGATTAGTCGCAGCGCCGGAACGAAAACGCGGCGGAGATTAAATTAAGGCCGCCCGTACGTTTAATAAATGTGGTCGACTGGATATTATTAAATGATGATCGCATTATGACACACAACTGCAATTAAAACAGCATTTCGCGACAATTAGCGAACGCATTAGCGGTACGTTCACCCGTCGCTCCCGATACACTGCAATTAGGAAGTGCAGCGCGGATAGTGTGCGGAGAATATAAATATATGATTTGATATTAATGATATGATATTTTCATTAATTGAGTGTGTGCTGTGGGAAACATCCAAAAACAAATATTGGGAGACGAAAGCAGGCGATGAAGAGGATTACGAAATGAGGGGATAGCCGATCACATGGCTACCCCCACTTAGTCCTAATTAGACTAGTTTAGGATGTCTTGTCAAATAGTCCTTCTATATCAATGCCACGTCATTTAATACGACAGTAGTTTTATTAAATGTAGTTGTATTTTATTTACTACAGGTAGTGATAAAAAAAATATATTTTGATATTGCTATAGAAATAGCTTTGAAGATTAAAAAGATTTTTTTCTATTATCATAGCATCGGAGCAGGAAAGAAACATTACGAAAAACTGTATTTATTATTTTTATCATTGGTCCCTTTTATCGGTTTCAAAAGTTCTCCTAATCTGATTTCTATTTAATAAACTTCACATTTTTTTTTAATCAATCTTTCCTGATAAATTTCTCATAAAAAACCTGTCTCTGGCTGGATTAAATCTGACAGTCTATTAAAATATTCAATCTAAAATCGGAAACGGTCCAATTACTGAATGAATGGGAACCTATCTGATTCCTATCTGTCATTCGAGGAGTCAGCCCATTGACAATTAGGTAATAGGGAACAGATAAGAATCTGTCGAGAATTTCATTCTTAAAATGTAACCGAATTAGAATATGTATATGCGATTAGGTGACTGATGGAATGATCTGCAGTTATCATTAATTCATGCTATGAAAATGCTGTTTATGGTGTCTATCATTTTTTGAGTTAAATTTGTCTAAATACGTAATTAAATTAGTGCTGAATCAAAGAAGAATATTTGAAGCGAATTTATCGTTAATAACCTTGAACTCGATATTGTAATGGATATAAAAGATGATCTTGTAACGGCGTCATTAAACTCATAGATCAATGGGACGAGGTAATCAACAAGATAGATTCTTGATATCAGAGCCAATAAAAATGTCTAAAATATTAATACGTATGGGAATTGGCGTTTCCGAGCTCTTCTGCAATTTGTCATTTTGTAGACGTGAGAGCTCCGTACCACTCGGTACATCAGTCGATGATGATTCGTTATTTTTTTTAATGAATCATGATTAGATGAATGCTTGTTTCAGTATGTTTCAAATCCGATAATTTAAATATTTTTGCTGATTCTTGTGAGTAAGTTGTCGTAATCATTTTTTTTGAATATACGAAGTATAATATAATTTATTGTAGCCATTTTCTATAGGTATCGACAACATTCAAGTGAATTGGCCCCGTAAAGTCTAAACTGAGTGGTGATTCTTGAAAAATTTAGCGTGCTAAATTTGTCTATGGCCCATGTAAATCAAAAGGATCATAGTATACCATTTCGTTCCTGAAAACCCCCTCTTCTACATTTCCGTTCCGATTTAGGTAAAGTATTTGCAATAAATTGTGGTGGATTTTAACAGCTTGCTTGGCAGGTTTCGCATTTCCTCACAACTGATTCCAATCTTTGGATATTAAACATATTCTGGTGCTATATTAATAATGTAATTTTTATATTGACACACGTTATTGCTAAGTGATTATGCAATTGGTAACATTGGGCAATGACGTATCTGAAATAAAATAACTAAAAAACAAAATATTCATAGCTAAATAATATCAATATTAAATAATCAAAATAATAAACAAATTATTAACTGTAAGAAATCTATACTTTAATAATGACCCTTGAATATTCTAATAGACGTCAGGCGCAAGAAACAATTATAAACAAATTACGATGTTATTTACGATGTTTTTTAATACAAGGTAAAACCTTAATTCTCTACTAAATACGCGCAAACACAGCTGCGACTTTTTTTTACTTTTAATTATTTTCCTGTTTAAGGAAAGTATTGTGGACGCACTTCTGTGTGTCTGTTTGTGTGTATTCTCCAACGATAGCGGCGAAACGCTTCAATGGAGAATTGAAGCTTTTCGACGCTGAAACGCTTCAACGCAAACGTTTGTGGTTGCAATCCGTCCACCCTGGGTTGGCTACCGACGAGGGAACTCCTCAACGGCCAACAGCAGAGACCCTAAATTTTGTATACGCATTCAATTATGTTAGCCCTTTTCATGTTCCACCTTGACATGGCTGATGAACCCAAGTTGGCTCCCGATGAGGGAACTCCTCAACGGTCAGCAGCAGAGACCTAAAATTTTGTAGGGTGGGGGTGGTTTTAGGATTTATGAAATTTATATTCAGATGAATTAAGTTCCTGGCTATTTGACAAAAAAGTCTTGGGGTGACACAACCGATTTTTTTATCGATCAACCGATCAAAAATAATTAGGTAATAATGAATAAACCGTCGCCTACATTGAGAACAGTATTGGATTGCTTCTTACATTCCCATTTTCTTATTACGGTTTTATACAGAATATAATATGTTTCAATCGTATTTTTTCTGAATTACAAGGAATTTTGTTGAAACGCAATTACTCGATTGTATGTATCAACATTTTACTTTCGGTTAATACGGAAATGACAGCATACTTTAGTTTCAACATGATTCATGTGTCCGACCGTAAGTATACTACTACATGTTGTCATGTTAGAAGTGAGATCTCATGGTCGCGACGTAATGAAATAACATTATGTTTTAACATTACGGCACGGTAACTACCGTCACACCAACACCGTTATGCGTAATGTTAATTCATACGTAAGGACCACAATCTTCGCTATATACGTAATTCTTGTAGAGACATGCGTATTTCCGTGTTTCTCGTTGTTATATTTTCTCAGTGTGGGAATTAAGGATGGGATAGGAAAAGTGGGAGGGGATTGATACCAATCAATCACAGTTTAACCACGCAATTGAGCTATATTTTACTCTTCTTTCTTACCAAGTCGAGAAAGGAATGGCACGATAAGTCATCGAGGATGTTGACAGCCGATATATTTTTGTAAGCTTTTGTAAACAAAATTTAAGTGATTTTGCAAAGTCGGTAACGCTACTAAACTTACTCTTCCCTTTTGCGCACGCTCACCATACACAGATATGTAAGAGGTGCACATAGTCTTACTACAATGTCGTCGCAACGAATTGAGAAATATTTTTCTCTTTTTATCTCTATCTTCTGCCCTGTAAAAATCGTACTACAGGATTTCGTTAAAAATGCCAAAAAAAATATTGCATTAAACCAATTAATTATAAATGAACACACTAATAAACATGGGATCACTAAGGAACATGGGATCCTTTCTAGTGAAAACCAATCCTCCTCTCTCTTACCACCAATCTATAACTTTGTTTCGATTCATGTACGTAAAAATCGAGTTTTAAGTGCCGAAAGTATACTCTGTTTATAGTTGTTATAAGTTGACGAACCCTCTAATGATTTTGATAACTTTCAAAAAAATATTAGTGTTTTAGTAAAAGTCAGCAAAAAATAAGAACTCAAATGAATCTCTGAGATATTTGAAAAGAAAACAATTTATATCTCAATAGCAATTATTATAATCCTCGTATGAAAACCCCTTTTAAGCATTTTTACCCCATTTCGTCTATGAATTTTTCCTTGGATTTCTGGATATATACGAGTAGACATAGGTAATCTACCTATCCATAGCAGAATCAGTTGTCAGAATCTTAATAATATCGCCCTCGCGGGAAGTGCCTTTGACTGGACCTTAATGAAATCAAACATCGGTAACATTAGGAATTTCCAGACGAGTGTTTACATGTCAGATCGATCTGTTAAATCTAACATTCTACGCAGTTGGATGTTTTGTCGAGTTTTGAAATCACCTTAATCACTAAATCACCTTAATGAAAATGATCGATATCGCTCATTAGCGTCGATAAAAATATCGATAAACATAATTTCGCAGAGCCAAGCGTAGAGAATTATGTTTTCGAATACATCGTGGATGTGTGATTTTATTTCCGTTATGCTGCGCCACATGCCGATAATGAATTGTGGCTGTGGTGCACCGCTGAGAGATAATTAATCACTCGACCCGCCATTTTATTCAAATTTAAATGTTATTTATCCGAATTTAAGTCATAAATTACTAGCGCGTCAAAAACAATCGGCCAACACCTCTTCACCCATTCGGGGCGATTACGGAGGCTAATGCTTTGGATACAACGACGGCAGCGGTTTCTAGCCCGGGGGTGATGTCGCAATAAGGGATCAAACTATATTTCCTTAGGGAGTTCATGGGCCCTGTTGCTAATGGGTCGGCCAAACTCACGCGTCAACACCCATCTGCGAGCCCGGGTAGGACTCTGGCTTGCGGGCCTACCTTCAGACGCTCTAGGAGTCAACCTTCAGACGCTCGTGGACTGTGCGTTCCGACTGATAGACGGGGGGGGGGGGGGGTCTCAAAACGGCAGAATGGGGGTACTTGTTAACCTTAAGGCAATTGCCATTTCTCTTGCGGCAATTGCTCTATTGCAAATGATGCCGTGGTCCGCGATATATTTGGTAGAAACCGAATCCTCGCTACGTCAGGAAGAGGACTGCGCAAGCGACCTCGAACCTGTTAGCAGTCAGAAGACCGGAGAAATCTGGCGGAAACTGAAAGCCCCGGAGCAAGGTGGCCCCACTGGGTTACCTTCCTAGTGCCTCGCCGTTAGGCGTTGATCTCTGGCGGGCTCGTGGGCTTTGCTGGACGGTAGATTTGTATCGTCCACGAAGTCTTCCACGCTCACCTCATGGGAGATAGAATGATCATTATGGCTAAAACTTCCTGGGGTGACGGGTTCGCCCGTTGTAGTCAACACACCATAAATTTCCCTAGGGATAAATGTAATGGTGCGTAAACGTTCATACAAGGGCAGTAATAATTTCCAATAAAGGTACTTCTTTGTGCTACCTCCGCAAGATGAGCCGACATTGCATTTTTTTCGAGACCAAGACGGATATATACATTTTAACCCCTCCCGAGACGATTAACCGTGCAGGCCTCGGCCGCTCAGCCGATTGACAAGTTGCTGTCCCAAAAAACTTTAGTAAAAATTAGTAAAAAAATTGAATTACGACACTGTCCCACCAAAACATAAATTACTGCCAAACCACTCGACCCATAATTAAAATGAAACCTATTAACATAATAATACATAATAAAATAAAACAAATTAAATTAAAATAAAATTATAACGGGGCCGTCACGCTACGTGTTGTGGCCGATATCGGCAAATCGGGGCCTGAGGGGTTAAGGTCATTTCCAGACTGAAGTCTGTCTGTGAGTCTGTGTATCTGTGCGTCTCTGTATTTTTCGACGATATCGCCCAAACGCTTCATCCGATTGAGCTGAAATTTGGCATGCAGGCATCATTCGGTCATAGCAAAAGTTGAAATCAGTCCACCAGAGAGCGCGCTAGTCACGCGGTTGGAATATCTCGTATAAAGCAACCTATTTTTTAAAAATACCGCCGAACATAAGAAAATACTACATACATTTTGGAAAAATACCATTTAAATTCCTAAAAATGCTACTTTTGCAATTATTGTCACTTGACACAATCACTATCGGATGGGGAGGGGGGTGGTCAGGGGGAAGGGAATTGGCGGGGTTGTTTTTTAAATTTACATTAACATTATATTTATTATACTATAGGACATTATAAAATGGTAATAAAAATAATAGGCGATTTCTACCGTTTTGAAATGTTTAGATATATGATATTACGAAAACAATTCTTGACGGATGACTTTTAGGTGCTCCAGCCATTCAAATTCCAAAATACCCTCTTATGATTCAAATTCCAAAATACCTTCTTCAATAACTGCAATTGTTGATTAAAGTGGGTGTAGCATTTGGAGACAAGTTCTTCCAAACCACGCCATTCGTTGGCCAATTTCCGAATCGTGCGATTTAATTAAAATTATTTCAGCAGGCGACAGGGCGCGCTGCACGGCTGTTCCGTCGCAGACTTTATTATAATAATAATTTCTAGATGGATATTTATTAAGAAACTGGAAAGAGGCCGGCTTCAATATTGTTGCAGTTGAATTAATTAACTGCAGCAGTAATTTTGCAATATGGCAGGGGGTTACTTCAAATCTCAGATTTATGGATATAGTATAGTTATTTATAAATAGACGCAGAATGTATGTCTTGTTTTTGTGGGAGTTAATGGGCCCTTGCTGAGTTGGCCACGAAGACCCATTCTGTTCAGGGATGGTCACACTCACGGGTCAACACCTATCCGACGGCCTCCACGCATGAAGTGCGATCCTGGGTAGGACTCTGGCCTTATGGTTAGTTTCTCCTGGGAATCAAACTTCTGGCGCTCCTCAATAGCAGTCGCCGTAAGGTCCGCGACCACCCTCGCTCTATAGGAAACAGTACTGCTTCCAGACTCCCCCGACTGTTAGTCAGAGTGCACAGTCGATTGGCTTACGCCGCACGGTGCGCAGACCGTCCAGGAGTACCAGAAGTTTGATTCCCAGGGCAAACTGACCATAAGGCCAGAGTCCTACCCAGGCTCGCACTTCATGCGTGGAGTCTTCGTGGCCAACTCAGCAAGGGCCCATTAACTCCCCAAGGGTTCCTAATATGGAAAATCAGCGTATTTCTGTGATTGTACGTCGCACATGCGTAAGTATTTTTGTGTGTAATGCTCCCCCCGCCAGCCTTCGCCGGCCGGTTTGCGTCCGCACACCGAACGCAAAGGACGCGAGTCAGAGTTGGAGGACCGTTTCGCGCGCGTTCCATACGAAAAACACGTAAGTCGTTAGACTTTGATTCCTGCATGCTTTTGCTTAATGTTATGTTTGTATTTATGAATTCTCGTAGTCGGAGAGTGATGATTTTCAATGTTACACACTGTTTTCTTGTATCGTTTTGGATCTATTTTTTGTATATTTTTTGTTCAGGAAGCTTGTGGTCTTAATATGGGAAGTGACTATGGGCCTAATATGGAATACTATTCCATAGTAGGATCATTATTATATATTTTCAGAATTGCTGCTTTTTTTTATAGGTACTAATCAGTGCGTTAATATGGAGCCCACAAAAAAAAATCGGAAACCGTAAAAGAAAGCGGCTATGAAAAACGCAATTAATGCGGTAAAATCTAAATAAATGGGGTTCAAGAAAGCTGCCAAAGTGTTTGATGAATCTTTTGCTACTTTGTTTCAGCTAACGGCTATAAGGAATTGTTTCTTTCCATTTTACAAATTAAAAAAAATAATATAATAAAAATACAATTTTTTATTATAAAAATTTGTGTATTCCACATATGCATGAACCCTTTTTTCAAACTTCATTTTTGGTACTTTTTATGCTTTATTTTAAATAAATAAATAAAAGTAAATTTAAGGTTTCAAACATTATTCTGTAATACTGGAATGTTTCAGTATTACAGAATAATCCAAGAAATAGGATCCAGAATCCAAGAAATAGGATCAAGAATGTTAATTAAAATATGAACCCATTTTTTTTTACAGGTTTTTTAAAGATTGCCTTTCATACTCGGTACATTTCCTCTACTGCCTCACTAGGCCTAGGCCTGTGTCGAGGCAGTAGTTTAGTAATGTGTGTCCAATAGCAGCCGTATCTTTAAAATATATAATATAGATAGTAATATAAGAGTAATATTATAATTAATAGATATTTTAACCTAGTGATATTTTTAATATATAATTATTATAGATGTGATATTAATAATAAAATACTATAGTACTACAGCATATATAATTAAAATATATCTAATAAGCTAATGAATTCAGTCAACGCAAATACCAGAAATAACAAGAGCAATAATAAAAATAATGATTATATATACAAGGGGTGACATGTCAATAAGTTAATAATGACAAAATAAAAAAATTAAATAAGATAAGATTGATAGTAATAATTGTTACTTATTTACCAATATATCAATATATGAAAAAACAAAACAGACAAATCCTCATCTGCTCTGACAGCAGAGCAGCACTGGACGCTCTGGCTAAGGCCACCACAGAATCTTCTGTGGTCTGGGACTGCATGCAGGAGCTCAACAAATTGGGAAAATCCAACAAAATCACCCTAATATGGATACCGGGTCACCAAGGCATACCCGGAAACGAAGAGGCCGACAGACTGGCAAAACTGGGCACACTGGATTGCCCAGTGGAGCCAGGTGTAGGGGTCCCCTTCGCTACAGGTAAGAAAATCATCAGGGACTGCTTGGAGCAGGAACATCGGGCTTCCTGGAAACAGAGTCAGGGATGTCGCCAGGCAAAAGCCATGATGGAGCAACCACTACAGAAGAAAACCAAGGCCCTACTTGACATGAGCAAGAAGAACCTTAGAACCACTATCGGTCTCCTCACCGGACACACGACCCTTAGAGCTCATCTATTCAACCTTGGCTTGACTGAGAGCAAGGATTGCCGAATATGTGGCGAGAAACCTGAAGACAGCATACACATTGTTGGCCGCTGTCCAGGGCTCGCCGCCAAAAGACACAGTTTACTGGGACGAGCCTTTCTCGAACCCAGCGATCTGCCCAACTTGAAGGTTAGTGACCTACTTGGACTGGTAAGAAGTACCGGGCTCCTAGCTGACCATTGACCTAACCACACAGTGGATAGTTACAAAAGACCTTACAGATCTAGGTGACATCAAGGGCTGGAAACAAGCCCCCCACTCCATCTACTACTACTACTACTACTACCAATATATGAGCCTCTCAAATTCAGTTTTTCCTGATGTTTTTTTAAAAATATTTTTAGGTAAGAATTTTATTCTATAGGAAGTTTCCACTTTGCGTTCTTTTGATCGTTGGGTGTTAAGCATAGAGAACACCATCTCAATACTAGAAGTATGGCCTCGAATCGCAGAATAATATTTTACAGTTATTAATAGTTCAGAATGGAGCTCGGCGTTATTTTAATGAATTAAAATAAGCGCACCACTTGTGTCGCGCGGACTCGCGCCGCGTCGTGACAAGCCGCCCTGACAAATTTTGAAACACTAAAAGCCTGACAAAAGCCTTACAGGCCAGACATATTTATTTTTAGCCAGGCAAGGCCCCTTAGAGCCAAACATGACCGACGAAAGCAACATCTGACAACCCGCATTGCGGCAGTGCATATATAAGCTTGTACATAAAGAAATGTCAAGACTACTAATTATTTCCTTGATTGAATTGGGTGCTATGCCATCACCCTAGATGAGGCTTCAGATCACTTCAGATTACTTGCATGAGGCTGTTAAAAAAATGAATTCGCTAAGGTACATCGATAATATTTAATATTTTGTTAAAAATTTTTAATTTGCCTGTTTTTGTTTTTTGTTTAACTTTTAAATTTATTTTTTATTTATTTTATTCATGTACCAGATAAGACTTGCCTTCTCGCCTCAAAATAATTTATCGATATTAGTACCACCTCAACATAAGGAGGTGGTAAAACAATGTGTCAAAGAGATGAATTTCCTTTCTAAGCTAGGTATAATATGTACACTTATTGTAAAATGATTTTGTGCTAGGTATTTTGTAAATTGTTATTTTCACCCCTATGGAAATAAATAAATAAATAAAAAGTACAAGGTAAGCGAACCAATACCCAATTTATATCATGGAAGGTGCTGTATCGTGAGGTCGTGTGAAACGTCTGGAGTGACCTGGTACAGCAAAGCGGCACTCTGAGGGCGAATCTTTCTATTATCCGCCTACTGTCGACCTTGTTATCGATAACGTGAACCTTGTTGTCGTTGTTTGTTGTCGTGTATCGATAATGAGAACGGCTAGCTCCTCATAGGTGGTGAGACCTAGACGGCTTAGTTGAATTGCCATGAAACCTTTCTGAACATTCTACATCATTTCTCAAAATAACATTTTATTTTATTTTTCTATTGTACAGGGTTAGTTTGTATTATTAAGCACCCATCTAGTGGGTTATATTGTACATGAAACTAATCAAGTAAATTACGAAATTTTTTTTTTTTTAGTTTGAATAATGTTTGTTTTTGGTAAGTATTGTGTTTTTTTCCAG
The DNA here is from genome assembly GCA_944548615.1 of Micropterix aruncella. Classification (NCBI taxonomy): domain Eukaryota; kingdom Metazoa; phylum Arthropoda; class Insecta; order Lepidoptera; family Micropterigidae; genus Micropterix; species Micropterix aruncella. Next base: position 17,884,620 of record OX155957.1, on the reverse strand, counting down.
TAACTAAAACCTAATCCAAAAACACTTGATAATTATAATTTGTGATTCAGTTTTTTTTTGTCAAATATCATATAAAAACTTTAAAAAAATAGGACAGGTTTGAATTAAATTCTATTGTTTATTTAGTTTAGTTTTATGTGTAGAATTACTCACTTGTGCTCACTAATAAAAATCAACAAGGTATATTTAATTCGAGCTTTTTATCACCCATTTAAAATTTTAATTACTCTTATTTTTGCTTCTAATTTAGGATTAATGTTCGAGGAAGTGAGGCTAAACGGATGCCATTCCCTCGGGCTCAGTGGAGCAATGTGATTCAACTGGCGAACTAAATCTGTTTTTCATACATTTTGGTAAACCCACAAAAATCGTTACGCTGCACATTGCGCTTGTCCGGCGACCCAAGCGCCAACTGTGAAATTGTCTGTTTTCCAATGTAAGCGAGTTTATATTTTCGTATACTGAAAATTTTATATTTTTCCCTGGGGCTCTCAAGACGATCAAGAATGCTTGTCAAGCATCGCGTCGCGGGCTGGGAAGGGATCGTTAACCGCAGAAAATATGCAATTGTTATTTTACATTTACCAAAAATGCCTAATTTTGTAGTTAAAACCAGAGAGTCAATTTAATTAGACGTAATTGATTGATGAATGACGTGACTTTCTGGTATAAAACTGCCAAATTAGGGATTATTGGTAAATATTAAAAAAAATATTTGCATATTTCCTGCGGTTTACGATCTCCTCCCAGCCGGCGACGCGATGCTTGACAAGCGTGCTTGATCGTCTAGGGAGCCCCTTACGTTTGTTGCAAAATTTGGAATATATGCAGTTTAGCTAACTCTGCCGTGCCATATATTTCAAAAAAACCATAAACTCTCTCCAAATAGATGTTTAAATATTTTTTACAAATAAATAACTTTACCGCCATATATTATGAATTATATAAAAAAAAAGTAACAAACTATCGAACTGTAGGTGTTTGACACTTCTTTAAGCGCCCTACCTATACGAACGTACGTCATACGTCCGTTATATTATCGCCCAAATGCAACAAAACGTATTCTGTACTTTCAAGTAAAAAAAAAACGAAACCCACAAAGCGTGCGTGATACGTCACATTCTATATACGTCAATTTCTAACGATTCTAAATATAAGAAAGGATCATAAATGGGTCTATTGTGTAAAAAAAAAATCGGGTTTCTTGTAATGTATTATTAAGAAATCTAATAGTCAGTTAGTTAGTTAGTTAACGTGTCCGGGCCAGGATAGGACCCACCTATCCAAAAATATGCCGCCTGGATTGTCTTGTTTTCGTCTCTTGTAGGTCCTGGTGTGTGATAAGGGATTGACAGCTGCGGGCAGGATAGGAGGTGGTGTTTATCCTGCAGCGTTCCACAGTTGTATGTTGGATTCCCTATGTGGCTCCGGCGGACGAGATTGGCTCGACATCTAACCACAGTGTCCTTTGGCCCGGTGGTAGAAAAATTGGCCGGTGAGTTTCGGACTCACCGTTTCCAGGGACGCCCGATTGTTCATGGGCGCAGACTAAACAGTCGGAAATGTGCACAATATTCAGGGAGGCTCTTTTTGTGTCCTATTTTATATTATTTTACGAGTTTTATTACGGAAAATTCAAAATTAATGGTGGTGTTACTTGGAATTTCGAATTTATATAAAATAAAAAATCTAATAAAATATATGCAGTTTAGCTAACTCTGCCATGCCATATATATATATAAAAAAAACATAAACTATCGCCAAGTAGGTGTTTAAATAATTGTAATAAATAAATAACGTGTTTATTAAATTATTTATGTTTATTAACGTGTTGATTAATGTTTATTTACCCAAAGGTTTATTTACCAATCTTCCGCCTATTTTCGAAATACCGATTACCTATTTTCGCCCTATTTGTATAGATAGAGAAAAGAATTTTCGGAATCAGATAGATTCGGAATTAAATGAGATGAATGAATATAGTGGAGGGGACATTAAAACATATACAATATAAAACAGTTTGCTAAACTGCATAAATACCCAAAATTGTGTTTATTAGGCATTCGAAAGCTATTGGTATTATTATGTTTTGAAAGTAGGAATAGCAATGTGTGAGTAGGTAGGTGAAGGCAGTGTAGGCTCTGTAAGGGCAAAGCGGTTTACTAGTTCGCTATGTAGCTGCAAATTTATAAAAAACAATCCAGTAATTTATAAATTACGAAGTGATGTGCACACAAGGTCTACGAGAAATAAGCACCTAGTAAACTGTCCATTAATAGCGACTGAATTAAGCAGGAAGGGACCAACATTCCCCTGCAATAAATATTATAAGTCTTCCGAAAAATATGCAATCAATGACACAGCTAGCATTTACACACACTATATATTTTTTTTACTGACAATGGAAATATAAAATAACCATGCTTTCGTTACTCAATACTTTAAATATTTATTTTAGTTATGTGGGTTCTTTTCATATATTTTTACGATCTGACTAATCGAAGATATAAATTGTTATTATTATACTGTTAAGGTATTAAAGATTTTATTATTTTTATTTTTATTCTTGGTCTTTTTTAATATTATTTATATTACAATTGAATTAATCTTACATGTATGTTGATTATTTTTTATAGAATACATTTTATTTTACTTTTTAATCTCCTAGACATATAATTAAAAATATAAGTAATAAGCACGAGTGTTCTGTGCTTATAACCTGCGGTTATAAACAGGAAATTGAAATTGTCCGTCCTCTGGGCAAACTGTATAGAAATATTTGTACAAAAACATCTGTACCTCTGTACCTTACATACATTTATGCAATAGAAAATTTATTCTATTTAAAACATCTATTTTAAAAGGCCCTGCATATAATTTGTACTGATATCTATAATATTATTTTTGTTAAGATAAACCCTGATGTTAACATCGCGGAAGCCTCCGCCGCGGAGCAGAGCGATGTTTTCGACGTGTGAGAAACTGTTGTCTTGGGCTTCGGCATACACCAGATGCGATTATTTCTAGAGCATGTTAATTAGTGGCGATGTTATTCTTTCATTATCAAGTTTTAATTACAGCCCACGAGAGTTTCCTCATTATTATGCTCTGTCGATTTATGTAAAATGAAACCTTAACTCTGGCGTAAGTGTACGCTGGCAGCGTTATAATTATTAGAGATGAGGTGGACTATCTTGATGATGTGGTAAAACCGTAGCTGGAATGCGGACGATATTGTTTTAAGTATGAGAGCGCATAGGAAACTATATTTATGTCGACATTAATTGGAGTCTTTGATACAGGGATGGAAAATCTCCACGTGTATGATAGCGCGAGCTTGGTGTAGTGAACGGAAAAAAATATAACAATGTTAGTAATACACGGAAATAAGCATGTTTCATTAAGGATTACTTATATAACTAGGACTGTGCTCCATACGAATTAATTAAAATGACGCGTACCGTTGTTGGCGTGATGATATTTACTGTGCCGTAATGTTAAAATATAATTTAATTTCATTACGCCGCGACCTTTGGATTTCGCTTCTAACATGACAGCATGTAGTAGTATACGTCTGACTCTTTCACACCTTATCATCCCTTAAATAAGCTTTATCCATCGAACGGCCCTATTCTCTATGGATTGTTTCAACTTACGAGTGAGGTGTAGCGGTTCGTCAATTCTTTTACAAGTGGTGCTAACCAAACATTTTTTTAAATATATTGTTTTACCAATACTCTAATATTCTTTATTTACATAGGTAATAATCATTCTAGGTATAGGATTATAAACTAAACGAAGTATCTGAATTAGGAGCTACATTAAAATCGTAATTATAATTTTTTATTACTTTTTAGTAAACAGTTTTTAATAACTAACCTAGTTTTCTAATTCAGTGTTACTTTCTAAAATTGCTACTTACTACTACATTATATTTACATATAATCAGAGTAATGCCATCTAGATTATTTCTAAAACAGTAAATGAATCTCTTGACGTCTAATTTTTCAAATTCGGCTACATTAGTATCGGCTTCATTGAATTTGACCACACGATAATTTCTTTTCTGGCTGCGGACACTGTCTCTGGCGGATTTCGATGACTCTTTTAGGGTTTTTTCAAAATTTATTCCGTAATCAAATCCAATATTACAGTTATGACCAATACGTTTAGATAAAATATAATACATAAACATAGACATTGTTATTAGTACATACATAACAAGTATTAAATAGACAAGTACTAGACTAGAAATAAGCAAGTACAGATATAAAGAATTTAAAAAAATAATACAAGAGTAATAAAGAATAAAAACAATCGATCTCATTCTTACATATATACATACCGCAATGCCCGCATCGTGAAGAGATATTGTCTCGCTGTAAAAATACCCTAGTCTGACGATGTCGAACAGACTCCACCTGCTTAAGTTGGTTCGCGAGGACGGCTCCGCAAATAGATTACGTGACCGAGCATGGAAACACGGGATATTAAAATTTATAAAAGCTCGTAATCTATTTGCGGAGCCGTCCTCGTAATCTATTTGCGTAAATTATAATTATCCGCAACAAAGAGACAAACCTTTGCTAGCATGCTAGGATTACCAGTTCTGCTTCGGATCAGCTACAAAACGTAGGCTTGAAAACGCAATTTAAAAAATTATAGCCCACCATTTCTAGTAAAATACTAGTAGGGTATAAGTAAGGATAATATCTGTATTCTTTGATATATAAGAAAGGTAAGAATATTTTTTTTCCAACCTAGTGATATAAAAACCCTCATGCGGATTCCATTTAACTGCATTCGTTTCTAATCTACTTCTCACAATTAAATTATACGATGTACGCATAAGGTACGATGTTAGCCAAGGGTGGGCTCGGCCTCTATTTAATATTTCGGTATTTTAAGGATTTTTTACTTTAATAATTCATTATTTTAGGAATTGTGTAGAGGAATAATATTCCTCCACAATTTAAAGTACCCCATTTCCATTGGTTCGTTCGGTTGGGTATTTTCTATTTCTGTGGCTGAGAGCAATCCTTTCTTATGTATTTTTTCGACATTGCCTGTTCTTCTTAAAATCCAAAGTTCGATGGCCTTTTGTCAGTAAAAAATACGTGTAGCCACATCTGTATTACCGAAATTTGTCATAGATAATGCTATCACCGGATTAATCGTGTTCTCTCAATTTCCTTCTGTCGGTTGATCGAATTCTTCCGGGTGATAAATTGTCCCAATAAATTATTCACAACTGAGGCCGCGCGGTGTCATCATCTCACGCGCTATAACTTTATCTGCGGTATTTTTTGTACCGCAGCTGCAGCACCGCGGATCGTTGACACGTTTAACATGGGCGACAACTGCTTTAGCGGTTACTGTTAGTACGTGTGTCAACAGTTTTTATGCGCACACGCTCGAGCCGTATGATCTGTCAAGCTCTCAACGCCCGGGGGCGCCGCGCCATCGATCGAATATTTCGGGACCGAGATTCAAACGCAGCATAGAAACACTGGATCAGCCTCACTTCACATAAAATTCTCTCTTTCCAGCATTGCGACCATATTTTTCAAAGGTTTTCTGCAAACGGGCTCCATGTCAACATCAACTATTATCGATTTTTAGGACCTGAACTAACAGTTTTAATCCTTTTTGCGGTAGAGTTTGGAAATTTCTAATACATAAAACTGAGGGCGATGTAAATAACATATATGTCAAGTTTTTGAAAATTGGTTCAATAGATTTTTATACAAATTGATAGGATATTTGAGACATCCCTGTGGGCTGTGTTCCATAACAGATGCAAGTAAATTGTATATATTAAGGAATATGATTTTATTAACTTAATAAGATTCAGTACGTACTAAAAAAACCATTTTAAATGGTTTGCGATAGATAAGTGATTGCGAAAAAGTTGCGATAGATAAGTGATTTATTTATTTAAAATCATTCTTGGGTCATTCGAGTTCTTGGTTATTAGATTAAAAAAAAACAACTAATATATTTTTTTAATTTATTTGTTTCAAACATAAATATAAAACACATAAAATGGTCATACCAAGTAATGGTGCGAAGAAACAACGGCCCACATTCACATGACCATGCTCAGCGCATACCCAACTAGGCCAAATATAGCCTGTATCTGGGCATACGACTTATTTTCTGACTTAGGTGGAGAAGCCTAACTGACTCATATATATATATATATATATATACATAATATACACATACACATACATATACACATACACATATACATACATATACATACATACACACATATATAAATATAACGATCTAAATATATTATAGTATTATTCTTTTGCATTATATTACAATACAGTACATTTTGTTTAATATCTTATATCGTAATATATAGTATAATAGTAAAGTTTGCAGAAATATATATATTTATTAAGATATGACTTGCAGAAGTTCGTTCTCTGTTCTTGAACGACTAAGTATATGTTTTTAAACATTTTGGTTTGTTTCCAATATGATTCTGATGTCTCGATACCATGGAAAAAATATGATTTTAAATTATTCGTGTTCGATAATTTACAAAACGATTTTTTGAAGTTATGGGACACATATACCCCATGGTCCTCAAACGGTTAAAGACCTGTAAAAATCTCTTGAAGAGGTGTCTGAGGGATAACATGCTCCACAACGGACTGCTCGCGTTTTCTGAATAAATGCCCGCTGGCGATCTGCGTCACGCGCCCAGATCTACGAGTTGCAATGACATAATAGGCATCTTTGCATAAAAACATATTTTAATTTTACATTTGTAAATAATTTTATAATTTATTATTAAGTGATAATGTAATAAATAGTATAGAAAACGAATTTACCGCGTGAAATTTGTAGGACCCGACGTTTCGGTGACGTTGCAGCCGCCGTTGTCTAGGGTAGTCTACCCTAGACAACGGCGGCTGCAACGTCACCGAAACGTCGGGTCCTACAAATTTCACGCTGTAAATTCGTTTTCTATCCTATTTATAATGTCAAACAACCGCGATAGTCTTCGATTTTATATATAGATAATGTAATACTGATAGATTAGCTCTAAAATATTGCCTGCAGGCAATAAGCTCGCCATTATTATTATTATTATTACTTTTTATGTAAGTATCTGTAAGTGTGATATATTTATGGTTACTAATAAATTGTATCCTAAATATGTGACATGAAATATGAAAATTTAAAACTAAACTAGACCAGATCGGTTTTCAGGTGGATTGCTTCATATTCATATAGGATCATTATTTTTTTTCTGTAATTATAAGTCAATACATAAGTCAATGCACACTAAAGAAGAGCCAGAAAATGATGTCAACAAAATCGTATTTTGTAGTATAGCTCCAGTTTCGACAATATTTTGCTATAAACATTCCAAATTGAATATGATATTATATTCAAAGGTATAGATACTCATCCAGTTTCATAATATATCTGTAGAGCTCGGACAAGGTTTGAAATCTTTGTAACAGTCTAACAAGAGTGAACGCTTTCACACTTTTACTTTTTGAAGTAGAATACAAACAATCAAAACGTCTACAATTCCAATCAGTCAAGTGGACGGACATTATCAACAGATGGATCAACGACGCTATGGACGAGCGGAATGCAAATCAAAAGATTGACTAACAAAAGCGCTGCCACTAACGGCTTTGTGGTCGATTTTAAGTGCACCCGCATATTTGAATTACGACTATCTAATACATTTAGAATATGTTATAACTAAAAAGCTCGATAATAACGGGATTATTGCTAGGAATAGAGCTGGATTTAAGTTTATTGGCCGAACTAAAATAGGTCAACGAAGACTTAATAATAATAATAATAAACTCTCTATTGACACTTAAAAATTAAAATGCAAAAAAGCGAGCTTTTTGCTATGGCAATATCTTGCAACTATTGCAGTGGCATATATGCGCGATTGTGGAATAAAAGATTATTTAAAAAATAAGTTTGTCTGCAAGGTCTGCAATTATAGGCGAAGGCATATTGCCAAATTTTCTTTGATTATTCTATAGTCTACGAAATATTATTTGACAAAAGTGTCGTTAACACATTGGTATCTTTTTCACAACGATCGAGACCTTTTCCACGCCTAACGTCGAATGTCTAATCCCTTGATATGGTTAGACTAAATCGCCTTGATTGTTTAATAATATTAATTATTTATACGTATCAATTTTCAAGCAAAAACACTAATAATAATATTTTCTTCTAAATCTTTCAATGACAGCTGAATAAGCAATAGAATTAATTTAGGAAAAATCTTTATTGTAGTAAAAAGTAACAAAATTATTTGACAAAATTTAGTTTATTGAAACGATTTACTGGTTATTTCTTCTACAATGATTATTATTACTTTATCAATTTTATAAACTGAAAACAATATTAAACGTTTTTACAATAAGGCGAACATGTGATGAAAGTATTAAGACTAAGAAAAAAAATAAAAAAGTCCACAAAACCAACACAGGAGTAAAACAAAACCAATACGTATGGTGTATAACCGGTACCTATACTGCAATATTTATTCTGATCGTTGGTGGTATAAAGTTCAAATGTTATGATCGAACCCGGTGCAGCGGTCAGTTTGTGCCTTTAAAGCGTTTGTTAAAGTGTTCCACGCAGGTAGAATCGATCTCCATAGTAAAATAAACTATTACAACTTGTTGGGAATCACTGTTTATTTTATGACATTTTATGACATTTTGTCAAATACTATTTCGTAGACTATACTTAGAATTTGCATTTCTATTTTAATATAATATTCTCCCTGACTCTTAAATCACATTATTATATTTTGATTATTTGTATGTAGGTAATATTGAATATAATATTACAGCCATGACAACTGTCATGATAGTTATGTTTTTATGATAATTACATTTTTAGCATTTAACTTTGTGACGCATCCAAGTGTAGGAATGCCTATCTACTAGAGTAGTTGATTATATTGTATTGTATTGTATATGAAATATATGCAACTACAATATTTAAAAATAAGAATTATCTCTAGTACATAAGACGGATGTAAATCTATTGTTTTTTTCAAATAAAGAGAAAGAAAGACTACGTAGTAAGCAGAACATATTAAACACTATCAGGTTAGTACTTTGAAGACCAGGGGAACTTCGGACCCGTAAATTCAGACGAACAGTACCTAACATTTAATGTTTAAATCAGGATAAAAAATAGCTACACAAAATCACTAACAACTTCACAATGTGACGTTGTATCCTAAAGTTAAATATCAAAAGCTTCAGTATCAAAGCTGTTGTGACGTTCGTAGCTGCGTTGAAACACTGATTCCTGACATATCACCAAATTTAAGCATCGGATAGGTGATCATCTGCTATCAGCCGCCTTAAGTAAGTGTGGCCGCCTGGAGGATATAACCACTAAGCGACAATGCGAGCTATTACCGAAAGGCAAGATTTAAAAAATAAATAAATTGATACCTCCAGGAGCATTAAAAAATCGGATTCCTTATGAAGCAATTAGGATCTGCCAATTCATTCCATGCAACTACCAGCCGGTAGCCAAAAACACGTGAATGGCTTAAAAGTAGAAGTATGTAATAAGTGTTCAACTACTACGGGCGAAGGCGCCACCCCAGGATGTTATAACGATATTAGATCATGATTTCTTTCATGGGGTGAACACAGAGACTTGGGGAAAACGCAGTCTACCGTCCAACTACTCCAACAAGCGAGTCCAAAGACTTACCGCGAGGCACTGGCAAGTGAAACCAGCGGGCCGACCTCACGCCCTCACTATCAGATTTGGTCAGATTTCTCCACCCTCCAGTCTCGCCACAGGGTCAATGTCGCTTGCACGGCCTCTATCTGATATTAGCGGTAATTCATTTCGAATCTATCGCGGATCGTGGCGTCTTTGCCCGTCAAACATCGCATGGGATCGGATGGCCAACGGATCGTTTTAAAGATAGCTGACATCAGGTCAACAACCATCCCCACTGCTCAGTAAATGTATGTTTCCAGGCTTCCGGTTATTCGCCGGGGCGCATAGTCGATTAGCTAATGCCTCACTATGCGAAAGTCGCCCAGCAGCTCCCGAGGTATTTCGCCAGATTGGATCCGATCCCACCTATCCACGACACAGCCGTGACAAGGTTCACAGAGACCTTTCCAGGTTTACCCCTCTTCCAGGAAGCTACCGGATGGCATTTGTGCCGACTCAATGGAACAAACAGGTCGTATGGCTTTGTAACCGTTAGCAGTTTATTATGATCAACATGAATCTGTTTACAACATGATTGTATATATTAATTTCCAATACAAAGATAAAACGTAATATATATGTACCTAAATTATTTTCTTACCCTCAATTCAATTTAAATTTTGCTATCATATAAGAGTATATTGATGTATATATATTTATTGCCATATTACTTTTATAGTTGCTTCAACAATTGGACATAGAGTTAAAAAAATAAAAAATAACCAACTTAAAATATCACTATAAAATCACACAATAACAAAATTGTTAAATAATCGAAAACCGTAATATGAAGTTGAAATTTACATAATTCTTGCCGTGACTAGATAACTAAATGAATTTGTTTTTATATTTCATTTCATTATCATTTTTATCATAATATCTAAAGTAATAGTAAATTTTTAAGTCAATAATATTACGGTTACATATTATACAATTATTAATCAAATCATTTTAAATTAAAATAATAATATAATATTTAATAAATAACAATCAAAATACTTATACCAAAAAATGGTAACGTTATTTGTATTAAAAAAATATCGTTATGATAGAAGTTAAACACACTGCAATTTAATAGGATGAGGTTGTAGTATTTCTGTTTAATTAAAACGTTTTAATTCCGAATGAATGTTTTGTGGTCAACCTTCTCTCGCCAAGGATTTAAGTTCGCATTGCAAGCTGTTATAAAGTTTGATCCCCACATATTTGAGAATTCGCTTGAATAGCTCCTTGTGAGGCCGCAGTAACTCAAAGTCCCTATTCCTCTTATTAAGTGGCCGTGTTTTGACTAAATATTTTATATACATTCAAAACCATAAAATATCTAAAGAAATAAAACTTACTGCAATTGACACGTATTTATCATAAATTACTTTAGAACCATTTTTTAAAAAAATATTTTGTTTATTAAGGAAAACACACAGTATGATACAGTACACAGAATTACAATAATTATAAAAATTCTAAAATATAAAAGCCGTCACGGATGTTCTTTGAATTCTTCATTCATATATATTAGCAAACAAACATTTTTTTATCGTAAAGAAAAGATAAAATAAACAAAACAAAACGAAGATAAAACACAAGAATAAAGTATAAGACGACACCTCTCCTATCGGAAGTCGGCAGTCACAGCCACTTGGGCCCGTGATGTTGCGGCGCAGAATAACTCGGTAGTGCTTGAGTTGAACCATACATGTTTTGAGCATTCCACGTCGCAATCTTAATGGCTAACCTCCCGGGGATTCTCCGCGCCCTTTGACCATCTAAGGTCTGCCGGGGATTGAAAGCCATGGTTTTACTGTAATCAGCCGTAATGATTTTCCTGGGAAGGGGTTATGCGGTGGTTTTCCCTTTGCCTTCAACATCGCTGTTTGTTACCGATGTAGCAATTGAGACCCTAGACTGTACTGGTATCCTTTACCTCCACTTTTGGGTCTACTGAACGCGCAGCTGCCCACTGCAAGGATGGATGTGCTTATTTACTGGCGGCACATATTCGCCATCACACGGTACTCATTGAACTTGTGTAGCATTTTTTAGGTAAGTCCTTTCCACCAGACTTCCCACTACGTTCTCGTAACCTTGCCGCTGTATGGTTGGGTGCTGTTTATTCAGTATATTCACAGCTAACCATCATATCTGATGGCCGTTCACTATCTGCCACCTGTGACCCCGATGGTAGCCTACAGCTCAGACCGATAAGACCCTTCGGGACGAGTCCCGTGTTAACCGCGAATAAATCCACACTGTAGAATTGCACTATATTCACAAAAATTATTATTTACTGTTGAGAAAATTTCAAAGTATGTTGACACTTAGAATTTTATTTAATTTAATTTTTAGTTCTATGAATTTTAAATTTATATTTATTTCAATTCTGGTACATTTTATTATTTTTTTCCCATTACTTAAAAACAAAACATAATACAATTCCTTAAAATTGGGTGCGTATGTGTATGCTTGCTGGGAGAGTAATTCGTTAGATTATGTCCCGGATTTACTCCTAGGCTGAAGCCTGTATCGAGAGGGTAACAGTCTATATATTCCAAGCAGATAAGAGAGGGACCACTTCTTATTTCCCTTAATAAAAATATATACTAAATTAATCAATTTTTTGGGGCTACCGACTTATCCACACTGGCAACTCAGGTAGCTACCGACTTATCCACACTGATATACACACCATATGCTCATCAATTTTAAGTAATTGATTTTTATTTATTTATTTCAGGAAATTCACAAAAATATTGCTTATAAATACACTATATATATATATATATATATATATATATATATATATATATATATATATATATATATATATATATATATATATATATATATATATATATATATATATATATATATATATATATATATATATATATATATATATATATATATATATATATATATATATATATATATATATATATATATATATATATATATATATATATTGCTTATAAATACACTATATATACGACGGCTGAGCCGAAATATTGATATACATTTTATAACAATCATTATTATTTAAGAAACACTAATCGCCTATTATTTTCCAGCATTCATTCTCGTCTCGCATTGTTGTGTTGCCGCTACCATTTTGATCAGGTTCCAATACCACAACAGGAAACACCTAGCAAGCGCTGAAGGAAGAGAAGAATAAGGCGTGGAGTCACTCCTGGTCACCACAGACCAGATAAGTGCCCTTTCATTATTTTATCATTTCATTTATTTAGTAATAAACATAATTTCAATTTGAAAAAATAATAATTTACACATTTACAATTATATATATATATATATATATATATTTATATATATATATATATATATATATATATATATATATATATATATATATATATATATATATATATATATATATATATATATATATATATATATATATATATATATATATATATATATATATATATATATATATATATATATATATATATATATATATATATATATATATATATATATATATATATATATATATATATATATATATATATATATATATATATATATATATATATATATATTATTTTTTCAAATTGAAATTATGTTTATTACTAAATAAATGAAATGATAAAATAATGAAAGGGCACTTATCTGGTCTGTGGTGACCAGGAGTGACTCCACGCCTTATTCTTCTCTTCTATTCATTATCTTCTATATATATATATATATATATATATATATATATATATATATATATATATATAGAAGATAATGAATAACCCATAGCAATATTTACCCACAGTCGTATATTTATAAATATCATGTCGCACGTCGCGACACTAATCCACAGACTAATTTCTAACTCGGTATATTGTGACCAAGTTTAACTTGTGCTAGAGAGGACTTTACACTGCAATTAAAATATCTAATTGATTAATATGATGATATAATAAATATTTTGTATTATATATTAGGCATTGGATAGACAATTAAGTAAGTCATTACAATTGCTCGACACGTTGATTTTGCATTTTCTCAATTTTATCCGGCATCTCATACAAAACCTCTTCCCACCAGGAATTCCTCGATCCTTCCAACCCCGAATCTAAGGAAGATTGATAAAGCGGATCTATCCAAAACAGGCGATTTATCTTTGGTTTTCAGGTCTTAATCAGTCGGCTATCGTCGCGGAGGAGGGAATATGCCCAGCCATAATTAATGTTCCTCGCTTGACTAGGTAAATACGGTAGCGTGGGGTGGGCGTGGCTGAAGGAGGGGGTTCAAACATAGGGATACAGTCAAGGGACAGGAGTTAAGATACCCCCCCCCCCTCCGCCATAGCTTTCCGGTCTTATAGTGGCAAGTATCGGACAAGTTTGGATCGCTGAGCGAAACATCGTAACTCAGATCGAATTTAATGATTTATGTATTTATTTGTTTATTCACTTATTGCTAATCAACATTACAGAAAGACCAATGCAATGAATAGTTAAATTATTAAGGATATCAACTAGTAATTTAACAAATAACATGTCGTGTAAATATAAGAAGGTTTGTGTGAGGGGACGGCTTCATATGGTGCGATCGAGCATGAAGATAATTATTATTCACGTAAAGATCAACTAGGCACCATAATTATATTAGGCACCAAAAAGGGATAATATCCGTATTGTTTGAAGTACAAAAATCTAAAAAATACATCTGTACTTTTTACAGAATGAGGATATAAGTATATTCATGTATACTCTAAATAGCAAGCATCCATGATATGACATCAATGGAAGTAATCGATGCTAATAAATATAATAGCAGGTGAACTGCTTGTGATGTAGACATAACACAAATAAATGCACAAATATATAAACACTAAAAAAGAAAGCCGTTATATATTACAAAAAGAAAGGGAGATTGAAAAAACACTTTAAAGATATTATTCATGTGAAATGTCTTTTATTTCAGTTTGTTAAGATTGTCAATTGCAGCGGATCGTGTCCGCCATCCCAGGATGTTATATAACGGCTATTGAATCACAAAGACTTTGGTAGGTGGACGAAAATAATCTACCATGCAGTACCATCATATTTTTTTTGGAAAGTAAAAAACATAATTATATGTGAGAGAACTACCAGTATTGTCTATAGATTTCGACATTCACATTTAATCCAAGTAGATCTATTGTGTAGAAGGCAACGTGAGACCACTGCACTATATATCCCTATAGTAGTTAGCAATGGAAAAGTCAAAAATAGCCTTGGCCCTGAGTGACCGGCAGCCCTATAATGAGTCAGGGGTGTTAAGAATCCCCGGGTGGAAAACTGGACCGGGAACACCAGTACGGAACAGCTTTTCCGGATGGCGCAAGACCGACAAAAGTATTCAGAGCTAACGGCCAACCTCCAGTAATGGAGAGGCACTTTGAGAAGAAGAAGTAGATCTATAATAATAATAAATTCGAGATAATTGTAAACGTTTTGGTCTCCATGCAAGCGTCTAAAAGCAATGAAATACAATATGCTACTCCAGTAGGTAGAATTTCGTACTCTGGATGCGTCACAATATCTACACTTTAATTACTACAACGTAACTACCTTGATAGTTGTGTGATTGTAATATTGTTAAAATAATAGGAGAATAATTAAAAAAATTAAATTTTGGGATATAAATAAAAAGTTGTCAGAGAAATCATGTTTAGAAGTAAGAATTAAGAAAAACAAAATGATAATGAAATCTCAAATCCATTAAAAAAAAATACATAAAAAATATATTTTTTTTAAATATTTAAATGTCATAAAAATATTTTTTTGTTGTTTTTTTTTGTTGTAAATCATGAACAACTTGACTGTTACATAAAAGTTTGAGCAGTGGGTTAAATATCGATGATATTGGTTTTCTGCGACATTTTGCCTACAGCTAGATGGCGCAGCGCGCTCAACGCTATTGATACTTTAATGTTTATGAATTTAAATAAAACAAAACATAAAAATAAAAACTAAAAAAAAAACTGAAATTTCTTACTTGCTCGTACTGATTTACCCACTACAAGGATATCACTAATTAAAAAACTTAACCTGTATAGCCATATGTTGTATCTTAATTTATTGAGTTTTGGACATTTGGACAATTATTTATTTGATATTTAGACCGTTTAGGTACTTTTTGATGCCCGGGATAACGTAACGATTCTAACAATACCACACACTTCTAAATCGCTTCAATCCGTTATAAATTATTGTGGAATAAAGAAAAGGAAAACATATATAGATGAATCCTAAACACGAAACATTCCTTTTTATTGGGCAGTCGTGTAATGAAAAAACTATCACTTACTTTGCCGGCTCAGTATCTAATCAAATCTTGATTAAAGTTAAGGAACAAATTTAGTTCCCGGTACCTTTATAATGAAAATAACTAGTCACCGGTACATCTGCTATGTATTTACGGGTGCACACAATGTGTTGGTATATGTAGGAAAAGATTAATGTCATGATTCCCGATTTTTATCAATTATGTCTTACAGGGAAACAATAATATAACGTACTCGAAGCCATAAAATACTCAAACCAACTCCAGTTACTAATCCTTCAAATAAATATTATAAAACAAAACATAGAATTAATTTGGATTATCTTCCTATTAGCAGGCACCCTCGCTAAACTTACCCCTTGCAATATTCAAACGACGCTGGCTCGGAAAGGCAAAGTCACAACAAGTATCCAAATTAAGATGAATATCATTGTTTAGCCGAGGGAGGCAAGTACTTGCACCGCCCGGCCCGTATGCCTCGACTCAAGGGAGCATCTTACCTTAAGGAGGAAGCTTTCATTACCTTACTCCGGAAAATTCAGATGAATTAGTAAGGAAGGCACCTTGAAATTTGAGGGGTGATACCCGGATACACTCTAAATGCCTTGGGAGGAGCGTGCGTTTAGCGCCATTTCATATTGGAAAACACCAAATATCAAAATGATGAACTTAACAGTCAAAATACAGAATAGATAAATAAATACATTTAAATACAAACGAAGCAGCTATGGAATTCACCAACCGGAGTCGGACCCATCCTAATACTATTATTACACTTCTGGGCGGTGCATGGTGGGCTCCGGACTAACGACCGGCTGTGGTAGGTTTAGGAGGATTTCTTGCTACATGTGAGCGTGCACCTTACCACTCATTCACTCTCTCTTCGAAGCCATAGAATTTAAGATGCGGAAAACGCGGTTTTAGATGTTTTTTTTTCTACGAAGAAGTTAATATTTTTTTTTGGAAAACCAAGATTTTTAAAGAAGTGATTTGGCTGATAGCCCACGAGCGCCAACTTTCACCGCGTGAAGGTGAACAGTGAAACCGTTCCGGGTGACCGCATTTGCGAGATCATGGTATTTATTTAATTTGTACTCGTGGTCTTTTGGGATATTTGGTTCCCATAAAACAGTTAATTCTACACAAGGCCATCTTCCGAGATAAAAAGTCGACCTCCAGAATCCAATCTTATGCTTTCTCGATTATTGACAAAGGTTTTATAGTCAAATGTTTTTGTCTTTCGAGACATCTCACACAAACTGACAGTACTGACAACATCCTTCAAACTCCGAATATTGGGGATTTGGAACCCTCCAAAGGTACTCTTAGACCCTTGTTGGCACGAGTAACTGAGAGGCTAATTACCTTGCGAATAACAACCAGGACTTGGCGGTTATATATCTTATCTTGGGTTCCGCTAAAAAACGAATAATGAAACACCATTGATGACATTCTTTTGTGTAGTTGTCTGTCTGACCATCCTATTCTAGTGTGAAAATGTATTTTATATAGCTCATTTCTTAATAAGATACGAAACACTGGTCGCTGTTGTCGTTGCTTGGCTCGAAAGGTAGTCGGGTTTGAATGCTCTATAAATGGCGTAACCACAAAACTATAATCGTTGAAGCTAATCTGATTTATTTCCGACACATTATCATACAGTTGAGCCCGACCGAAACCACTGTTAAGTTTTCCTCTGAAATTGTTAGCAAAATTTAGGATAAACGGAATTCAGGATAAACGGAAATTCAGGAAGACCTAAAAGTATATTTCATATATCCAAGTAAATAAAACCACTTTTTTTTACACAGAAATGAAATATATGTGTAGTGATGGGTCATTCTAGTTGCACCCGGGTTCTGAAACCCACTCCTCTACCCGAAAGAAATCCATTTCTTCCTCCAAAATTTTAATTACCATTCCGAGTTCGTTTTTTCAAAATAATATTCCGAGATATTTACCAGATCTGTTAATATCACTTACCACTTATCTGGTAACATTATTAATGGAAAATATTAGGAGGGTCCGCGGAAAGTATTCGTCCGGGTGCAAAAAGTATTAAAAATAATCGGAGTGACCGATTCTCTGTCTACTGCAGAGGAGCCGACTCACAAAAGAACCGTTGGCGTCGTCCAAAATAACCGGCTCTATGCGGTTGCGGGCAAAGCTGCACTGAGTTACGGCTTGGAGAAGCGAGCAGTGGATCATTCCGGAGCACTCGGGTTCTAGTCAGGAGCTTCCAAGCTCCTCGGATTGGGATGACGCGTTGCGTCGGTTCGGCCGTGTGGTGGAGCTAAAGGAAAGAGCCGACTCCTTGAAATAGAATGCCTAGTCGGTGAAAATCCCGAGTAGAACCCATTCTTCCAGACCTGCTATTTGCTTATGGAAAGTACTCCAACATAAGTTCCATAGAAAAAAAAATAGGGTTTGTTTCAAAGTTTAATTCTCACATGGGTTCATAAATATAAGTCGATGCTTTAAAAAAGAAACATTTTGAATTTGCCCTCCGTTAGATTCACAACTTTCCCTTTCTTTAATAATGATACACAACTTACAAATAATAATAGCCTATGTATGTTCATTTGCATGCTGGAAAGGAACTATGTATGCGGAAATTTTGCTTACTGAAATGTGTGTACCAGTGATTTTATTTGCTTATTTAGTTGCCTTGCCAATTATACAACTTTCGCTCGCCATTGTTTTATAGTCTGGAATTTTCTCATCGCCGCTAAATGGTTGTTTTAATTAATGGAGATATTCGTTCAAACTATGTACCTACCATATTTAATTATATGTTGATGTAATTGTTACCTTGTATTAATTATTTTTGAACGAATCTAGCAACGCTATTAATTAATGTTTTGAATAAAAAAAATACAATTTTATAAATATTAGAAACACAGGTACCTATATGATACGTTTTTCAACCTGCATACTCAATAGGTTTTGTACTTAGTGCTGGCAATATCTTCAATGTTGCAAAGATCATGCTATAGATTTAGTATGCTGCTAAGGTTTAGTATTATGTACAACGTTCCTTCCAAATGCCGATTGTCAATTCCAACTATGCTTTTCTTTATAAAGCTTGTCAATGATTGTGTCCACACTATTAACGCCTATACTTGACTACGGTAATGTTTGTTATATAGATGCCAGTGAGGTTATTTTCAATAAGCTGGAGCGTCTGCAAAATATCTTACTCAGGTATGTTTTTAATTTGCGAAAGTTCGACCACGTTAGCTGCTTTCGTAAGGAACTTCATTGGCTTCCTATTCGCGATCGAAGAAATTTGCATACGTTGTCGCTACTCTACAACATACTCAATAACCCCACTTCACCCTCCTATCTCAAGGAGAATTTCCACCCTTTGGGAGGCCACGGTCTTCCTCTTCGATCAAGCCGGGATAACACACTCGCCATTCCGATTCTCTGTTTACACGCACTCTTTTACAGTCCATTCTGCTCACTTATGGAATCAGCTCCCTCACTCTATCAGGCATGCACCTTCGCTGCATACTTTCAAAAAGTTGTTGAAAAAACATTTATTTTTATACAGCCACTAACCAAATACCTCACCTTGTCCTCTCCTTTATCATTCCCTGGTCAACCTTAGCATAAGTTACCGACATATATTTGTATAAGTTTATTTTAAATTTAACTTCTACTTATACTACTTCTTTGTGTATTGTACTGTGAAAATTAGGAATTATTTTATCAAATGGTTGACTGTAAGTTATCGCTAGAGCGATAAGTCCGCCTTTTGGTATAAATTGTCTTTTTTTTAAACCACTGTAATATTTCATTAAGTTATGTTTTTATAGCGCAATAAATTTATTCTATTCTATTCTATTCTATTCTATCATTACAATTCCGTATTTATAAATGTTAATATATTTGCCACACCCCCAGATACATTTTAAAATCTAGTTATAAATACACCACAATTTACTTAGGTAATGAATTTATAATGTAATTATATATTCTTCTTTATTTTTTTATTTACATAACTTTTTATTTTTTCGTTTCGTTCTCATGTTACAAAATATATATAATTTATGAACTTTTCTTAACTATCTATTTATTTATAAATTAATTTGTTACCATATTAATTGCTTAATTTAGAAATTTATATAATTTGTGTTTTGCTCCTTTTACTTTATACTCTTTAATACTTTGGATTGGTCAGTTAGTAACTTGTCAATTAATTGAGAATTAATTTAAAAAAAAACTAACCTTAACAATTTAACTTGCATTTTATTGTTAAATATTTGTGTTTAAACATGTTTTCTTTAAAGTCACATACGTTATTATATGGCCGTTTAATAAGTGGAAATATTTAACTAGTTTCTTTAATTTTGATTTAGTAAATATTTTTCGTTTTACTATCTGTTTCCTGAAGAAAAGAAATGTAGCATTCAAGTGCATGGTCTAGTTTTTGTCATGCATGTCTACATAAAGTAAGGTTAAGCTGTTAAAGTGCGAAAATAGTTCGAATTGTGCTTTTTGTGAGACAAGCATGAACTCTACTATAGTATGTATCAAAATGTTTATATTTAGAAGTGAAGGAAGTCATATTATTAATACAAACTGATGTATAAGTACTAGCTGCGATTGTTGACTTATACATTAGGCATTTTCAAACATAAGGCCTGATGCCTCATCACAATTTAGAATTTCAACTCAAAACTACCTTGAAGATCGAATCTGACTTGTTTTGAAAATCACAAAATGTACAATTGCCAATGATATTTTCGGGGGTTATTCAACCCAACAAAGAAAGCACCACCCTCAAAACATCAATCACACATTTCAAGCATTTAACACCTCTATTTGTCTCTCGGTTTCGCGTCGACATTGATCGCCATAGCGAAACAAAACAACAATAGAC
This sequence comes from Micropterix aruncella, assembly GCA_944548615.1. NCBI lineage: Eukaryota > Metazoa > Arthropoda > Insecta > Lepidoptera > Micropterigidae > Micropterix > Micropterix aruncella. The sequence goes on along the minus strand of OX155957.1, from coordinate 17,863,691 downwards.
GCTCCTCTTCCTCCTCCGGGCGGCGGGGTAACTTTTCAGGCGAAAGGTCCTTAATCGCCAAACAAAACGACTTTATCTTCATCGGCTTAATCTCCCGCCTGACAAGGGTAGTGATCGGAATGCTGCTGGTAATTAATTAAAGTGGACTCCTCAGGTCGGCGTAAGCAATGCTCGCTCCGTTATCATCAATATCCATTAATGTATAAGACTGCCCAATAAAAATCTCACTATGCCCAGGCGGCGGCTTTCATTGTTGAGGGAATCTCCACACCCTAAGTTGCTAAAATCATCTTTCAGCTAAGAGTATGTTACATTTAGATACAGTGTAAATTTAACGAAAATATTTAGTGATATTATCACCAATATTTAGTGATATTATCACCAACAAGACCTTAGAGCCACAATGGGCCCGATTGCGTTTCTTTGTGAACTAAAACTAAAATTAGTCCAAGCGAACGAGACAGAGCAATAGGTTAGAGCGGAATATGAAACGAACGATCGTCGATAAATACTAACTGGCGAACTTATACTCGTCCGAATAAATTCGAGCATATTTCGTGCGGTGTAAGATTTGACCTTGGCGGGCAGTTTTAATGCGAAAAAGTGACAACCGGGCATCTCACTCTCCGCTCTAGCGTATTGCCCTGTCTCGTTCACACGGACTAATTTCCGATTTTAGTTCACGAAGAAACGCAATCAAGCCCAATGTAGCTCTAATGCTTCCTCTACACGTTGGCCAATGCTTGGCCGCATCGTTAAGGTGGAAGCGAGTCGGCCCCACTCGTCGCGTGAAAAATATATGGGAAAGAACGAGAGAGACATGGGGGATGAGGTTAGACATTGGAAATTAAAAAATAAACCCTAAGATATGGAAAAAATAATCAGACAGTAAAATATCAATTAAGTCGTAAAAAAGTGCAGTATAAACTTTGTGATTAATTTAAAGGCCACATAATTGTTACCGCGCATAATGCTAAACATATTACAGACGAAGAAAGTTCACAATAAAACATTTCTGTAATGGATGAAAAGGGACTTCGAACTATTGAATTCAACCATGCTTAGCTTGCTTAGTTTATAAATCATAACAATGTCACCCAATATCACGATCCGAAATTCTTAGTCAGATGAAATGTTAGCAAAACTGAAGAAGAGAAAGCACCAGTAAAGACAAATAAAATAATAAAAAAGACAAAAAAGCAGTACGAAATCCTAAGAAAGATAATCTCCACCATCCTATATCTATACTACACAAGCTAATGCGCACAAACAACAAGTTGGAAATTAAAATATTACATTTATTTTAAATCAGCCAATTCAGCAAATACCCCAGCAATCCGCGTTTCGTATTTTTGCTAACTCAGAGTATTCAAAGCTGTTCATCAGTCACGCAGACACTTCGTGCCTAATTGAATTTTAATGGTTTGTTTAGTAAATTCGTACATCATAGATATTAATGGCAGTCACTCCCCGCTTTCACCCTCACCGCGCTATTTTGGATTTCTGATGAGTCATTTTGAGGGAGACAGGCACATTTCGTGTTCTCATGCTGATCTGTTTCCACCGTGCCATTCTAATATTAAAGCCATGATGAAGTATTCAAATTATTATAATTACTAGAGGCTAAGGTGACTCTTGTAGAAATATTCCAAATTTAAATTCATAGTGACAGCATATTTTAAAAAATTCTCAACAATAAATATTAATTATAATTATTAAATGTACTGAATAAAGTGCAATTATGCAGTCTAGATTAACCTGCGGTTGACACAGGACGCGTCTTGAATGTACTCGATCGCCGTTTGCATATCGGTCTAATTATAATGGGAAGCAAAAGTATATAGCAAAAGACCGAGTCAATGGCGGTATAACCATTCCCAACTAGGCAACCGGTTGAAGAGGTCTCAGTGGCCTAAGGTCCTAAATAGACCTAAAATGTCTGATGCAGAAGGCAACGGGAGACCACTGCACTATATATCCCTAGTAGTTAGTAATGGAAAAGTCAAAAATAGCCATGACCCCGGGTGCCCGGCGACCCTTAATGGGTCAGGGGTGCTAAGAATCCCCGGGTGGGAAACTGGACCGGGATCACCAGTACGGAACAGCTTTTCCGGATGGCGCAAGACCGACAATAGTATTCAGAGCTAACGGCCAACCTCCAGTAATGGAGAGGCACTTCGAGAAGAAGAAGAAGGTGACTCTTGTTTTGTGAAGGTTCTAGTGAATTCATCCTCATTTCTGTCACCCATCGATAATATCGTATTAGTATTATATTTAATTTAAAGTTGATTAAGGTAGTATCTTCTGCAAACTCTGCTAAAGGTAGTCGGGGTTGTAACTAATTATTTTCCCTGACAGTGAGACTGAAACTGATTTCATTATTTTCTCTCTTGTCTCAATGAATGTGTTTTCAGTATTTGGAGACTGCAGCAAATAATTTTGCCTTAAAATTCTTTTATAAAATGGCCCCCCTCATTGGCAAGGACCTAACTTGTTCTAATAATAGTCAAATATAATTTGTGATTATCAAAAATTACTTTAGAATCATCGGCAATTGCCATGTGGTCTAGTAACCATTGCCTGCTTCTCAATCGGTCTAAAACACATGCATTCGTCATCGGAAGTCGCTCTCTAATTGCCAAATATAAAAATAATCCTTCTAAACAACGTAATTGTTCTTTACAGCAGTAATGTAAGAGACTTGAGCTTGCTCTTTAATGAAAAATTATGTTGGAATCCTCAAGTAAATGAGGTCAGTCGTAAAGTCTTTGCAAGTTTCCATTCTATTAAACGGGTGCAGAATTTCCTATCCTTGTGTATTAAACGCCAAATGCCACAATTTTTATTTTATCAATAATTTACTACGCTTTTGTGGCTTACCCAGATGCTAATAAGGAGCTACTCAATCAACTGGATCGGATTCAGAACGCGTATATTCGATTTGTTTATTCCCTGAAGAAGTTTCATCACTTTTCAGCATTTCGTAGTTAAATGGCGTGGCTCCAGACAACGTCGGGATTTTCATATATTCACCCTACTCTTTCATGTACTTTATTCAAACATGCCTTCTTATTTGTATAATCTATTCTCCCCATTTCATCCCATGGCCTTACATTACGCTCTCAGGAAAATCTATTACTGGCTATACCTCAGCATTCATCAGCTTTCATATCTAAGTCATTTGCAGTGTAAGCGACCCGAATATGGAACTCTGTGTATTTGCCACTGAGACGATTAAAAACCTAATAAGATTTAAAAGATCTATTAACCCTTAGAGCGCCAGCCATTGGAATGAAACTCACGACGGCATGTTTTCAACTCTCGGAAATTAGTTTTAAGGGGGTGTCCGTGAACGCATACTAGTCTATAACGGCGGCTTATTCAATGAAGGCTAGCTTTACCGCATATAATTACATACATGCATAAATACGGACATCAGCCACTTGCGAATTGCCACAACAGAAAAACCATCGAACGGTGATATTGGCATTCCACTGGTTAAGAGACATTTACTTAATTTATACCCCCCTCCCCCCCCCCCCTCCCCGCCCCACCCGTCTCCTAGCTTATACTTATATCCCATTCTTCCCTTCGATATTGACATATTATGTTGTTATTTTTTGCCTTATTTTCGTAATTTTTGTTTGTTACGTAATTACACTCATTTATTATTAAAAAAAATACGCTTGTTGTATATTAATTTTGCTTACATAAACATTTAGTCAAAATAACCCTGGCGGTATGGTCGTAAGATATTGCCACTTCACCCACCTTGTTGTACTATATTGTGTGTACAAACAAATAAACACAAAATCTTTACGCCTTCTTTAACATAACCATCATCGCTGCACGTTATGTTACTTAAAATAGATTCAAGGGGACATGGGAGACTTCCCATCGTTTTCTTCTTATTGAGTCAGTTGCCTCGGTTACCGCTGCTCTCCATCAAATGCTGCTATAGTATGCTAATGTGGAACCCGCGCGTTTTTTCATTGTGCCCAGTAGTAATAAGTCTTTCGGATGCAGTCGGGGGCAACCGCGCTTACAGATTGTGTAGTCATCTTCGCTGCTTCTGAGCGTTTGTTTTACCTGCACATTACAAGGCGCTCGCAAGAGCATCTGACTGGGTGGCCTGGCGCGTTGTAATTACATATTTTCGCGATGATTTAATGATCGGATTCGAACGGTCACGTACAAGATGATCGCCCTGAAGCCAAAAGGGTAAAGTGAAGAGTCAACCGACTTAAGCTGAACAGAAACATACTATTAATAGATTATATACATATATAATCTTACACATCTTCTATATGTATTTATATACATATATAAATACATATAGGGCCAAATATTATCATAAAAAATAAGCGCCTAGAACTGGTCGATTCCACTGTATTCCTTGGTATCACTTTAGATAAAAAGCTACAATGGGGACCACACATTGTAGCTTTTTATACTACAGAAACGAGCCATCCGCGCTTTTTATAAATTGGGTGCTAGACAGTCGTTACGCGGAAAATTTAAAGAAATCAATATTTTGACACTTGCATCTCATTACATCTATGAAAACTTAATGTATGTGCATAAAAATAAAGAACTGTTTTCAAAAAACTCTGATAGGCATGGTGTCAGTACTAGAAATAAAAATAAACTTGCTGACCATAAAAGTCGACTCTCCAAAACCACAAAATCATTCAAAGGGCAATGTATACACTTCTACAATAAAGTCCCAGTAAACATGCAAAATTTATCTGTAATACAATTTAAGTCATTTATTAAGAAGAAGCTGTACTTAAAGGGCTACTATAAAATAAATGATTATCTAGACGACAAAGACCCTTGGAAATAAAATGGTTACCTCGATGATTAATATCACGTTATATGTCACAATAATTTGTTATAATGTCACAATATCTTAATTTTTTATCATTTATGTATGTTTGTATGCATTATTGACGTCAAAAAGTTACGATTTCGTACTATTTTGAATAAAAAACTTATGATATGATATATGAAGGGTTAAGGGAAAAACGATCAGTTCTTTTTTTTCTGAAAATGGAGATACTAATGCCATCTTGTGGCTTGTTCCCAAACGAATCGAAGCTTGAACGATTATCGAAGGAAAGATCATAATCTGCCTTTTTACCAAGGGAAAAGACAACGAGTGTAAAATGAAAAAATGATCAAGGTCCACACAATGGCGGCGGATCTTGATCATTCTTTCCCCTCATTTCCAGAAATTGGTTACCTCGATGATCCTCCGGTTGACGCTGAAGAGTAACTGTAATGGGAAATACTGAACAAGTCCAATGAATTTGCTAAGTTTTGACTTTTTCCCTATATATATTTTTTTTAAGTAACTCAAATATTCTTATTTTTGTGTTATATTTTTCGCTTTTTTTCTAGGGTGGAATTTAAGTAAAACGTATTTTATTTGTTAAGAAACTCAAATATATTTATTTTCAGACAAGTATATTTTTTTCTCACTCACACTTGCTAAAATGTCATTTTTTTAGTTAAATTTTAAAAATTAAAGTACGAAAAATTTGGGTAAGTGTATATTGAGCATTATTCCCCGTAACCTTTCGTAATATTCATTTAATTGAGGATGTCATTATGAATTCGATTGTGATGAATCAGAATACAGCGCCGGTTATATTATCGAATAATCGATAAATTGTCTAACAGTTCGCACACTAGAACAAGAGAGATGGAATCCAGTGAAATAACAATGAAAGAAAAGGAACAATTGATAGAAGTTAAGAAGAACGTTTATGAGAATGCTACATTCTCTGCTATGCTACATTTTCCAATTGTCGAGGAATTTGAAAATGTGAAAGAATCCGATGGAAGATGAAGAAACTTCTCTGCAGCCTTATTACCATTACTGCACCTTAGAGTACAAACTGTAGGTTTCTATGTATTCTTCACGTGTTTCTATGAGATGGACGGCTGGAACATCACTCAAACGCTGTGCAAGGAAACGAAGGCCATCTAAATGTGGGTTTACGGAAGAACGCACCGCATTTTGTGGACAGACGACAGGCGATGAATCGCATGAGGAAAAATATAGAAAAACGGAGATTCCAATACTTCGGACACGCAATGAGAGGCTTGAAATACAGAAAACAGAAAAATAAAATCATTAAGAATAAGGAGAATCGAAAACAGCGACCCTCCACAAAGTACAAAGCTTTTACAATAAAATATACTTATTGAAAGAGATGCTAAAAGGGTTAAAATTAAAAATTCGAAAGAAACAGACAAATGACTCAATCGAGGAGAAAACTTAGAGAATAAAGTAACCTCGTGTACTTATAGGTAGCAACTAAATATCGTATAGGTAGCAACTAAATACCAACGAAAAAATTTAATGAAATCTCATTGAATCAAGGCGCGATTGTATTAGGATATAACAACGGAGGAATGAAAAAAACTCACAAAAGACAAGAAGAGACGAGACAAAAGGTCACAGAAATTTAGGAATTACAAGTAACCTACTCCAAAAATAGTGGTATTGCATAAATAATTAGAGAATCTAAGGGAAAAAAACCCTTACTCTTCTCTCCTTCACCTTTATTCCTGTCTCATCCTTAATCCCAGAATTAGCTTCGGGTTGTTTGATTATTTTTAATGCCATACCCTTGGTTTATCGGTAAGCCATTGCTATGACTAAGCATCGAAGTCATGGCTGTGTCAGTAAAATCTAATCTAATGTGATCTATAAGGCGACTAAATAATAGGACTGTCTGAAGAAGAAAAAAAGACTGGCCATATTATTAAACACAGCTGTTAAGAAAACCACCACTTACAAAAAGAGATCTTATATAAATCATTTACAAGTAACACGTATCTTTTAGGTTCATTTATAATATATATTATAATATATCCATGTAAATAATAAATAGTAGAGAAGCATATGAAGATACTCCAGAAATATCTAAGATAACAACACTTTTGCACTTAATCCTGCCCCTCTAAATGCAACATTTTCCAGTGCAACATACATTGATGTAATTCAATATTCCTGTTATATGTTTACATATTTCCTATCTATTGTCAATATAAATATAGAAAGCTATCGTCTTACCAAAGCCACCCATCCCTCGTTACTTTCGACTATGCACTTTGTCCATAAGTTTGTATGGGTGAGATGTGCGTCTGTGTGCGTGCGGCGGCCCGGCAACACGGTGTACCTCATTATTAATTACGCCGTATATATTTATTATGGGGGTGGGGTTGGCATATTTCAATGTCAGCCTTGTAACTTTGCCTACCTACCACACACATATTAAGATCAGATAGCCGGGGACGGCGACGTTTGTATCGAACCAACGCCTCTTGATACGATTTATACAGATATTAAACCAACACATGCGGCCGTTTCCCCTATCACACCCACTACCATGCCCTTGCTGAGTTGGCCACGAAGACCCATTTTTTCAGGGTTGGTCACACTCACGGATCAACACCCATCCGGCGGCCTCCACGCATGAAGTGCGAGCCAGGGCAGGACTCTGGCCTTGGGCTAGTTTCCCCTAGGAGTCAATCTTCTAGCGCTCCTGGACGGTTTGCGCACCGTGCGGCGTAAGCCAATCAATTGTGCATTCTGACTAACAGTCGGAGGAGTCTGGAAGCAGTACTGTTTCCTATAGAGCGGGGGTGGTTGCTGACCTTACGGCGACTGCTTTTGAAACAAAATAAAATAAAATATATAAAATAAATAAAATATGCGTTTGCAACTTTTTAGTTAGGTATGTCTTAACCAATAACTAATAGAGGTATCTTAGAGATATGATATTATTTTTCATAATTAATATAGACCTATATTAATTATATTACAATATTTCTTCGAAGTCGTCTATCTTATAAATAGCACGTGTGATAAGCCAGTGTTTAACTTTACTGTCTTGAGTATTTTCAATTACACATGATGACGAGGTTCTGAAGAATGGAGCCGGAAGATTGCCACTGGAACTCCCTTGGGAAAGTATAGCTTGTTTTTAAAATCCTTTCTTACTTTTAATTTATTATTACACATTGCATTGTCTAATGGAGTGTTAAAACAAGTACATTACCTAAACTCTATAAGACTTGGTTACATTGTTACTCTATAAAATAATATGATAAATATTAGGCAGTGCCTCGAGTACAGTCCCTAGGGTGCTCCTAAAAAAAAGCAAACGAAATCCGGCAGCTCAAAAAATACACAGTGACATCTGCCATCTACAAATAAATTGCAAATGGCTGTCGACCGACATGCCGTCGCTGTCACTCATCATAATCCATAGATTTAGATAAGGTACATGACGAACAAAAAGTAGCTTCAATCAGAAAATTGATGTTTAAATAGGAGAATTGGTGACGCGTATCAGTCAAAACGAAGTCAGATAAAATGATTTTTGAGTTACAAAAGGAGGAGTACAAGTATTTTAATTATTATTCCTACTTATCTATTATGTCGTTTAGGTCAGGCCCTTGATAAAAATCCATGTTACATTGGGGTGCACCACGATGCACGTATAGAAGTAAATTTACTGTAATGTTTGTTTTTTTTCAATTTAATTCCCTACAGAGAAATTTTTACCTTTTCCAAATAAACACTCTTAGCCATCTTCTATCGTTAATACTTTAGACTAAAACAATTTACCAACAAGTTTTGCCACGAACTCGCAAGCCAAATGTTCAAAATGTACACCAATTTAAGATAAAAGTAAAAAAAATTGCTCCTTTACGAAGTAGGTCGTACAAAGACTAAAAAAGAATTGCTTCATACAATAATTTAAAATATGTGTGTATGTAGATGTATGTGTGTGTGTGTTATTATATATGTATGTATGTATGTTTGTATGTGTATATGTGTATAGGTATATGTATGTAACTAACCCTTTATCATATATATTTGTATTAATATGTGTACTATTTTATGCCATTATCTTAGTGTTAGTATTGAAAGTAGTCTATTAGTCAGTACTACTCAAACGTCAGTACTACTCAAAAACAAAGGCTATATATTTCGTATGCCCAGATACAGGCTGTTTGGTCTAGTTGTGCATTCGTCTAGAATGATCGTATGGGTTGTGTTCATTTTCTTATTGCTTATATAAATAGTTACAAATCATATCTGTACGATCTCGTTGTTAACTCTCTACCAAGTTGTAATAAATAAATAAATAAAAAAAAAAGTAAACTCTAAACCGAGTGGAAATGGGAATTGGCACCCAGCAGGGGATCCTCGCGCTCTAGCTACCAGATTAGGACGAATTTCTCCATCCTCCAGTCTCGGATCCGAAGTCGCTTGCGTAGCCTTTACCTGATGAAGCTCGTTAATAACGAGTTTATTTATGTGAATGGAACTGGGTTTTCATTTAGTTTTATTTGCCGATTCATATGGCATTGATTTAGTTTTATTTGCCGATTCATAAGATTTTGTTTTGAAGTGAATTTATGCGACAAACGATCACTCGCTACAAAAATCACCTGTGACAGTACATCCAATCACCAAGGTATGTTTCTATAATCGCACCCGCACCCGTGTATATGAATTTTGGCGAATGTTGGCCCTAACGCAAATAAAAATAAGCGTTTGAGCCTCTGTCAATGCTTGTCGGCGCGGCGCGAGGGATTCATAGTACCTACAGCCCATTGCCTGACCGAGCATTGTCAGTAGTTATTTTTTTACTTGTCGCTGTCAAATGCTTCATACTCTCCAATCGCTTATTGTATATGACGGCAATGGAAACAAAGTCTGCAACAGAGCAACGCGCGCGGCGCAGCGGTTTATCTACTTGTCTCTTTCATGTACCTACACACCTTAGAAATGTAAGTACATAAGTGCTAGAAAGAGAACGTGAATTTTATTTTTATATTTTTAACGTTGCCAGCTGTAGGTTCCTCGCTGTTCAATCAAGCTCGTTGCTCACTAATCAATCAAATAATTTCATAAGTTTTATATGCTGAAAATGTAAACTGGCAATGTTAATAATCCGGACGCATCATATAAAACAGGATATTTTAATTTATTTCAAGCACACATCGTGTCATTATGTTACACAGAGAACGACACGGAATTAGTTTGCTAATAAATGACTAATTATGAAAAAATACGAAAGAATTTTGATGACAGCCATCGTTGTGGTAGTCCACATTTAATTTCATGTTGTTATTTACGATTCTTCCAAGGATAATCGAGTTTTGCTTTACTAAAGAAAACAGACACAGTGTTTATTATATAGGATACTTTTCAAGGTTTCCTCCTATTTTTTTTTATCTTCGTATATACTGAATCATCGGGATGGAGTTCATTTCCACTCAACTATACCTACATGCTTTGCTGCAATAGTTATTATTGGGTCCTTACCTATGTACATAATTGCTGTTTTTTTTTTACACTGGCCATTATGAACTTGGATAACTTGGGTTTCAGTTGAAATTTTAAATTCAAATAAATTTTATATCAAGGCCATTTTAGTCTTTTTTAAGAAACCGATGTTTATGTGTCTTTACATCGTTTGTTTATGCTCAATTATCTTCGTTTGTGCAATCATGGTACATTTGCATTATTTTGAAATATGAGTTCCTGTGCCGGTGTTTTCTATTACAGCTTCTTACATTCTGGCTATACAGTTACCGTAAATGTGTACTGTCAAGAACTGCAAACAATGATGGAGAAGCTCGTGGTTAAATAACAAAGCCTGGTCAATCGCTCATCGCCACTGCTTCTGCAAGACAACATATAACAACAAATTTCACTTCAGACTCTTGGTCAGCCACCGTACTTGCCAGACCGTGCTCCAATAGAGCTTTTTTCAGAATTTAGATAACTTTTTACAAGAAGAAAAATCGACTTTGAAAAGTCGATGAAAAACGCATTTAAATCATTCATTGGTTGCTGTCCTCGAAAGTTTTACAGCAGAGGAATTAATCAACTCCCATTAAAATGATAAATCTGCATAGATAATAGAGATCAATATTTCTATTAATTAAATATATATTTTTCATACAAAGTTTTTGGCCTTAAATTTCCTTCATAGAACAGCAACATTATTATTAAGGTAAGGACCCATCATAGAACAGCAACTACATAGGTAAGGATCCAAAATCATTATTTTTTAATTTAAGTAAAATTCTGTCTTAAATTCTACCTTCTATAAAAATAGTTGTTAAAATCTGTGCTATTGGTTTCTTTTAGGTTGCCCAGCTAATCTCTACATTAAAAACGAAAGGATTGTGATTGATATTATTGAGATAAATATTGGAGATATAATTAAAATACCACCCACATTGAAGAAACGTGCTCTAAGTCCAAAGTGTGTTGCCTAGCTGTTATCTTAGCTACCCAGTAGCTACGTGATTTTAATTCATTGTCAAATGAGAAATGAAATAGACACAGTCACAATCGCCCACGAAGCGACGCTAGTATAAATAAAACAAAATTCCTTCTGAACATTACCTAATATACTATATAGCTATACCCTTTTTAGAGTCCCGTCCCAAAGTATACAAACAAAGCCATATTGGTGGGAATAGATCCTTGATATACAGTCTTGTTTTTTATACGACTGCCTAAAAAAATGGAGTGTTATGTGTTTAGGATTCACGTATGTATGATTTCCGTTTCTTTATTCCACCATAACTTCTGAATGCTTGAACCAATTTAGAAGTGTGTGATATTGTTTGAATTGCAATGAGATCCCCAGTGTCATATGGTTTATAGGCATAGCTCAAAGTGTATACATGTCAAATAAATAAATATCTAATTTTCTAAATGTCATAAATTAGTATAAATATATCGTGTATAGTATCAAATGAAAAGTCGGAGTATATTTCGGAAATATATATGTATCTATACGGATAAATACAAAACCCACAAATATTTCATAAAATAACCTTTTTATTACTTGAGCACCGAGGGTAACGGCCTAAAGAACGACAGCGCCGCAGCGGCGCACGATCGTTTCAAGAACCTGATTTTCAAGAAGAAGATTCGTTTCAAGAACCTGACAAAACGTGATTTTCAGCGCGAAGACTTTTTTCTACTAATTCTGAATAAAGCGGTTCACTTTTTGTATTGGCAGTCGTGTTTTTATTTTTTTTTAAATTATTGTTCAGATATGAGTCCGCTATTTGTTTTATAAAACCGGTGTAATATTAATTAAGTAATATTTTATGGCGCAATAAAGTTATTCTATTATATTATTCAACATGACTAATATAATTTTTCGGCATAAACTACGTCAAAATCTATCGACTAAAAACCTTATATCGACAAATAATCTTCAATGTGGTAGATACTTTTATCTCATATATTTGGCTCAATAATAACAATTACAATTAAAACGTATGACAAAGAGCCTATTGTTTTAAAAATAGAGTTTAGCTGTGCCATCTAAAACAAACAAACGGAATAGATTTCAAAAACTATTGTAATTGAAGATATGATATTTTATTAGAAGACAACATTTTATTGAAATAAATGTCGATCGAAAGCAATAACAAGACACACACTTGCACACATGTTACACGCACTAATTCATATAACCATTTCATAGTAGGATTGCTTGTAAGAGATTGTCGTACACGCCCAATGTGAAACTTCACAGAAACACGCCAATTGTGAAATTTCAGAGAGTAGAAACAAACAAAAACAAACCATGAAAGGTAATAATTTGAATATGCCATGTGACTTATTAAGACCAAATGAATCACGCAATCCCAATATGTTCACTACTTAGCTTTCAATTATTAATTATTTTCAAGCCGGTACAATGCTTTGTACCCAAAGCTTGCCTTGTGGATAGCCATGGCTTAGTGGTCAGCCCGGTTAAGGCGGCACGTGAAAAGGTTGTGCGAGCATCGGGTAACATCTCGATTATTTTCGATGTCAAAATAGGTAGATAGAAATGAATACGCTGGCATCATAATTTAAATGCATTTTTGTCAAATCCGCTGCGATTCGCGCTTGCTTATTGAAACCTTACGGGACATTTTTGTACCGTATCGGGTATTTGTCTCGTGTAGATATGTTTTATTTACATGTTATAAATTTTGAGGCATTTGTCATATTATACAGACTTAAAATGAGACGATCGCACGTGCGAAGGTGTAGTGAGAATATACGGTTTCATTGTTTCTCTTACTCTTGTAAACAGATTTTAGTGTCCCATCCCACCAATCAACCAATCTCTTAATTTATAAGTCGACAACGTTAACACAGCTATTTGTCTCTACCATGCACCTACATACCTCAGAGAGGTATCTAGGTGCTGGAAAGAGAACGTAGACTTTGATAACATTTTGAGAACGCTGCCAGTTGTACAATTCGGGTGTTTGGCGTAAATAAATTCATACGTTTTAAAATGTTAGCTGATGTCTCAACTTTGGCAATGTTAATAATCCGGAAGCAGCTCAAAAAATATAATTAATTTATCTCTTTCATGCATCCACGTGCGTCATTATGTTAGAATTTAGATAAAGGTCGACGCTAAATTCGTTTGCTGATAAATGGATAATTATGAATGAAAACACTAACGAATTATACATAGGACCCTTACTAGGGAGAAACTAATCCTCCTTGTATGACTTTTTTCTCGATTCATGTACGTAAAACTGATGTTTGACTTTTCTCTCTGTTCACGTGCCGAAAAAAATATACGCCCTGTTTATTATATAGGATACTATTGGTATTATCCGGCATTGCCCGTGTTATATCCGTTCTCAAATACCAATTTTCAAGGCGATCGGTTGAACGGTATATAAGTTGATCTACTGCAGCGCTATCTGGTGGCAAGTTACAATAAAGATAATAGCCCGAAAATATTATGCGTGCTCAAATGTCTATGTATCCCAGTTTTCATGGCGATCTAATAAAAGTTCATGTGCTGCAGCGCCATTTGGTGGCAAGTTACAATACAGTTAACCCTTCGCGTAGCGGCATAATTTCATGGCAGACCGCGGCAATTTATTGGGATTGCTTGCAATATCGCAGCGCTCGACAAACAGTACTATAACTATGGAACTACTATAGAAATCATAAAAAGAATACTATCGTAATCTATATTAAATTCTCTATCAAAGGTGATATTTCGTTTTGCTTATTTTTATACAAAAATATTCAGATTTTAAATCATAAAAACCCAATAAAAATTTTGATTTCTCGAGAAAAAAAAAATGATGTTTGACAATGGAATTTTACCAGAAGAATTTACCGTCTATGTATCTATCAGAGAATTTTATCAGAGAGAATTCTATCAGAGAATTTTACCGTCTATGTATGTATGGTAATAATAAGATATTTGATATGGATTTTAGGATGCGTTCGAATTAGAAAATAATATTACTGTGCCCTCCGGGAGCAAGCCGCCAATTTCGGTCGTTACGTAGTCAACGGTGTTCTAATGTGCAACCAAATTTGGTCGTTACGTAGCCGAAGGGCAGCGCAAAAATATTATGCGTGCTCAAATATCTACCAATTTTTATGGCGGTCGGTTGGGCAGTATAGAAGTTGATGTGCTGCAGCCATCTAGTGGTAAGGTACAATAAAGCGGATATCATAAAAACCTTCGCCATGAAAAAATACATATATGTGCACATTCATGGTGATCGGTCAAACGGTTTCGGATTCTATTAAGTTCGGACAGACAGATATACCAATATCCATTTTTATATAATTTGATAGATGAAAATCAAAAATAAATGAATAAAATAAGTGGCTATGCGATATCCAGAGAGCAATGTCAGGCATAATTCCAAGATGAAGACATAGGTGCGGCAGCTTCAGCTCGGCGAGTAATTGCTACATTCCCGTAAGTTAGCTTAAAGCAAACATTGAGCAACGGTCTCTTCCACAGTGTCATCCAATATTCTCCCATACAGAGTAGCACACAGCTTTGAACACAAAACATTGCGCTGACCGCGACGGATGACACGCAAGAATGCCCTGAGCAAACTCGGATATTTGATACATGTTTGCTTGAGTGGATTCGGGCGAGACAAGCATTGTTTACAGGCCAGAGGCATGTTCATACCAAAAATACTGCCATATCGCTCTGGAGGGTCGATAATTAATGATAATATGCAAAGTTTCGAGTTGTTTGAGCTAAAGATAATAGAAGGCACACCTGGGAACGAGTAATGAAGACATAAAAATGCCTTTGGTGAAAGTGTAAAAACAACCTGCACCAGTCCTCCACTTACTTAACATGTGTTCGTAATAACACTAGTAAATACCTAATTAACGTACTGGAGTGGCGTAAATTAAATTAGAGTTGAGAGAGTTGTATAGTTGTAGAGTTAAAAGAGTTGTATCGCCTTTAGTTTACATGACCAAATTTATCTCGAGTTGAATCGGAATAATCAGAATCAGAATCAATTATTTTATTCAACGTTAATACATTGAGTAAATATGCTGGATGCCAAAAAATGTATTCTATATTTTCAATTATATATATTTTTAAGACAGATTCTGTAAGTTTCTCTACTGAAAGAAAATCGCCTAAGAATACCAGATGGCTACTCCTTTTGGTACTATTAATGGTAAAGTACGATTTAAATTAATACAATTCATTTTTTAAAAATATATATCTCTACGTAGGTCGTTATGTCTGTCTTTGCTTTTGCGGATCTCCAGAATATCCATGTTTATGACGTTCCAGCAAATTGAACACAGAAGGATATCAATAAATCTCAAGAAGGGATCTCTAAAGGAAGAACAGCAATAAATCTTTTAATTATTGAAGTTCACTTTATTTTTAAAATCTTTACAGAATGTAGAAACCTATATAGGTATAAGGGATTAACAAATTCCTAAATTTTAAAACCTCTCTTATAAAGGAACAGAATCAGCTATTCGACATATCGTATTCTTTTTCAGTAGCTATATATGCGACTTTGTTGTGCACATACATTAGTAATAAATTCTGAATAATAAATTGCCATAAATAATGGTAATGCTATGAAAAAGATAAATTTTAAATTTAACAATCGTTAAATTTAAATAATCTGTAATTAAAATATTATTTTCAATCAAATAAAAGTATATTTTTCATCAGAATAATTAAAATAAAAATGTCATTTACAAAAATAAATAATTACATAAGCGAATTAATATCTAAATAAAACTGCCAAAAAATAAAAATCTATAAAATAAATCTGTGTCAAAATATACTTTTACTTATATTAAATCCCTTTTTGTAACTAAATAAAATTCAAAAACAAACTTTTAAGATCAAGATTAATTAAAAAAAAATTAACAAAATTAATTCAAATAAAAAAAAGCGAAATGAAACTACAATAATTTACCGATCCAAATTAAATTAAAATGTCATTAAAACTATGAAATCACAATAATAATAATATTTATTTACAAATAAAAATACATATTTTTTAAAATTAAGAAATGAAATTACATTTCGTAGTAATTTGAATTAAAGTCAATTTATATTACTTGATTTATATCGCCCGTGGTTAGTATCGCCCGTGGATCACCACAAACATATATCCTATATATATATATATATATATATATATATATATATATATATATATATATATATATATATATATATATATATATATATATATATATATATATATATATATATATATATATATATATATATATATATATATATATATATATATATATATATATATATATATATATATATATATATATATATATATATATCGCCGTAAGGGAATCGTCTAATTTAGTCAATAAACATAAAAACATTTTCTGGTTTATGGTGCCTATTCTATGGAAGAGACACGTTGAGCCAAAATATGTACATTGATTACCACCATGCATTTCTATCAGTTAAGTATTTGCAATATGATTTTTATACAGCGTGTTTTTAATACAAAACGTAATGCTATTTATCTAACATACGGTTTGGGTATTACATGACCCCTGATTTAAGCAAACTCTACATAGGAAACGTTAAAATATTCCATGACAACATCGACCAAAAGTAAGAGGCAACAGTGGCATGACTGAAATGCCACCACACCAAATTATATCATTCCACAAGATGAGCTCCAATGCAATATCTTAAACAATATGAGATAAAAGTGAATTATATTATAATAATTATAAATGGCAACATTATTATGTAAGAATTTTGTCATTGCCAGAATTTTCAAACGAATAAAAACGGAAAACGACAGAAACAAATTTTTAAGATGTGTTTTGTCATACTCTCTTCCATTGCGCATAATTCAAATATTTGATTTAACATTAAGTTTACAGCATTTTTGATACTTTCGTAAATATGACTTGTTAATCAAATGATAATACCTATCTACTATATGTGGTATAGAAAACGTTATGGAGTAATACGCTCTAGTAAATTTGTTTTTGTTTTGTTAGAGAATAAAAAAATCTTCTCCGAAAGACCACAGTCATTATCTGTTTTACGAACAATTGATGTACATTCAGAACCTTATATTCGAAAAATAAAACTTAAGGAATCTATGTTGTTTTTTAAGTTTATATGTTTGTATGTTTGATTTGAATACATTCCATTCACATAATTCACATTCAGATATAATCAAAAATGAAGATACAAGCAGTTCACATTTTGAAGTCCGTTTCGTCGTCTCTAGTTAAAGCGTTCGAAAACCTTCCAAACATGCCTTATCACTTCGTAACTTGTTACAATCTCCTTGACGAATAATACTACTGATAACGCTTTGTTTTGTACGATTTTTTCGTTTGTCATTGTTAAGTAATCCTTAGCAACTCATCTCCCGGGCCATCTCTTCGGGGAACTAAGAGCTTGCTCACGTTCTTTTATACGGTATAATAAAAGTATTTTTGGCGACCGGCTTTTCGGGTAAGGTTAACATATAATGAACATCAATATCTGTAAATTAAATGGATAACCAAAATTTAAAAAAAAGTATTTGAAAATAAATATCTGAGAATTCACTGGTGTAGTGCATTCTCAGATATTTCAAAGTGGTACGTTTGGTACTTCCCGAAAAAACAACTTTTAAAATGAAAACCATTTTTATAGAAAACTATTAACCTAACAAAAATGCTTCTCTTTGTTAGCTCAGGCATCTAATGTAGATTATGTACTTTACAGTGTATAGTTATCGTCATTGGTTGATGACTAATTGCCTTTGATAGCCTATGCAATGATGCACTGGGAATGGCGCCTAAGAGACTTAATGAAGCGGTGAGAATTGAATATTACCAATTTTTCTCCAATGGACTACTTTACGTGACCCTCTCGCATGTTTCATCAAGAAGTAATCTTTATTCATTATCAATGAAATATTTAAAATATGCAAACCTTTTGAGAAAAATACCTTTATAAGATAACCAATCAATTTGTTCGTATTATGTAAGATTAATTTACATAAATTTGTTCGTATTTCTTATTTTATATTTCTTAGTAAGCAAAGATACGGAAAGGAATTCGACTCAAATTTTGTTCAACATCGTAACCTTATTCCAAACAATATTTTTTAGAACTCTTCTTGTGAGAATACGGAAAGGGCAACTTGTCACCGATAAACAAAAAAATAATTAATTTAATTAATAAGTCATCTGGTTGCAAGAATAATCGACTGGTATCAATCATATCTATAATCAAACTGAAGTAAAATTTTCAAATATTGGGATTGAGATCTCTAAATTCCTAGATTAAAAAAAACTGCAGAATAGAGTTATTTTAGTTTACGGAGAAGCATAAGTAGCCACGTTAGTTCTCACATTATTCACATTATTTGTCGTTTTCACATTAGTTCACGTTAGTTTTCACATTAGTTCACGTTAGTTCTCACATTAGTACACATTAGTTCTCGTTTGTTACCGAAGTGGCAAGGTAAGCAGCGTTGTTTTGCGTTTTTTTTTCATATTTATTTATTTATCTTCGGTTTCTCAATTTTAGATATGTAATTAAACTTTTGTTTGTAAATTCGTTGCGCCTCGTTTGCAAATGCAACATAAATGAATAATGAAGAAGAATATTACAACACAATAATGCAATAGAAACGTCGGTAGCTGCTTTGAAACACTGGTTTCCGTTAGATCACCGAAGTCAAACAGCGTCGGGCGTAAGCAGTACTTAGATGGGTGACTGCGTTAGTATCGCCACGTGATGGTATAAAAGCCGGCCACCCGTAAGATAATTGTCGTCGGGTATTAAGGTGACAGCAATCAACCTTTATACCCTTTAACGTCGTCAGTCATTAAAGGGTATATAGGTTGAACATTAAAAACGCAGATCGAGTACACCCGGAAACGTCCTATTCAGTAGATGTGTATGAAAACGGTGATCGGAAGTAAAAAAATATCGTTGAATCAAACATGCGGTCAAATGGATTGAAAGAGTATCATCGAAATCGCTTTGTTCAATTGACTGAAAATTGGATGTAGAGGTATAACGGATGAACAAATAGAAATACGTAGTCTATTCAAAAAGTATCAAATGTTATATTTTTGGTAAACAAATGAAACAAGGGAAGCGTGCTTTGGTGCAAGGGGAGATACTGATCAACCGCTGCTTTAGAAAAAACTATTTCTTTTTCCATTTTTATTGCTTAATGAAAGTAGATTATAGTTTAGTCAGTTCTTAGCAATACTTCTTCCATACTCTCTTTCACTCCACGTTCAACTTCACAATACTCCACACTCAACGCTTAAAAAAGTTTTCGGCCATGATTTATCTCTGACTTCTTAGTCAGAGATAGATCATGGCCAGAGATCCCTCTTGGGCTGTATCACCAGCGAACATACTACTTTTCCTTTTGTTGACATGATACAAAGGTCATTAATATAGATTTATAATAATTATAATCGGTTATTAATATCCCATAGAACATTGGAATAAATATATATATATATTTTCGCCTACATAGGGTTTTTGGTAATGTGAACAGTTGTAAAAAATAAAAATATATAAAATTATATTTTTTTAATTCCTAAGCGTCCACGACCTTGAAGTACGAATCATTTGGGAAAGCCGCACATAAGTGCACATGTAGCACTATCTCGCTTGCTCATTCATGTGGCGCGTTTATCCTACTCGCTCGCACGGATACCCATTGAAGCGCAATTTTTTCACATATCTCAATCGCACCTTCCCTCGTTAGTCATGTGCGCTGGCCTCTTCAGTCGACTAGGGATGCAATTTGAGTTGAGTGTTGATTTCATTCCGTGATACTTGTGACGCGCGCGTTTGTTTATTGCTATTATTATAATTTTAAAATACTATGCAGTATACAAAATATGTTTAAGAAGTGATACGACATTAACGGATCGCCTGAATGCTTATGGTGACCTGCCTAGATGGAGTCCACTAAGGTGGACCCCCATTTACATCTCGTGCACCCCGATTTTCGTTTCTCGCTGACATGGACCCCCTGCGAGTCGAAATCGACCCCTGTACCGACCCATATAGACCATAATCGATCCATAATCGACCCATATAGACCACTTTGGGAATCACTGTGTTAGATGGTGATATAATCATAATAATAATTTTGATGTTCACAATGATATTTCTAGTGTTGTCTTTAGAATAGGTGAATAACCGCACAAGTAAAACTCATTATGCTAATGAATTAAAATACCTGACTACCTCCAAACCTACTGATAAATTCTTTCACAGATAGGGTAAAAGCTAATTTGGCTTGTTATTAATTTTCTTATCTGAATGAATCCCTCATGCTTTCAGACCAACCATAAAACCCCATTAAATAAATTAACTAATGGGACTGCGGACATTAATATGAAGACATTCCCACAAAGTAATATTTTAGTGATTATCGCATCGATAACACAGAGATCATATTATATTATTATAATAAAAACGAAAGTATTAGGGTAATGAGAATTTCACAGCAGCGTTTTTATACTAACGTTATAAATTAGAATATTCTTTTTCTGGATCTTTCTTCATTTCGTGCAAAGTAGTGCACATATAATGCATATGACTTTACATCCATTAATACTGGTCCTAGAAAAATAAAAAATGTGGCATAGAATTCTGAGTATTGTAATAATTGTGCCTGCAAGTTATACTTACGTCACTTTTTTCAGCTTGTTTTAAATTAAAAATGTTAACTTTTATGTTAAGGTTAAAAACTGTTTTTTTTACTTCATAACTACGTTACTATGTTACATAACTACGTTACTATGTTACGTTACATTAATGTTAAAATGGACAATAAAAGCGTGTTAGAATTATCAGAACTTTTGTGTAAGTCTTTTCTTATTAACTTCAGTAGTTTAGAAGTTTAATATTTTTTTTTTAAATATTACCTAAGTAGAAAATGAAGCATTTTTAAATCGAACCTAAACATCGCGATTATTATATTAGTTAAAATCAATGAAACCAAAGAAACGAAAACAAAAGGATTGTATAACCGAATGCAAATAAATTATCGAGCGTATACGAGTATAGCCAATATCTAAAACAGCGACGCATTGTATGTCGCTTTATCAAGAAGACATTTGGGAAAGTATGATAAGATACCGTGTATCAACCAGATTTTATTTATCGTACCATAAACGTAGGGAGTGACAACTTGTGGATGCGTTTGGTTGCATGCAGATTTACCCACAATAGTTGAACCAGCACCAGCAGTGCGGTTTTTGGTTAACTGATACGTGTTTCTCATTTCGCTTCATCGAGTAGTCACGTGACCATAATGTTACAAACTTGCAGTGCAGCATAATCGGCAAAACAAACAAACCGTCAGCTCTGCGCGGGGCGCGTTCGCGGCCAATTTCAACACCCCATTTGTGGAATTATTCAAAGTTGGTGCGATAACTTGGCGACCTCATTTGCGCGGTTAAATATTCACCGGTCACGTGACCGCCGGCCATAACCGGTTATGAGCCCTGCGGCGCACGCAGTTTGTGAATATTGTTTTAAATGACTTACGGCGGCGTTTGACATGCCACGTCACGTCAGGGCGGGCGAGCGGCGCGGGCGGCGAGGGCGGACCGCGCGATCGATACGGCTCGTGAAAAAGAATTTCCCGTTTCCTGCGATCTTCCTCGGAAACGGGGCACTTCCGGTTGTGCCATTGTTTGAAGTGCCCTGCTATTAAATGGCAACTAACCGCTCTCGGAATAAGCACGCGAGTCACGGAGTCGAATTTCGTAATAAGCGCGGTTAAATTAAGTCTCCGTGACGTCAACCATTTTAAAAATGACTCATGTAAATTGAAAAGTATATCTAAAGATTAAAACATTACATATATTGAATAACAAAGAACCGTGTATTGAAGCTGTCAGAAATTGCAATCGCAACTCAGTCGTTGTGAAAGCAATTTACGACAGCGTTGTTTCTTATGTCTTCATTTCATGCTGCAGTGCAGCGCCGATAATATCCTGCTTATTATTTGCTTGAATCGCCGTGACATTTAGTGTCAAATAATTTTATTTCTGTAAGTTTATTTCTATAAGTAAATAAAAAAACGTTACCTTGAGGAAAGCCATAACAGACTTCAGAATGCAGGAGGGGGGGGGGGGGGGGGGTAGTCGTCTGACCACCCGCACTTAATTTTTCGGTAACGGCTATTGTAGCTTACCACCATAACTGTTAGTACTTCCAACTTACTGATCCTGCAATCAGTCTACCTGAGGCCAGGTACAGAGCCCACGAAGGTCGGAAGTCGGTCACATAGCTAATTCAATTCGTCATCCATAGCTAATTCATATACGTCCATTATTTACTGTGGCCAATGCGGAACATACGCACACCACGAGCTCCGCTGACGCCTCTTGCACTCCACAGCCCTTCTACTATTCCACCACTGTGAAGGAGTTTATTGAGCCATTAATTAGTGTCTTGTTAGCAGAGCTACAATTTTCCGTTGTTTATGGAAAGTTTCAATCATTAACAGTTAGTCTAAGTGTGGGTTCCCCAATAGAACGTCTTGCTTGCCTTAGATGTTTCCCCCTTCACCATTCTCTAACCCAATCTCTGGTTCTGTCTCGCAGTGCAGTCCTTGTGTATCGCTCTTCCAATGGTATTATCGGCTCTGGTCTAATTCGAGAGTTAGGAGATCCCTCTAGTACGAGTTTTTCCTACTCCTTATTACCCCTGATTTTACCGTTTTCCTTCATCCGTATGGCTTATTCTGTTTTCATGTATGATCTTTACGAGGGTCTCATGACATTCACCTATTAGTTAAGATATCCGCCTATGGTGAGTGATAGAAGCACTCTGTGAACCAAAATGTGTAGGTCTTTTCATTCATTTTTTCTCTCCCTAATCTCACCTGTAGCCATAATTATACCTAACGATTCCACTTGCAAAATCAAACCTCACCTCACTATAACTGCGATAAAATCGTAAATGTAATAAATGCTCGCGTTTCGAATTTAAACTAATTTCAACAGCTGTTTAGTATAGAAACATTAAAATAGAAATATTAAAGTTTTAGTCGCAGCATATGCTTGGATTGGTGTGTGTTAACTGAGCAATTACATTTACAATTACAAACTTAATTTATTAGCGCAATGACAAATCGCATGATTCTATGATATATAATAGGGAGATTGATGATAGCCTTTAATTTCTTCTTCTTCTTTCTTATTTTCTATAATGTGGTAACTCTGATTTGGTAGCGAAATCACCGGTTGTATGCGATAAACAGTCACCGTTTATATGCCCATAAATACCGGTATTGATAAACATCTACTTCGCCTGATAATGTTTGATTTCAATATGAATTAACCAATACGCTAGGTATATTATGAAGTCAGAAATTTCGACACGTTTTTTCATATTTTTAGAAACAAAACCTGAATTGTTATGAAACATTTCGGCACACTTTCACTAGAAAAGAAGCTTTATCAGTCTATTGATAATTGTATATGAGTTTACGATCACATCTTACATCATGTTCGGTGGAAGTTCATAGACTGTTTTATGAATAATTTATTTGGAAAAATGACGTTGAAAATGTGTCAAAATTTTAGTGGTTTATCTAATATATTATTTTAAAAAAAATACATTTTAAAATTTCTTGCTCTGCAGTAGATCTCAGAAACATGTATCTAATTGTTTTTGTATTTTAACATATTTCAGATATAAATGTTTCTTTTAGTATATACCAAGTTATTAATTTATCCTGTAAACTATAGTTACAGTGATGTCTTTTCATCCCCTAGTTTTATTAATTGTCAAAAATAGGATAGGTTAGGACAAACTATATTTTATTTTTCCTGCAATCTTTCTGTCGTGATTTCTACCCCCCCCCCCCCCCCTTTCCCTTAACAACTAGACAAAGACATATTTTGTCACTTTTGACTCTTGAAATAGGCGCTGGCAAGCTCTGTCTCGATGACTAATTTCATGTTGATCACTTTAAAACTGGCTGAGGTAATCGACCGTGATCTACATCCATACAGACGGACTGACAGTAATCGAAGTGTCGCCAATAATGTTCCGTTTGCACATTTTGGTAAGGAACCCTAAAAAATGTACCATCCATATGGTCTTTCAATACAATAGTAGTTGTCATTGTCAATTTTGTCTGTCTTGTTATTACATGAAATTTACTTTTTTCATATAAATAAAGACACCATCATTTTGTAGTATCACGAACAACTTTACGACTTTTTTCTCTGTTTGAACTTCCAACAATGCTCACCTGCCTCAAACACACAGGTCAAAAAATGACACATATGATTATGCCTACGTTATATTATACTTATGAAGCCAATCTACCCCGTAAGAATGTTTTATGCGTTTGCGAGCGCGACGTAGTTTACACGATCGAACGGCAATACGTCATGCCAAATGTTAATTTAAACGACAAGTACGGCGGTGGTTTAAATTTATGGACCTCTTCCCCCAATTTCCACGGGATGGGTCGGAAATGATACAACCTGCCAGTAAGGAAGTATATAGGCTGTTTCATAGGCCAGGCATCGCCAACCAAAATGAAATATTATAAATGAACAGAATAACATCAACAGAACTAAGGGAAATTCCTGTAATTAAAAAGACGTCCATGAAATTGCGGATCTGGTTAAGGAAGTAGTGTCCTAAGATTTGAAATTGATTATTTTATACTTAACAAAGTACAAAGTCTTTTTATAGATGCGCTTTTATAGAGAATCATGTGTCTGTTTGTGATTAGTATCTTTTGATGATTCTTCGAAGCTCATGGATCTGATGAAGAGATATCAATTTTATTACTTACAATACGATACAATACTATAACATTTCCTTTATTTATTAGTACCAGCGAGGGTTTATTGTGGTCAATAAAATTATTATTTAATAATTAGGCAGCTACAGTTTAGACTCATGCGGTAGATTATTAGCCATAATTTAGATTCCTTTAGGTTTACATTGTCTCTGCAATCATCGATATTCAAACTATCTAAGAAATTTTCACATTTCAAATTTTAAATTTTAATGAGATTTTTAATAACAAAATAAGTAATAAATGAATATTAAAAGAGTTTTGTTTCCTTGCATAGTCTACTCCTTACTAGTCATTTATGACAGTCACTTTGCATTTCTATTACCTATAGTCCTTTAGCAGAAGTTTCTCACCAAATAAACAAATTATGGTTCAATTAATTTAAACTGCGTGTTCCCCGTCCTGGGATTATGTTTAACATCTTCTTTTTCTTGTATCTTATCCGTTACCGATCATATTGGCTATTGCTACTTTTTCGGCTGAAGCTCGAAACAACGATGTGCTGGGATTCTGGAAACTTTCTCATAGATTTTGGAGTCAAGATGTGTTCTTCGCCATTTCGGATCTCTTCTTACAGTAATTTGCCTTAAATAAACACACAGGTCAAAAAATGACTTCTTCGTATTGTATGTATTGAATTGCTTAGAAATAGTGTTATGTACACCCGCTTCATTCCTTCTCAGTATAAAAATGTTTGTAACCCTTGCTTTCACCGCTGCTTCGCTCACTCGCCGTTCACACGCGCAGGACTATCACGTCAGATACCGGTTCTATACTGCATTTTCACTAGTCAGCTATGCTCGCCTATATCGTCTGCATACCCTGTTCGTACTAATTTTATTGTTTTATATTTAATAATTCATTTATCACTCACAATGCTACTTACTAAATAAAATTAATCTCCGTGTTCCTTCCAACCCAATAGATTTAACCCTGCTCTTCATGTTCCTCATGCTGGTACCAACTATAGGCAAAATGCATTTCTGTGGCGAACTAGTGACAATTGTAATTATTTGATTAAACGCTTTGACTTTGATCTATTCTGTCCGAGTATTAACTCAGCTAGGCAGCAGCTGAACAGTGAATTCTTTAGCATTAATTGTGGAATATTTTTTGATGTATTTTTAATCGATAACTTTATTTGAAAGGTCACACATGTTTCTACAACGTTACCTAAACGTGAAAACCTTTAATTGGCTCTCTGTTATCCTACTCCTCTTTTTGTTAAATTATAATTAGCTGTTGGTTTTCCTAAAAATAAATAAATAAATAAATAAATAAATAAATAGATGCAAAATATTTTACCTTCCAGGATGATGGCATATCACGTGCAATGTATTATTTTAGCTTAATGTTTTCTTTGATACTTGAACTTCGTTGTTTTCTGTGTTCTTTCTCAAAGGTTTTAGATTTTATTTATTATTAAGTAATATACATAAGTCAGTTATCAGTGTACAGTACAGTACAGTTATAAATTGTAACTAGTAATGTAGCAATAAGGTAATTAACACAACCCATACGATCATTCTAGACTAATCTAGACAAATGCCACACTAGACCGAACAGCCTGTATCTGGGCTATTTGATGAATTCACATTTCGAAGGTTTCAAGCTCTCTTAGCTGAGTGTTAGCGGCATAAGCAATACGTTCTAGGAACGTGAAGCTAGAGTCACAAAAAATATATGCACCTTTAATCCACAAATTATATGCACCTTATATTAATCTTTATAGTTAATTTGATATTTATAACTGATTGAATTTATTTATTTTATAATTTATGTATTATTGTTATTTGATTATGATAATTTAATAACTATCGTGTTTTTGATTATTTCACCTTTTCTTATTTCTTATAATTAAATATTTTTTTTTGTGATTTTGTTTTAATAATCCCTATATATTAATAAAAGTAACTCGGCGGTTATAGAATGTCCGCCCAAGCACAATATTGGCTTAGTTGGGCGACATCAGAGAGTAAACTCAACTGAGCTTAATTTCTTGCAGTGTATTAAGTTATTTAGTGTGATATATTTTTGGTGTTTTAATTGTAAATTGTGTTAATATTTGTGAATTGCTTTAAATATAAAATACAAAATAATTATACTGACGTATAAGGATTTACTGTTTGTGAATTAGTGACAAATAAACCTTACAACACTAACATTGAGCAAGCCGTGACGACCCCTGATCGCAGGGTCGTCGGAGGGGGTTCAGGTGATTTATGCCCGACTAGAGCGTGACGCAAAACAATAAACACCTCCACTCTCACCAACGCACACATGCGCACCCTCGCCGGTGCACGTATACGCCATGGCGAATACCAACACTGCTCTGGCTATTTTCAACAGGTTGCAAATTAATATACTCGCTGAGACGGCCAGTTGTGCCCCGCTACGCCCCCCCCTCCCCTCGCTGGCCGCCCTCGCCGCCGCCCGCTCAGATGAAGCGCAGCCTTATTTCATTTCGGCGTCCACCTGAAATTCAGGCATCTGCCCTGCAATTCTTGGCACGCGGGGAAAAGTTTGTCTTCATTGAGATTTTCGACGCGGCTCTTTACAGCTTTCACCGCGGACTTTAGGGAATGCTGAAATCAAGATTAAATCATACACCAGTAGTAGCCATGTACTTTTTACTCCGAAAAACTGTAGATAGATTTGATACATTTCGACATGTTCAAATAACATACTGATTTTACAATCTTCGCGCAGATAGATGTATGAAGCTTCATATAATTAAAGTTTTATTATATAATTTTCGTTTCGATGTGCTATTTAATAATCTAAACCAGTGTTTCCCAATTAGTGGTACGCGTAACCCCAGGGGTACCCAAAGTTGCATCAAGGGGTACGACGCGGGGCAATCTCTTGACTTAAATAATTCAATCAGTAAAAACAATAATTGCGCAAACAACAAATTGCTGATATATATTTTGCACGACGTACCTTTGCGAGAGCGGATTGTCGGCCGTGACAAACTTAAAAACTAAACATCGTCACAGACTTCAACTCGAAAACGAGTTGAGACTGAAGCTGACCAAAAATCAACCAGATTTTTCAGAGTTCTGGATAGAAGAACGTGCACATTTGTCACATTTAACTGATTTTTACCTCCATTAGAACTGTATTTTGATTGTAATAAATGTTAAAAAAACTGATTTCATTTTTATTTGTCATTCCTGCAATAAGGGCTGTAGTACGCGAGTTTGAGGTATTTCTTATGGTGGTACGCAAGAAAAACTAATTGGGAACTACTGTTCTAAACGAATAAAAATGGGTTTATCATTTCTAAAATAACATTTTCTTGTGTCACTTTCCAAGTCACTAAGTTGCTGAATGCTCTGAAAGAATAAAAAATCTTACATATTTCATAAAATTTTCTGTAAAATTCAGAAATAAAATCTTAAAAAATAAAGTTGGAAAACAAAGAACATTGATGAATTTTAATAAAAACCTTGAAAGGTTTAGTCAGGTTTTAATTCTAAAGACATTTGGCCAGTTTTGTTTAAATAGTTTGTCTACAAGTGTTTTAAATGGGTGAGAATATGATTGCAGCAAAATCTCTAGGAGTTAAACAATATGAGACATTATATATTAGACCTTTATCTACTTATTATTATATAATTTAAATTATATAATTCGGAATATCTTACGTAGGGGAGACCGGGGTGATAGGCGCATGGGTGGGTTGGCGCAACCCAAATATCTTACAAGATTGTACATATATTGACAACAATGTACCTGATCCATTTCGTACCATTTGACGTCGCTCTATTCGGCATTAGCTATTGTATGGTTTACGGCTGGTGTCTGCTATGATATCGGCAATTTCGTAGTTTTGCAACGTTGAAATAACATTTGTTATTTAATATTTTTTTTACCTACAAGGCGTATGCCTTTTCGTGGAACCCGCCTTGTTTCATATTGGCACAATCTTCTAGGTGGGCATTTGTAGCATCACGCAGTCAAAATCTCAGGCGGTCACCAATCCAAGTATTTACCGCGTCCAACGCTGCTTAACTTCGGTAACAACGAGGAGAACCAGTGTCAACGTGGCTACGGACGCTACATTTTCGAACATCGCTACAATTTCGCTACAATTTCGAACATCACTTGCTATAAAGGATGAGACCAAAATTAAAGCCATTTATATTGTGTTGTAGACTATCGTTAGGAATTAAAATTGTGTTATATGTGTTATGGTAATTGTGTTATGGTCGTAAGAAATAACAATGGCCATTTGGGGTAGGTTGGCGCATTCTTGTCGGGGCTAGTTGGCGCAGGCGACTATCTATACTAAATTACTGCAAGCATAGTAAAATGGAAATATCCTTATCAAAATATCAAAGAGAAAAAGCCAAACCGATACGCAGCAATTTTAACAAAACTATAATTTAAAGGTTCCTCAGAATGGATGATTGTAAATAATTTCATGTTATTTTTTTCCTAATTTAATTTCCAGCAAAGAACTATTATTACTCTGTTTAACATTAAGAAATCTGCAAGTTGTTACGACTTAAAACTATTGTTCCTACCTACCCCATAAGCTCACCTCCTTTCTCCTGAAATCACTGGAGAGACTAGTTGACGGCTACCTGAAAACCAACCACTTAGCTCTTCAACCGCTTGCTGATGCTCAGTATGCCTATAGGGAGGGCAGATCTACGGACACTGCCCTACATCACCTGGTGAGCACAATAGAGACAGTTAGCGGCGAAAGATTACGCTCTGGGAGTATTCCTGGGCATCGAAGAAGTATTTGACACCACATCATATGCAACTATAGTTTGGAAATTTGAAATTGTTTTATTCGGGGAGTTTTTTCTGCTGCAGATTATTGCTGCAGATCACTAAAAGAACGAAGAAAACTCGTAGCATAAGCTAAGATACGAGCAACTGGAGAATGATTATGTTGACGCGTGAAATGCTTATAGCCCACGATACAAGAAACTGACGCGCGTCAAGTTCATTGCTGAACTTGACGCGCGCACTATCTTGCGGATTTTTTTCTGAACTATTTACGACGTTTATAGGATATGGGCCTTGCTGAAATTTCTGCATGGAACAATTATATATCTCCACTCTTCATATATGTACAAATATAACAGACTTCGTGAAATAAGACAAATGGCATTATCGTTATTGAAATTCCCCGGAACGAGCCAGGCTTAACCGATTAAGCTTGAAATTGACAAACTTGTATACAATAATTATAGTATCTGTCCAAGACCTCTAGGCTTAATCGAATAAGCCTAGAATGGTAAGTCAATAAAAGTTATACATGATTATTAAATCAGTTTTTCCTGTATTAAAAATCTCTCAATATCCAAAAATATGTTTTTTTGGAAACAGTTAAAAAAATCATTTTACCGTTTAGCTTCTCATACAAAGGTACCTCTTGAAAGGTTTATCGTGCTATCTCAAACGCTCCGTATACATAAAATATATCTTTGATAGATAATACGTTTTCCCTCGTATTGAAAGTATTCGTCTTATAGTAATCTAAAGAATTGTTGTGCTTTTCCACCTTGTTAAAATCTACGGCTGAAGTGTAAATCCTCAAAGGACTGTCCAGCTCTATTGTCGCAGTAGCCCTTTGAGTGTCGGTAAGTCGCAACGACAAGATCGAGGCGAAATGGACTTACTCGGTCTGAGTAAATCTTTTGCCAATCTTCAGAGGGCTTTGCACTTTGTATGTATCTGCTTTCGCCGACAGCTGCTTCGCTGGAAAACTGAAGTCGTTTGATATTCTCCGCACCATTTATAGCATCTTAATATTTAAAAGCGTAAAAGGCAGCAAACGCTGTCGTCATTCAAATATTCAATAGTCTCTTTCTTGGCTCCAGTGGAGAATAAATTTAATATTTATTCATTATTATACAATATGAATGCACGTAGCGCAGTAACTGGTGTTTGATTGAGTTCCCTACTGACTTTTTGTTCTCACTTGCACATTGTATGCATTTATATTTTATTAAACTTTCTAGAATTTTACAAAT
The DNA here is from genome assembly GCA_944548615.1 of Micropterix aruncella. Lineage (NCBI taxonomy): Eukaryota > Metazoa > Arthropoda > Insecta > Lepidoptera > Micropterigidae > Micropterix > Micropterix aruncella. The sequence continues at coordinate 17,832,516 of OX155957.1, read as the reverse complement.
TTTGTGGAGGATGAAAAGTAATATAATAGACTAAAAACTAAATAAAGAGAAAAACAATGTAATGAGAAATAAAAGAAAGGAAAATTTATAAGATAAAAAAAAATATAACAAAAAAAAACGACTTAATTTTTTTAATAAGTGGAGCAGCCATTTCATGGTAAAACTTAGAACGGGCTGTCATAACTGAATGCGTGTACAAAATTTTATATCTGTGCTAATGACCGTTGAGAAGTCCTCTCGTCGAAAGCCAACCCTGGGTGAAGAATCCGGTCATGCTTACCATAAAAAAATGCATCGTTATCGGAACTGAACCAACATGAAAATTTTCTTCTTCATATGATAATATTTGAGGAGTTCCCTCAATTCCCCATGAATTCAATCATCGGAACAGGATTTCGATAAATTGGAACCAATCTGGAAGTACATATATCCTTTCAAATAAAAAAAGAATTTTCCAAATCGGTTTATAAATGACAGTTCTGAGGTAACAAACATTAAAAACAAGGAATACAACCGAATTTATACCCTCCTCCTTTTTAACCGACTTCAAAAAGGAGGATGTTATCAATTAGGTCATATCGTTTTTTTAATTTTTGTTACCGTAGAACTGCGAAGTGAAATGAAAATGAAATGAAATGAAATGAAATGAAATGAAATGAAATGAAAGCTGATATATGACATGGGTATTTAAATACCCGACAGCCATTGGTGTGTTAGTTTTGACGACTGGCATAAATCACCTACACTTGGGTGGATTGCCATATAAGAATAAAGAAGAAGAAGAAGTAGTAACTGCATTCATTTTGATATATCTTTTAATAAATACCGTGTGCATTTTAAGGTTATTATTTGTATAAAGAACAACTTGACAGCGTTGATTCGTAAAGATTCAGAATGATTAGTCGAAAGAAAGTTCTTACTGCTACTTAGCTGCAAGCTATTTTGGATAATTGGTCTGGTGGAGATTGTGATGTAGAATATAACTTTGACCAATACGTAGACGCCGTTAATATCGTCATACCACTACCCTATGCGGTCGATTCTGTTAGTGGCAATGAAGAATTAGACGACAATTTTCAATTGTTGCACGATGAACTGGAGATGCCTCGTGTGATTGCCGGACAATTCGAAATCGAATGTAATTACGATGATACAGATGTCGTTAATGAACCCAACCTTGAACAAGAAGAACAAGATGGTACGCCAGTGGCGTCAACATCTAGTGGTCGTGGCCATACCTCAACACTAAAATCAAGGAATGCACCGAAGCGATCCCTAATCAATGAAGTAATAAAACCAAAATGGTCTCGGTTGCAAAATTATCAATTCGATAAGATTCCATTCGATGATACGGCCACTCCATACAAAGCTTTGTATCAACAGATTGGTGCCATGAATCCTGTGCAGCTTTGGGAAATATTCATCGACGAGGACGCGTTGAACCTGTCGGTCACTTCCACCAACCAATATGCTGCGGCCAACAATTGTCCATTATTCATTGCATCAATTGGAGAAATGAAAACATTTTTGGGCGTGTTGTATATAACTGGTTACCACGCTTTGCCGCAATCACATGGTTATTGTCATCATTCGGGTAGAACAACAATTATCATCATCCGGGTAGAACGTCAACTTCCGGGGCACAACTGGTAATGCGTTACGATCTTATCGATCATTTTATGGGAAAACTCAATACACGTCGCCGCTGTCCGCAATGCGGTGGCAAAACTGAATATGGTTGCTTGAAGGGCCAGGCTAACTTGCAACCCGCTCCTTGCTTCCTGCATTACCACAACGATGTTTCATCAGATATTATGAAGATTGCTAAGGCTAAATAACATATATCTTCATGTTTCCTCAAGAAAATAAAAACAATTCAGATTTAAATGAGCTTTTATTCATTCCAAAAGGTTGTTTTCCATATTGCAAAAAATAGAAATTTTTGGTATACACCATGGACTGTTGGGTATTTAAAGTACCATTTTTATTAGACCTGGTTTGACAGCAAGGTGTATTGACATATCGCTTTTGGGTTTTCTTTATTACATAGACGATACCTAAAGCTATCTGGTAAGAGTGAGCGTTTTTTGTTTTTCCCACTTCCCTATATTTGGCAGCACCTTTCCTGAGCATTTCCAGACAACCAAGAAAAAGCGCGATTTTTACCTGTAAAATAACAAAGGTAAACCGCTGAAAATTATACTGTTCTATTATTTATTTTTTAGGCCCATTCTGTGCCTTTACAAAAACAAAGAAAATGCAGCGATATCTCTCACCTATTCCACGCTAGATTTTTTTAGGTGTCAACACTTTTTTGGGTATTTAATACCCAGTAGGCTGGAATGGGTTAAAGCTCAGTACATATCATCGATTCCCTGGACATAGTATACAAGTTCTTTCATAATAGATCGGAATCAGTCGTCATATACGGTTTTCTGCAATAAATACGGTCGTGCATGATCAAAGCAATTACCCAGTCTGGCAGGTTATACAGTCGTTATGTATTTCATTCACAACATTAGACCAAATATCCCATAAGAGCCATTCTCCGAAATAGTGGGCTATGAATGAAACAAGGTTGACTAGAATTACAGACTATTGTATTAAATCGTCCAATTTGTAATGTGATATTGGTAGCGATTCGGTCACGCATAACTGTTTTTATGTTCCGAAATGGTAATGTCCCATTGACCGGCGCATTTTGGGTACGAATAGCGTATAATAAAATAAATAGAAACGGAGAGAAAGTATTAAAAACTATATTTCAGTTATGTATAATAGTTTTACTGTTTATTTATTCATGCTAATGAAATTGGAGCGAATATAACTTATATAAAGCAGCGGTGGAGCTAACTAGGGCACATTTTATTTTCCCGACCGGTTAGTCAGGAAAATATTGTATATTACATAAACAATATTTAAACACATTACCAACAAGGAAGGAAGTATTGTGAAACAATATTGTGAAACAAAAGCATTTCTTTTTTCAAGATGAAGACGGATATCTCTATTTTGAGCACTTGAGATGATTAATACCATTTCCAGATGAAAGCCTGTCTATGTGTCTGTGTGTATTCCTCCACGATAGCGTCCAAACGCTTAATCTGATTGCGCTGAACTTTGGCATGCAGGCATTATTTGGTAATGACAAGAGTTGAGAAGGTTGTTATAGAAATCGGTCAACCAATGAGCGCACTAGTAATATCGCACCTCTGATCAAATACTGTAATAACTTGAAAAATTCCAGTTATATTGTTTCTTTATGAAAATTATCGTCATTTCTTATTTTATAGTCTTAAAAATAGTTATAACTCTTTTTGGGAGTGTAAAATGAGAAATGGAGATATTTTTTTATAAAGAAACACCATAACTGGAATTTTTCAAGTTATTATAGTATTTGATCGGAGGTGCGATATCTTAATCTCCAAATATTGGACTCGTAAACTTGAAATTTGGTATAAAGATCGTTGGGCCGAAAGATCGTTTTGGAATATATCACATAGAAGCTAGAATAACAATACTTACATTCGGCCATATATTTTAATGAAATATTAACGGAATCTGTTGGCGCTTGACCCAACCCCGCCCTTAGCTGAGAAACGAACCGAGGCTGTTTCAGTATAGGTACAGATGCCTTGTTAGGCCCAAATCACATTGAATTTTCTCCTCTCAGTATATTTGCGTAAACGATTGAATCAAACGATTTTAATGCGTTGCGCTCGCTGCCGACTATCTCTTTTAATCAGGTCAACCTCCTTCCAGAAGGGATAACACGTTCGAAACCCTTCCATAAGTCCTTGATTACTTTCCAGCAAGGAAATATGTTAGCTGAGTTTAACTACTACAACATTAGTTATATCTATTATCGATATCGAACGGTACTTATATCTATAGCGAAAACTAAAAGAGAATAGAAGTATTTGTTGAATATTATATAATTTGGTGAATCTCAATGTTTACAACTCTGATAAGTATATTTAAACTGAGTTTTATTGTCCAAGAGTGAATCGCGTTAAGACTAAAATTATGAGAGTTTCATGACATCCGACAGCGGTAGCCATCAAACCTGATAATAAAAACTTACAAGATGGCAGCCGCTTTTGTTATCTCGGTTATTTCATCACTTCCAATCTGGATCATAATGTGGAGAGTCGAGCAAAAACCGGCTTTAATAGTATGAGCGGTGGTCCCATCTAAAACGGTCACATAAATTTTAAATGCAAAGTTCGTTTCATGACCATCATATGAAGGAAACATGTATTTTATTTACATGTATGCAAAAGTCTGTCTTGATATTTGTCGTGCAATGTTAGATAAACTAGATATCTAAAGAAAACACATAACTTTGCTTTCTCAGTTAATTCGGCTTGGTTAACAGTGATTAAAAGGCCATATTTGTTGCCAGGGCGCGATCGCTTCGCCATCGGGCCTCCTCATCACGCAGAGAAGACTGGGAATCCTGTCACATGCAAAGCCCCAGAAGCGATATGGCTAGACCATAGGTATCTTCGCTAAAAGCGTCATGCTAGCGGAAGATCTCCCAGGAAGAGTCATGCTAGCGGAATATCTCCCAGCCCAAGGTCATCTGGGCCCGGCCGATGAAATATTAGATCGTGCTCTCTCTTTCATAATATATTTTTTTCTTTCTCCTCCAGAGGTCCTCAGGGAGGAATAGCTTCCATTAACTTTGATTAAATTACCACAGGGATATGCAGTCCCCTAATATGTATACTGATTACCTTATCTACATAACTTTATACACTCTGCCTCCCAAATTAATTGTATAGTAATTACTAAATACTCTGTCCTCGGCACATCAACATGATATGCGGTCACAAAATAACACCACGTGTGATTCCTGTATATTCTTCCCTGACCCACCAAACCAATCAATCTTTTCTGGTAAAGCTGCTAACGAGCTTTTTATAGCTTGTTTTTACTTAAATCATTTTGTTTTACCTATAGTTAATAGTTCAGTTTGTACTCTATTTCTACGATTAATAGTTATAATATAGGTTTACAGTTTCTCTATATTTACTCGAATCTCGATAAAATTACTCAATTAATATGAATTTATAATAATTTTAAAATGGTTTTAAAATTTGTAGTAAGTTACCCAATGCATTTTAAGTTTTTAATGTAATTGAGCAGTTAATGTATAAGGATTTCTGGTGCTTTTATACGTAATTGGATTTTGTAAACAAATAAATAAGAAACTCTGAATAAACTGTATAAATAGAATTTAACGAATTTATGGCGTAAAGTTTGTAGCACCCGATTTTCGGCAATGTTGCAATCGACGTTGTCCAGGGTAGATTGGCAGTCTACCATGGACAACAGCGGTTGCAACATTACCGAAAATCGGGTGTTACAAAATTCAATGGTTATTTCGTTTTATTTTATTTTTAATATCAAACAACCGCGATAGTCTTCAATTTCTGAATAAACTGTCTCAGAACTTGTCACAGTAGGTATACCAGACAGTAGCTTCTCTTAGAACAAAATTGAAATCGAAGCAAGTGACGTCAAGAATCTTAAGGGCTACCACAAATCGTAATATGATTACTCGTCTTATTCTTGAAGCATCGTCCCGGCCACAATTACGGTGCCCCGGCGACACGGATGCCACCGATTTGTTCTAGGAATACCATATGGCGTCGACTTGTATATCTGCACATCTGAACGCGGACACGAACTGCGCCCACAGCGTTTACAGCCCAGAGTGCCGTAACTATGGGCCTAAGGCGGCGACATATCCCTCGCCCCATTTCCGTCGCACCCTCTTCCCGCATTGCCTTGTAGCTCTTGAGTTAACTTACTGGGTGTTATTATATTGTGACATTGATAGCCATGAGCGGTTGACGCAGTTGCTTGGCAAGTGCCTCGATCGATGAACACTAACTTCAAAAGCCGTATAAGTTGCCATGCCAAGTATTCCACCGCAGAGCTCCCGTAATCCAGGTCTTTCGCTTTGTTTATCTTAATGGCGCCCTAAAGACATTTCCTCTGCAGCTACAATAAAAGCATCGCTTCTCCTAAAATAGTAATGACGTTGGCATTTGACCCAGGGTGCAAGTTTACCCAGCCGGTGACTAATACGGGATTTGATAAAGCGTGCGGGCGTCGTCATTGGCGAGGGGGGCTCGACTCTGCTCGCTCGAATAGCCAGGAGCGACAATCGAGAAACGCGCGTGTCGAATCGTCCAGAAAACAGCAGGAAATAAGTCTGGGGGGGAGCAACGATGGGATCTATTTATTTCACCATTCTGAGAACGGGACAGACCGCGAGGAGCAACCTTGTATCTTAGACGAGATGGTTTCGGAATGACGTCTTTTTCACGATATTGGCCGGCTTTAATGAGTGGAGAAAGTAAGTGTAGATTTACATTGAGTCAGTTATAGGAGTCAGTGCTGGCGCCGAGAACTGACTCATACTTACTGTTTACATAGTCAGTCACTCGTAGGTATTTCTTCAGGGTGTACACAGGTTAGTCGAGAAAAATGCGTCATTTTCACTAGTTTTAACTTTCCATACGACGCGACGTCACCCTACAACGCAGTGCCAGCGACTGACCAACTATTAACTTCGGCGTTTACACGTGGTCAGTACCGCTGGCAAGTAAGGGAAAATGGTCATCACTGACGCGACAGCGCTGTACTGACTTGAAATCAATTTACACGATGACTGTACCGGATCAGCGTTGACTTTTTTTGAGTTTAAAGCCAACTGACTCAATTTAGATCAGCCTTAATTCTCTATATGTCAAAATATTAATAACAAAACAGGCATCAACAAGATTTCTACCTGTGTTTAACCTGTATTTGTATGGAGTAAAAATTGTTTTATTTATTTATAAACCCACATATGAATAAAAGAACTAGAATGTCTATTTATAAATTAACAATAAAAAATTGACCTATATAACTTAATCACATGATAGTATAGTAATCAAAGCATTTTATATGTATTTAAATAAATTAAATAAATTCACTTATCATTAGTAATGTAGTAGTATTTAGTAATGTAGTAGTATACATTCACTTATAATTAGCAGTAGTATTTAGAATAAACTTGAAAAAACGAAGCAACTATAATTTGAGGAAATTAATAAATTTTGAGCAGAGAGAACCAGATAAACTATTTCTATAGTCTTGGATAGAAATGACTAAAAAAATATAGCATTTTAAAGAAAAACATAATGTTGGTGTTGTTACTACCAATTTCATTAAAATTGTAACTGCTGTCTTATTCAACACTTCGAAGCATCAAATAAATATATAGTGTAGGATTTGAGATAAACAATATCATTTATCGAGAACAGTCAGGGCTATTGAGTTGCCGCGGCCTCGCAATGACCTCTTGAAGCGATGTCCTAAATAACGTGGGATCTAATTATTCAATGGCATACCAACCGATTTAAAATCTTTGTCAAGGGAAGGACATTCGCTAAATTTAAGCGATTGCTGAAGAATATTTGGTCCTGTTTTGTACCGTGATGTAATTAACAATTAAATAAATGAATAACACAATTCGTAAAAAAACAACTAAACAATTTCTTTTGCTAGCGCTCCTACTGCTATCTAGCGCGAACAGCTCGCTCCACGCGAGAAAAAATCTGTTATCGACAGGGTGCGATAATTATAGACAGGGCGCGATTGCTGTCTCGCTCGCACATTATGGGCTTTCAATGCGGCTTTCAAAATCAGTGTTCCTCTCATTCGCACCTGTGGCAAATTACGCTAAACAATATATGTGTATATACAACTTTTGTATCGGGAGCTAAGCCGGGCTTGCTTAGCCATGACGTTGAATGCGAACTGCGAATGCGAACGTGTCAACAGAAAGCGCGACTTCATTATAATTAGTTTGGATTGCAATGTGCGAGTGACGTCGGGCTAATTTTTTATTGTGTAATTTCAATTGATTTGTGGTTTTAGTGCCTGATAAAAAAATGGAGGAAATTGTCCTTTGTGGTCAGTAATGTATTCTTATTACTTTGTTTTCTGACATATGTGACAACCCGCAGGACTAAGACGGGGATACGGTTTTAGCAGCGAAGAATTTTAAAAACTCGATGCGATCATTCCATTTAAATTTTTTCACCTTGTTTTCCGCCGAATTTTTAAAAAACTGAGCGTTTGTACAACATTCTTCAAAAATCACAAGTCGATGTGGGTTATAGGAATTAAGAAAGGAAAACAAAATAAAGGAATTTCAGACTTGGTTACGTGTTGAATTTCAATATGAATTTGATCAAATTTATGAAAACAATCTTTAAAATAACTCAGCACCTCGTTTGAGACGCAACGTACGCTGTGCTCATACTGAATACAAACGACTTTTTGTCCAGGTTAAATTGACGATCGATATTCGCAAATTTTCAAATTGAAATTTTTCCAACTCTTCAACAACAAACTATACGAGAAATACCGTTTAGATTTTCCTACAAAGGCATTAGATTCATTATTTGACATTTATGCAAACCATTTTGACAGAAGGTTTTAAAGAACCAAATGATTTGTTTGTACTCCTCTCTTGAATTGAAAGATTGCAATGTTTTTGAACGAATTAGTCAGAATAGCCTCGAAGACACCTTTCCCCAATTGTTGAAGTTAGCGTATCTTGTCGTCACTATTCCTGCTACAAGTGCTTCCGCAGAACGTGCATTCTCATCTCTTAAGCTTATTCATACTTACCTAAGAAATACACAGGGTCAGGAACGTCTATCTGAGTTATGGTTGCTATTGAAAAACAGTTGTTAAAAGAATTAAAGCGTTCGCCATCATTTTACTCAGACGTAATAAAATCATTTTTGAAAAAAGGTAGACGCTTCGATTTAGAATATAAACGATGAAAATATGCCAGCGTGAGTTTCATTCCCATGGCTAGCTTTCTAAGGGTCACTTATTTTACTTTTTGTTCACTTTTTTATAAAATAGTCTTACAGCTCATACAAGCAAGGGTCAACTTATCAACTCAAGCAAGGGTCAACTCAAGCAAATAAAATGGCTTTTCTAAGGGGCTCTCTAGACGAAAAAGCATGCTTGACAAGCTTCGCGTCGCGGACAGGGAGGGGATCGTAAAACCGCAGGAAATATACAAATATTTTTTTGTAATATTTACCAAAAATGCATAATTTTGTAGTTTATACCAGGGAGTCACGTTAATTAGAAGTAATTGATTGATGAATGACGTGACTGGCATTTTTGATAAATATTTTTAAAAAATGCATATTTTCTGCGGTTTACGATCCCCTCCCAGCCCGCGACGCGATTTTTGACAAGCATGCTTGATCGTCTAGCTAGAGAGTCCTTTAAAGCCACTAGAGGTATGCGACTGCTGATAAGTATATGTTAAATTCTGTCTTGCAGTAGCATGCCTTCAGTGTGCTTTATTGAATGTACGACCCAAGCAGTAAATTTCAAACTGAAGATTAAAGAGTAAAGAGGTACCACTTTTTTACTATAAAAAGCGTAAAAAAAAACACAAAGAGGTATGTCGGGCTTGCCCTATTTACGAACCCTGGGCACGCCACTGCTTGGACCTACCCCTGGTGAAAACTGAGGTGACATGTTTAGCGATAATCACTATAGGGATCAAAACTAATTAATTTGGCGCTCGAATTCGGCGACAGCTTGGTGTGGCGGCAGGGCAACGCTTATATTTTCAAAACAATTTTAATTGGATTCCGATCCGGTGCTTAGTTTCATCCATTGCGTTTCTCAAACAATTTTAATGGAATTCGTTCCGACCAAAAATATTTATTTACTTTTTGTATTTCAATGTTTTTTTTAGGGCTTCATAACAAAGGTACAAACAGAACCCTGTTAGTGAAACTTCGCCGTATGTGTGTCTCGACACTTAGTGTCAACTATAACAAACGAACCCGTCACCGTAACGATAATAATCGTTATATCTTCCATGAGGTGAGCGTAGAAGACTTAGAGACGAATACAAATCTACTGTATAGCTAAGCTAACATACTCGTCAAAGGCCAACGCTTTACGGCGAATTACCGGGAAAGAATGCCCAGCAGGCAGCCTCGCCCCCTGACTACCAGTTTTGAAAGGATATCTCCGCCTGGAATTGACCACCAGGATACCTCCAACCTCTCGACTAGGTTTTGAATTCGCTTGCGCGACTTCTGTCTGCCGTATATTCAGCGGTGATCCAGTTTGAATCTATCGCAGACAATCGGCATCTTTTGCCAGAACCTAAATTCAGGATCAGGTTGATCTTGCCCTTGAAATAATCAATTGGTCATTTCAAGAGTGGTTGATGACAGGTCAACATCCACTACCGCTGCTTAGGAAACAGTATATTTCCATAGTCTCCCGACTGCTTCAGTAATTAGTCAGAGTGCACATACCTATTGGCTGTCTCCGCATGGTGCGAGATCCGTCCAGTAGCGCCGGGAGGCAATCCCCCAGGGGAAACCGATCCACCAGCCATGAGGCCTGGGACGCGAGAGTCCTTCCCGGTTTAGTTATCCACACGAGAAGGCTACTAAACGTGTGAACGGCTGAATGGTGAGTTGAACCAACCCGAAGACAAAATTGATCTTGTGGCCCAAGATACTCGAAACCGTTCGCTACATGCGTGTCTCGACAGGGTGGCATAGTGGTTAGGACGCCTGATCTTACATTGTAAAGTCCCGGGTTCGATTCCCGGTTGGGTCACCATTTTCCGTTGGGATCAAATTAACGGAATTGTATTTTCAATTCAGTCGGTCGGATGCAATAAAAAGACACACACATACACACATGTTACACGCACACATACATATAAACACGTCACAGTAGGGTTGATTGTAAGAAATTGTCATATGACAATAAACCCGCCCATTGAGAAATATTCACAATAAAGAGTAGAAACAAACAAACAAACAGACAAACACCTTAGTATATCAGCCTCGATTATCCGTCCAAATTTTAAAGCTATTACCATAACATTTTATTTGGTCTCAGAAATGGTTATCCTGTATATAGTCCAATAAATAAAAAAAAACAATTATTATAATAATTATATGGTTTTTAATGCGGGCTAAAAAAACGTTGCATTATTTATCTTCTTACCTAATCGAGTCGAGTATCATTTAAACACCTTTATCATGTTTTCGCGTAACTACCTATATTTAGGAGAAATCATTTAAAAAATACTAAATATTAGGATACCTCTTGTATATATCCATTCCGTCTCATTTTAGTTGTATTATCATCTCGACATTTTTACCAAATAAGCCTTGTTATCATACTCCCTCATGAGACGCGGCCACCGCGCGCGCCGTCACTCAGGCCAATCAAACACTTTTGTGATGTTAAACGTCCGAACCGACTAATGGCAAAACTCGACATCACGTCCCAGGAGAAAATACCTCCTGCCAATTTCGACCTATTGCCAAGTGCGAAGTTTGCTACGAAATTGTAATAAATTACATGAATGAGATTAGGTCGGTATTCGCTTGGGAATGAAGTTTGATTGGTAGCAATGAGCAAATATGACACTTTCACTGGGAGAGATACCTATGTAAGACATTTTGTTTTTGTTTTAATATTAAATACTTTGAATAATTAAAAATATTTTTAAAATACAATTATACATATTTTGTGTTTGGCATTAGTTAAATCACAGTCGATATATTTCTATCCTTGACTATTACTGATTTATTGCAGTTTTTTATAGGAATGTGATCAAACAAACAAGTTATGTTGAAGTATAGAAATGTATAAAATATATTGACCTAAGTATTTGTCAAATAAAATCAAATCATTTATTATCTCAAAAGCAAGTTATACATACAAAATAACTACATAACATTACTGGATTGCACGAGACGCCCGCACTAAAGTAGATTCCCTATACGTTTATTTCAATATTGCGTAATGATAAACTAAAATAATAAATTGAGAATTGTCTGAGAATTTAGATGTATCTGTTTAACTTTTGTCATTTTAGTTTGAGAATAATCAATGAGTTTAATTTTAAATTTCTTAGTTTATTACTCGGTAAAAATATATAAAAAAAATCCCTAATATATAGGATGTTCGGGGATGTTTCCTATATACAGAATGTTCGGGGCTTAATATCTTTTTTCAAGGGGTCATTCTATGCATCACTGAACAAAAAATATACAATATGAAGGATTTTTAGGGTGCTTTTTTTTGTAGATTTTTTAAGACTTTAAGAGGTAGGAGGATGCATTTACAGGAGTTTATTCAATATTTTAAACGTAATTCAAAATAATTTTTAACCTATTTCTGTTAGGCTTTGTTTAGCCACGGTAAATTCCGTTTTATTTCAGGTTTAGGATATTAAATATTTTTTTCCAAATAATCAATGAGAAATAGCGGTAGATCGTTTTCGATACAGATTTTTTTTAAATTCCAAAAATACTTTTTTTTGCATTTCTAGTTCATTTTAATGTATAGAATCACCTTTTGTAAGAAATGTACTTTAGGTCTCGAACGTCCTTTATAATTATGTAATAAATAAATAATTATTTTATCTGATATAAAATGGATTTTTTTTTTATTTGAGGAAAGGAAAATACGTTAACTGAAGCTTTTCGGATAAGATAATCCATGGTGGATTACTTATGTATATGTTGAAATATCGTACATTGGCAAGTTTTGTACACTAATATCAAATCTATGGTACATTAAAATTAAAATCAAGGTATATTTCGATTCGCACTATCGTATGCTTCATAACAATATCGTATATTTAATTCAAAACGACTTCCATTTAAAGCTATCGTAATATAACAATCCAATACCATGAACTTGATGATATCAGTTAAATAAGAACTGTATCAGTTCTCTTATCAGTTGACATATCATTCTTATACGATTTTTTTTGTGAAAATAAGATTAAAATGCCATTTTTTGGCTTGTTTCCAAACGAATCGAAGCATGAATTGATTTTCGAAAAAAAACATAGTCTGCCTTTATGAAGGGAGATGACAACATCTGAAGGGAAAGACTGATCAAGGTCCCGAGGAGGTAGTGATCAAGTTCCAGAGGGCGACGATCCTTCGCTTAACGCTGAGGAGGAACTGTTATAGGGAATACTGATCAAGGCGAATGACATCTCCACGTTTTCACTTTTTTCTGAAAAATAATTTAAGTTAAATATATTATTTATTTTGTAACTCAAATAGTTTTATTATTAGATATAGTTTTAGTTTTTTTCTGACGTGTAATTTAAGTAAAATATACCTATGTATTTTTGAAACTCAAATATATTTTTAACTTACTCAATCTTTGCTAAAATGTAACTTTTTAGGTCAGTAAATTTTAAAAATGGAATTACCAAAAAAATTTAAATCCTAATATTGATATGGTACTCCGTGACACTACATATGTTTCCACTTTATCCCCTCATAGAATCGCAACCCTCACTCAACTCTTCGATCTCTATAGAAACTCCTTCCCATCCCCACTTTAAACATTGTCCGTATCGAATGTATGAAATATCGATGAAAATCAGTTGGCTACAATACAGCTAGCCGGTAGCGTTGCTTGAAAGGGCCGCTTCGCCGGGCTTTGGGCTCGCCCTCCCCGTGGAAATCAATTCAGTTAAACAATAACTCGAAATGCGGCAGATCTTCAAACGCGATACGCGCTAAATTCCCTCATCGTTTCATCCATCCAATAAAGCAATTTACTACAGATTCGAAAATTGCACGTTTTCATAATAACCGGGCGGCGCGGAGGGGCGGCGGCGACGAGCGGCCGGGTGAACGACGCTTTTGTTGAACCGAATTTAAGCCGCCTGAAATCGCGTTATTTTATTGTGACGCTACACGGGGAACTAATGGGCCCTTTGCTGAGTTGACCACGACAAGACCCATTTGTTCAGGGTCGGTCACACTCACTGGTTAACACCCATTCAGCGGCCTACACGCATGAAGCTCAAGCCCGGGTAGAACTTCTGGCGCTCCTGGACGGTCTGCACACCTTACGGCGTAAGTCAATCGACTGTGCATTCTGACTAACAGTCGGGGGAGTCTGGAAACAGTACTGGAGTGGTTGCTGACCTTACGGCGACTGCTCTTGAAACGACCATTGGCTACCCGATTCCGTGTGAACAGCCGAGCAAGGAATGCCGTGCTCCGAGATATAACCGATTGACACCGTTTCACCGCTACGTAAGGAAGAGGACCGCGCAAGCGATCTCGAACTCGTAACCAGTCGAGAGACCGGAGTAATCTGGTCGCAACTGGAAGCCAGGGCGTGAGTGTTGGCCCGCTGGCTAACATACATGGCTACCTCGCGGATAAGGCGTTGGCCTCTTACGGGCGCAGCTTGACGGTGGACTGTTTTTGTTCTAATTCTTCTGCGCTCACCTCATAGAGAGAGAACGATCAAATTTACTCCAAACTTCCTGAGGTGCAGTGTTCGCCCATTGTAGTTGACAGATCTAGTTGTGACGCTTACACTCAGTGCCGGATTTATACTTTCTTGAATATAGGCTATTTATTACCCTGTGCCGCCATTCCCTCATACCAATCTTAATCTAAACGAGAGAAGAGTCACATCTCAACTAGTATGCGATACCCTCAAAACCATAGGTTCTCAAACCTTATTTTGCCACCACCCACTTTGAGATTTTTTTTTAGAGCCCCTCATTTTTTTTACTTACCATCTGTTGCAAATCTGAAACAGCGATTGCCACGATTACATATAAACAAGTAATTACACTGTAATATTATATAGTCTTAAGATACATAGGATGTGACTCCTATTCTATTTCTGAGTTTAAAGAAGAATGCTTCAATGAGAACAATTAAAACGCATACTTAATTATATCAAGAAAATGTTAAAAAATAGATGTTTATTCAGCGTCAAAAATCTGCTGTTTACTTTGCTTTATCAGTACCTGATTAGCGTGTTTTTTTTTGTCTTTTTAGGACCATATTTTTTTACCTGCCCATGTTCTCACTGTGCCATCAAATGCCCCCTAATTTTCTCTGGGTCTTTTACTGCCTCCCTGAAAGTCTCAAACGCAAACAAGGGGGCGTTATCGCCCACGATGAGAACCTACGCTCTAAACTCTTATTGACATATCCATGTACATATAACTTTCGCATTTTTATTGAGTTTCTTGTGATGGCTCATCGCGAGAAGTCGTAACTCAAATGCGTTCATAGTTGGGTACGGCACAGTAAAAAGAAGAAAAAACGACAAAGTTAGCAAAGCAGCTTCACTTAAACACTTACCACCACATCTGTTTGTTATTTGAGCAAGTACTATTCTCGATATAAGGATGCAAAGACTATGCGTCTGCTAGAATTAATTTAATTTATATTATTCTTTTTTTGTAATTTACAATATTTTACATTAAAATGGACAACATGTCAGCACAATTAAAATGTCATATACGAAAATCCAGTAGCAACAAAATTGATAACATGACATACCGAAAACTGTTGCCAATGATCCTATTTAAATATCACTTAAAAAGGCTTTTAATTATATGTATGATGCTATTGTACAAACTAAGTAAATAAAAGAACATATTAAATACACTAATTGTTACTAATATTTCTTATAAGCTGGACAGTCAAAGTAAAGTTGAAATGATAAAATTGTTAACCATAATTATTATAAATAAAAATTATGTAGAAATAAATATTATTTAAATAATTATAATTTATAAAAAATACAATAAGATAAGCGAATAAGCTATGACGAAAAAAAAATTGAGTTTTGAGCTGAGCAAAATGTAATCCGAAAGTGGATTAATAATGGTTTTAGAGGTGAAAGCGGAGGTCTTTCGGATAGGTGTAGAGGAGTGGTTCGGAAACCGAGTGCACCTGCAATGACCGATCGCTACTCTACAAACCAGTAGGCATATCCTAGTTTTTTTATCGCGTATGGTCCACAAATGCTGAAACAACCTTAGCTTTGGATCCGCCCATAATGCAATATTTGCCAACAATAAAGAGTGCACGCACGGGCACAAAGGGCGCCGGGGGAACGAGGAAGAGCGACGCGGTGTTAAAGGGGGGGGGGGGGGAGGAGTGGCGGAGGAAGGCGGAAAGGGGCAAAGTGGCGCGCACCCCTTCTTCCCACATACAATGGATTTAGGCGCGGCGCGAACAAATGAATGGGATTTTCAATTTAGAAACGCGAGGCTTTAACAGGCGCGATGTGCGAATGCGGTTCGGGGCAAAGGGCGCGCAGGGGGCAGCCTAAGGTGTGTACCGCGTAATAAGGTTTCCCATTGAATATTTCAACGCGTTTTATAAGTCCCGAGGGAGTCTTTATTCTGCGCGGATTCGCAAAAATTTAATCATGCGAATTTGCCGTTTATTCATGACAGATTTCAATGAATATAAATAAATATAACTGGCTAGCAAAAAATCGATACGCTTTACATTTCCGAATACAAATTTCTTTATTTATGTCGACGTATGTCAGATTAATTAAACTAACAAGGGCGGCTATATAATACTCGGACTGATCGTTCTGCAGACAAAAAGTGAGCGCTTTCAGGTCAAATAGTGCACAACCGTATCACGTGACATCGCCCTTATCTATTGTTGTCATCGCAACTCACATCGGCAGTGGCCCTCGTTGGAGGTGGACCTGACATCTATGCTCCGTCAGAAATTGTAAAGTGTTCAAATAGAATAACGCGTCAATGTAGATATCCTGATGTGTCACCCCCTTTTGATGACATTTTTTGTAGACACATGTTCCAAAAGTTCACAATTTTCAAAAAACTGAAAAATTTACTGTATTCACGAATTTCCTTGATAAGTAAGCTTTTAATTGTGCACAATATCCTTTTCTTTTCCACAGAATAAAGATTTATGTCTATGGAGTTTTGTATATGCCAAAAAAAGACTTATTTTATAAGCAAGAGTGATTCTAACTATTTTGCAAACTATATTAAATTAGAGGAACCACTTTTTTAATAAAGAAAAGAACCAAATCCTAAGAATCACTCATAACTGGTTCTATATAGCTATTACGACTCTAGCTAGACCATCTTCTTCAGCTTCAACAGAATAAATAAATTATATATTAATATTATATTAAGGCATTGTAGCCTACAAATAAAATTCAGATATTTCTTCTGTAATAGTTTTAAGTTGCCTTAATAATAATAATAAAAAAAAATAAGGCATTGGGTCAACAAAGGAATATGGTGATAATAAAATTGTTAAACAAAAAATAATAATAATCTTCTAATGTGGGGTCAATGTGGTCATTGACCTCACTGTGTGGTCAACTACACAGTGGAGTCAATGTGGTCATCTTTACCTGCCGTCATTTTAGTGTCGGCACATTTTGAAGTGCTTTCCTAACTGGAAAGTTGCCTTTTGTTATCAACTATTACCACAGAAAGTCGCATATTTCAATCGAAAAGTGCAGTTTTCTTTGGCGCACCCAATGTACGAGTACTATAAGGGATGTCGCTATTGAGGAAATATCCAGGGTGCGTGCAGTTTTTGCAGCCGAATCTCATAACGGCAATCTCGTTTCCGTCCCGTTTCATTGCTGGGTCATAAATTGGGGTGTGCGTCAGTGGCCGTCATGGCTGCATGGGGGCGGAGACCTGTCGCCTCGTTATCGCCGCGACACGCGGGTCCCTACACTACGCACTATACGGCAATCGTTCATTAGGAGCGCATTCATTATTCGCAAAACGCACGGCCGTTCAATTCCCAAACGTGTACCTGAGCTACGAATATGACAGGCAGGTCGCGACTGTTATTGTAGGGGAGAAGAGGTAACAATTTGCACGCTTATTTGGAATTTAAAGTCCATCTATCTATATATGACTTGCAACCTTAGGAACACGATTCTGGTCACTGACTAATTTCCAATTGCTGGAAATCCCAAGAATGCCACTTCAATCAAATTCAAATTCAAAAGTCAAAATCCAAATTTATTAATCATCTATAATGTTACATATATTTTTTAAATTCAAAGCCATCCTAACTAGGCCTCGCCTGTACTAAGGTAGGCTTAATATAAAAGAAGGTAGAGTGGTTTTCGTAATTTGCTGTATTATCTTAGTATATTATTATGTTAAATTTAAGAAGATAGATATGTGTCTAAAATAATAAGGCCTAATAATATTAACTCATCGTAATAATATTAACCCAATAATAATACTAAATCAAATAAACAGTAAAACACAGATCTCTCTTTAGAAAAAATAGACTACTGCTGTTAAGGGGGTGATTTCTGGGACCCAGTAGGGTTACTGCCATTTATACGAATTAAAAACAGTTACATATAAATATTTACTTCTATGATTTATTAGGTAATATTAAAAAAAATACCAGGATAAGCGGGTTTTTGTACATACATAATCGATACAAACAAGCATTAATGGTAGGTAATTAAAAAATATAGCTCTATGCATTGAATTACGCTAGTTTACCATCAGGATCCTATGGATCTTCACTGATAATTTTTTGTTTTTTAAGGTTGAGATACACTACCGAATCTGCCATTGCAGCACATTTAGGCGGTCATACCTGCGACATAATGAAAACAGAGAAGTTGCTTGATGGAAGGTTTAATATAGACTGTTTACCGCGAGCAATTCTCGCGCCGATTATACATTTTTGCAAATGGCAACGATTACTGTATTAATTACTCTTTCTACTATATGCGTATGTCAACATTGATTGCCGCTGTGCAAGAGCGGGCTTTTTGAATCTGACCCTTACATTTTATTGTGGCGTACTCGCTACACTAGCATACCCAATTATGCTAATTGACTTCAGAAAAGCTGGACCAACATGTACGTTTACATAATGATTGCATACGATTCATATTTGGTGTTGACCATGTGTCTGAATTTAAATCTCAATTTAAGTGGTTCGAATTTTAGTTCTCAATCGCTCCTTTTCACCTTCTCATCGTCTTCGCCGTCCTATTGTATAGACTTCTTCGAGCCATTATCTTCCCACGGTCTGTAGCGTGTTAGGATTCTAATTATTGCATGTCCTTATATATTATCCCTTCCCGATATATCTCTTCTCACAGGAGGGACTTTTTTTGTTTTCTTTTAGCGATTTGAAATGGTCTCCAGTTTGATGTAAGGGACCTTTGCAGAATCCTTTAAACCCCGGCTTAAACAATACTTCTTCTCTCAGATGTAGTTAATCAGTTCCTTCCCTTTTTCACGACTGCCCAACAAAAAAGGAGTGTAATGTATGCAGGTTTTATGTATGTATGTTTTCCGTTTCTTTATTCCACTATAACTTCTAAACTCTTCAACCGATTTAGAAGTTTGTGATTTTGTTATAATTGCTATGTCATCCAGAGTGTCATATAATACATTAAACTCTCCAAATATGAAGTAAGTAGTTGTATAAATGTCCAAATGTCAATAAATTACCATACATATATCGTGTAAAACAAAAGGTCTGTTTAAATGCATTCTCGAAATATTCATGTATCGATATGGATAAATACATAAACCACAACTGTTTCTTAAAAATCCGTAATAAAAATAAGTATATATACAATAGTTCACTTTCTGTAACGGCAGTCGTGATTTAGATTTACTTGTTTCATAGTCTCTCCGAAGTTGCTACTGCTGGACATAAATTAGCAGTTTTATTTTACATTATAGCATTGAAAGTTTTTCGTATGTGTGTAGCTCTATTATATACTTATCGATATTATAACAAATCTGTTCAATATTGCCAGGTCGCAATAATCTCGCCTATTTGTTAAAAATGTACGCAAATAAAGTTAATACGCTTTAATATTATTATTATTAATAATTTATATAACCTATCGAAGTGCATTCCGTCTATATTTTCATAATCGTTAAAGACTATAATATTAGACGCAACTTCGGTAATGGCTCCCGAGCGATTTGACGAGATCGTTAAAATTATGAGAATGCGCGTATCAGTTTATATTGGCGAGTGGCGAATCTCTCAGACTGTGGAGGGTGGCATGATTGATGCGATTTTATTCCACCTATTCTTGAATGATGTACGATGTACATACCTATACATATATCGAGAATGCAAAAGGTTATTAAATACAAACAATGATTATTTATTTATTTATTTATTTAAGATTTAATTACTATGGAACATTGATTAGCTTATAAAAATAACAGGAACCGAATGGCAAAACCTTAACCTTTTGCTTATTTGTTTCTGTTACCCAACTGGGACTAGCCCGTTCTAGGGTGGACAGGAAGGGGGGTTTGCTTTACTTAATTACAAATGTTATAATATTAGGTAATTTTGATAGTTTCGAAACGAAGATAGAACGTTCTGGAACGGAGATAGAACTACAATTGAAGTTTAATTTGTTTAAAATATTGTAGGTATCTATAAAAGATGTAAATATTCTGTGTAGTAATATGTAGTAAATATATTATGTATTTTTTCAATCTCTACTAAATATTAATTTATTACCAATATCTACAAATAAACTTTATTTTTATTATGTCAGTTCAAAATTTAAAATAAGTCGTAAATCGCACAACTAAAAAAAGTACGGGTTTTTATAGTACGGGCCAAAGGAACGTTTCTAACGGGCCAAAGGAACGACCTAATATATGACATGCTATGATAATCAGTTATCTATTAAGTACATATATATCCTTCTAGCCGCGTGTTCGGCCATAGCGACTGCATTGTAGATTCTAGTGACTTCTTTAGTCTTCTCAGAGTCGATTGTTCGGAAGCAGTCAAGTGCGCAGGCTATATTATAGTGCACAGGTGGGCGCGCGACCACGGGTGCACTCTCTCTTCCTCCCTCTTCTGAACCCGATGGAACGGAGACCGTTACGACCAGAGAAAAGTTTGGATGCAGATAAAATAAAATAAATTAATTAATCGCCAACACAGCAATGGCTGTCATTGTTAAATTTGTACTCAATATTGCAGAGCTATTTTTTTCGGATTTAGTTAGTTTTTCCACACTGTCATTTATGAAATTGGTAGTTATGGCTTGTGGTGATGTTTAAGGTTTTTCTGGAGCTATTGTAGAGATGACCGGTGACTTATTGGTAGTTGTTGTAGTAGGCGGTGATGTAGAAGATGCATTATTGGATTTATCCTGGTTTTCTGATGATCTCGTGTTGTTGCTCATGGGGCTGTGTTGAATACAGCATACAGTCTCTTGTTCCGACATTATACAAAATTGTGATAGTTTCCCTTTTGGCAAATCCCCGCCAGTTTTTGGACAATTTTCCGGCGGTAGACATACTCATAAAAGGTCATTTATTTCACATGACTCTTCACGGCAGTGTATATGTCAGGTCCCTTGGCACTTCCGCAAGGGCTCTTTCCAATACTGGTAACGGCGATTATGTTGAAGAGGCATTGGTTGTCAGCTATCGTCACTTGCAGAGGTCCACCACTATCGCCTCCACGAGAGTCTCGTCCTCCTTCTAAGCTGCCAGCGCACAATTGATCGTTCGTTATACCTTGCGGTAACCTCTTTCTGAGAGTCTTTGCATATAGTCTTCGACGGGTCGGCTGGTCAATCAAATCCACCAAGATCCTTCGGGACGCGTCCCGTGTTAACCGCGAGTGAAACCAGACTGTAGAATTTCACTATATTCTTATAAATTTATTATTTAATTATAATTTAGAGGTAAGAAAATTTTAAAATATGTTGACATTTAGAATTTAAATTTCGAATCTATTAAGTATTAATCTATTAAGTATTCATTTAATAACTCACATCATATAATTAGGTCATTATTTAATTACTCTAATTCTAAAATAAAACTTAAACCGAAAATTTTAATAAGTATAGCAATCGGTACTATAATAAATGCAGATGTATAATACTGTTTCATCGAGCAAGCGTAATTCATCGATAAGCAATATCGACGTTAGCCGCATCCTTATTGACAGCTCGGTATATTACCCCATCGGAACGTTCCTTTGGCCCGTACTTTAGTATACAGCATAAATACTATAGGTACAGGCGTAGGCACGCCTCGGGTTGCATGGGATTGGGATGAATCAATTAGTGTCTTTATAATCTTTTTTATGTTTGTTACCTCAGAACCAGTACCTTCAGATTAACATTCAGTTATGATAGCCCGTTCTAAGTTTCATCAAGACAGGACTCCGGCACCTAGGGTTGGCTTCCAACACGGGAACTCCTCAACGGTCAAAAGCATAGACACGAAATTTTGTATACGAATTAAATCATGATAGCCCGTTCTAAGTTTCACCATGACGGGGCTGCTGCACCCAGGATTGGATCCCGACGAGGGGACTCCTCAACGGTCAACAGAACAGACACGAAATTTCGTATATGCAAATTCAATTACGACAGCCCGTTCTAAGTTTCATGAATACAGACTGCGACACCCAGGATTGGCTTCCAACGAGAGAACTCCTCAACGGTCATAGCATAGACACGAAATTTTGTATACGCATTAAATTCTGATAGTCCGATCTAAGTTTCACCATGACATGGCTGCAGCACTTTCAGTCAGTTTTTTTTTGTAAAAATTTTGTATTATTTTAATTCTAAATTCGTAATTGTTTCCTTGTGTAATCTTGGATGAAATATATAAATATTATATGTTATATGCAATAAAGAAATAAATGAAATAAAGGATAAATAATACTAAAGAAATTCAGTTATTGGCTGGGCAAAGCGAATCTCTGCGATATTGTCGGTGGCAAAAAAACATTTTGTATGTCTATCTGTTGGTGCGCACGATATCCCAAGAACGTGTTGTTCATTTTCAAAAATTATTTTGCTTTTGGTTTTATTCTTTCTGGCACTGGAAAACTAGATTAAGGGTTCTATACTTACGGAAGATATAGAAAGCGTCATACAAACCGAGAACTTTGAAACCACAGCCCTTAGATCATAGAACTTTGAATCATTAGCCCTTAGATCAGGGCAAGTCGGACGGTAGAGCGGAGTGACTAAAGTAAGTCGGTGCACGTCCGTATGCAGGTGCGTAATGAGTAGGATAAGACGGGGCAAGTACAAGCGGAGGTGCTTAAAATATGGTACTTTCGTATAACATCGCACTTTTTCGAAATATTATAATTTTAGATATGTCGTAATTTTAGATATATTCGCAGTGGTTAAAAAAATAGTATAATCATAAATTGGTACAGTCATATAATCATATCGTACTTTTAAAATTATCGTACGTTTAATAAAGTATTGTACTTTTATAAAAAAACATACGTTTCAAACATCTTTATTAAAATTAAGGGTATTTTTTCTTTTTTGTTAAATATTTGTATGTTTTCCTTTGTGGTTATAATTGACAATAAAAAGGTTATTTTCTTTTTTTCTTCTTTTAAACATGTTTCTTCTCACTTCCTTGCTTTTCTGATAAAATTTGGCCTTCTTTTTACTATGATTAAAGTGCTTTCTCTAGTACAAGTTATCACTTAGTTAGGCGGCATGGGACCAATAGTCACGCATAAGTGTGACACAACTTGCTGTGTTTTATTATATTTAAGGTTTTTTTTGTGAAAGTAAACATATTACCTATATTTTATATTGCGTTTGTTGCAAACAATGTAATTTTACAAAATGTCGAATCTATGTAAAATAACATTTTTTTCTCTAAAATGGGGTACATTCAGAAATAATCGTAGTTACATAAATATCGTACTTACAAATTAGACATTTACTAAATTAATATTTTTTAAATTATTAGTGACAGAGAAATGGTTGCGTGCAAATATTAAAAAAGTTTTACACAATATACAAATACCTAACAAATATTCTGCAAATTATCAAGAACGTATAATATGTATAGGTAATTAATATACTCGTATTTAAATGGAGTAATAATATACACCCGGAAGCAATGAATCCGGGTCTACAACATAAATCATAATATATCGGAAACTAGGAATGCTGGCTTATTCATAATTACAACATTAATAATGAATATTGAATACCAAGAACTGTTCTTTTTTGTGATAGAACAGAAGCAAAAGTAAAGACAGATTCAGTCAATTCAGTGTGATTTTTAAAAACCATTTATTTAGTTTTAGCCTTTTTGATGGCATTACTTTAAATCAACCAAGAATTTCTTTTCAGCAGTATTAAGTAGCCTATAATATAGTTTTTATTTGAATGAGAATGCTATGTTGGTGACCGGAATTCATTGCTCCCGAGTGTAGTATAATACCAATAATTATGAGGAAATATGTATGTATACAATATACAATATGGACACCAAAAAGAACGGATTATCGTTCAATTGGACAAGAACTAAAGAGGCCATAATATAGATGACTAATCAGCATAAAATCATCAAAATACGTAAAAATACGAGATAGTTAAATATCATAGGTATTGTCGATTTATTCAGTGTACTCAAGTACACAAGTACTCAATCGAATCATTGGCCACCAAGCGCATAATTGGAGAGAGCCATATCCAGCAGTGACATATAAAAGCCAGATGAAATAAAGAGCGTGAATAGTAGCCTATTATATTAAATAACCCATCCTTTTGTGAGTCACAAAGGTTAGCTTTCGTAATTCCGGCTTCAAAAGGGGGAATTTCATACTGTGTCATATCACGCTGCGACCGCTCGCACCGCACTCTTTACAGGGGGTGCATGACTCATCACATCAAATCCACACCGACCAACTTCCCACTTAAGCGAAGGAAACGACCAAACAATAATTATAATTGAAAAACTGTGTCCATTCGACCACTCCTCTATCGTGACGGGCTGTCAATTTATTTTTGCCGCTTTTCTACCGTGGGTAGAATGTCGATAATTCTCGCAGAATAGACACTAAGGCTGATTAAATAGTTTGTTTATGATATTAGCTAAATTAAAGATAGATTGATTTGTATATGAGGTTGCTTAAGACATATATACATACTAGATAGACTAAAAGCTCCTTTCCGATTTATAGCTGTAATAACTATAAAACAAAGTGTTAAAACCAAAAAAAATATTGCAAATCATTAATTAAAGTTACGAAAACGTACAGGACTAAACTACCAAAAATTAAATTAATTAAAGATTAAAGATTAATTATAAATTATTACCTAGGCACTTCTGTATATGTATGTATTATCGTATTATGTGTAAGTACTTGTTTATACAGAATGCTTGGCAGAAAAAGCAAAATGTTTTTTAGGGATTGGGGAGGTGATATTTATTTATTTATTTATTTATTTATTTTCAGGAAAACCAACAGCTAATTATAATTTAACAATGCCGGAGTAACATAGCAGAGAGCCAATTAAAGGTTTTCACGTTTAAATAATGTTGTAGAAACATATGTGATCTTTCAATTAAAGCTATCGATTAAGAATGCATCAAAAATTATTCAACAATTAATGCTAAAAAATTCACTGTTCAGCCGCTGCCTAGCTGAGTTAACGCTCGTACAGAATAGATCAAAGTCAAAGCGTTTAATCATGTCATTGAAATTGTCACTTGTTCGCCACAGAAATGCATTTTGCCTATAGTTGGTACCAGCATGAGGAACATGAAGAGCAGGGTTAAATCTATTGAGTTTGGAAGGAACATGGAGATTAATTTTATTTAGTAAGTCAGGACAGTTAATATTATTGGAGGTAATTTTTAGCAAAAAGGTTAAGTCCGCGGTTTCACGCCGCTTAATCAAGGGGAGGATATGAAATTTCTTGCATAAATTGAAATAGTTAGATGAGCTGTATGGGATTTTCAGACGGAAGCAGAGATATTTCATGAACTTCATTTGAATGCGCTCGATTCTGTTTATATATTTGTCATAACAAGGGTTCCATACTTGTATTGACAAATATGGAACTTGTCATACTTGTATTGACAAGTTGATATGCTAGTTTCCAGCCATAAACCCTATGTCCTAATTGTCACCGATTTTTTAGTCATAATTTTTTGGTATTACCTGAAATTTAGCGGTGAAGAAATCATAACTTTTTGGTTATAGTAGTAATAGCACAAAATAACTTGTGTTGTCTGCAATGTATTGTAATATAAATAAATTATTATTTGACGCAAGTAGTTTCAAGAAAATAACCTATGAGCTTCCAAAATCCTAAAAATGTGAAGATGTATGAAAATTGTTAAGTTCTAAATTAAAAGTCAGTCGCCGTAAGGTCAGCAACCATCCCCACTCTATAGAAAGCAGTAGTGCTTCCAGGCTCCCCCGACTGTTAGTTAGAATGCACAATGGATTGGATTACGCCGCACGGCGCGCAGACCGTCCAGGAGCGCCAGAAAATTGACTCTTAGGGGAAACTAGCCCAAGGCCTAGCCGGGCTCGCACTTGATGCGTGGAGGTCGCATGTTGAGTGTTGACCCTCGCGTGTGACCAACCCTGAACAAATGGGTCTTCGTGGCCAACTCAGCAAAGGCCCAAAACCAACATTTAATAATTCAAATTTTAATGCAGCTTATTTCGCCCCAGCCACCCTTTTGTCGACGGTTTTATATCGAAAACTTACCCTAAAATGCCCGAGGACACTCGGAGAGACCTAAAGGGATTTTTTGTCCACAAGACTTGAAGTCGTCACTCACAAAAACTCAGCCGAGCTAGTTTGATAAGCGTACAATTTATAACGCCCGCGCGTCTATTTGAAACAGGGCTGGCAAAAAAATAATATATTATAGGCAAATTAATAACCTTTGAATTGTCATTCTATAGAGGAAACACACAAACAGTTTTGTATGAAAAATACATATTTCATTAGGTGTATTATCTATTCAGTCCTGTTATTGTAACAAGATTTGGTCAATGCATCTGCTGTAAAACTGTCGCGGACACGAATCAGCGAATGCTTTGAAGGTTTTTAAATGTGTCTTTAAGCCCGAAAATAAAAAAGTCTAATAGAGCAAGGTCTGGCAAGTATGGTGGATGACGAACAGTTTCCAGTCTCAAGTTCCGCAGTTTTGTCACTCTTTGCTGTAAGTAAAGTATGTGGTCTTGTGTTGTAGTGCAGTAGAAGTGACGTAGAGCGATTTTACCAAACTCGGTATTTTAACCAGATGTCTCTCTATCATTGTTTGAAGTTCTTGAGAGTGTACATTCGAGTTAACTGTGTCAGAGTACAAGAAGCTATAATGGATAACATCGACACAGAACCTCCTATTTAAAAGTAATGAAAATTTGCAACTTTTCTATCAGTGACCACACGAAAATATCCAAACAATAGCAATCGATAGAAAGACAAATGCATAATCGTTTCTAAATAAGTAAAAACATGGCTTTGAAGTAAAATTCACTTGAATTAGAAATTCTAATTGAAAACGAAATTAACGAGTGTGATAAAAATAACAATTTCACATGTAAACAATTAAATTAATATTTGTAAAAAACCGGTTTTATAATATTTTTATTCTCATCGCATTATTGGCCTTTATTATAGCTTTTAGCATTACAAACCTGTCTTATACTTTAATGGTTATATTAATACTTACATATGTCCTAATAATCATTTATTTTTATTTTTTTACCTAATTTAAATTGCTATAATTAGGTTTGACGATATTACTGTAATTTAAAACAATTCTGATAACTTACATACTTTTTCTTTGAACAACATTTTTTAAAATCCTGATTAGGCTTTGATTAGAAATTTTATATATTTCATCTCATCATCATCTCATCAATATTTTAAATCCCATTTTATTTAATTTTAATTTTAATTTTATAATTAGGTTTGACTATCTTTCTCTTTTTAAGCAATTATGATTATCTAAATACTAGCTAATTGTGCATCTTTTTTATGATTCTGTTAAGGATAACAATTTTATATTTTATATTTCACTTTTATATAATGCATTTTATATTCAATTTTCCAGCTCGTAAGAATTATTAATAATAATAGGTCTTAGTGTATACATTCCCCCAAATTTTCTATATTATTCATTACTTATTTTTTTACATTGGTTTATAATATATTTACAACCATTTAAATGTCCGCATTGGAACAGGCTATTGCGTAGTTAGGCGACATTTAAATAGGATCCACAGGCAACAGTTTCTGGCATAACATGCTGTCAGTTTTTTGCTACTGGATTCTCGGATATGACATTGTAATTGTCCATTTATTGTAGATAATTGTAAATATTCAAATAAATTCAATGAAAAAAGTGGATAGTTAAGTAAGTGACTGTTTTATACCTATTACAATAATCACACAACAGGTTTGTGTACTCCTAAATCTATGATACAACTGATGATAAAGGAGACGAAGAAGTTTATAAAACAGCAGTCGAATACATATAACGCAATCAACACGTGAGACACCCACTAAACTATGCAAATTATACAATTTGTTAGAATACCGAATATAGGCTACTGGTCCTAAATTTTTGTATACTTCTGTAGGTTACCCAATATAGCATAAATGTATTACCCATGTTATTATCCTTTATACCCCTTACGGTAACGGCCCACCATATTGTGCCACCACCACAACGAACCACATTGTCTAACGACAATTATCTTACATGCAGCCAATTGTTATAGCCACGTGGCAGTACTCAGGCGGTTACCCATTTAAGTATTGACGATGCCTGATGTTTCTTAGCCTCGTGATAGGAACCAGTATTTCAACGTGGCTACGAACGCTAGAACTAATCTGTGTTCTTGTTTTACATATTTTAAAACTAGCTGACCCGGCGAACTTCGTACCGCCTAACAGTCAATGAATGTCGTGTTACAGATTAGCTGAACTTAATTTATGATTTTATGAAAGTAATACAATGAATAAAAAATAAATATTAAGTTCACTACTTTATTAAGATAACACAAAAAGAAATATAAAAGTACAAAAAATAAGTATATCAATTGCATGTCAGCAAGACATGATTGAATTAAACTATTTACATATTGTACAGCATGGGATGCACTCGGTTTAATTCTCTTCATTGAAGCACCTTGTGATATACGACATTTTTTGTTTTTGTATCAGGCGCAAGAACAAATAAAGCGGATGTTTTGCCGACACATGAACCTGCCACGTATAACCTACCATGAGAAAAACACAGACTTACATTTTGTATGGGAAAATGTTTTTTCTTTTATTTTAATATTTCGTTAACTTCCCAATTTTTGTTTTTCATAGTTATTCTGATATTCGGGACGGAGACAAATACTACAAATCAATCGGTCTAGCCGTTCTCGATTTATAAGTGTTCGAACACACCGAACTTTGTTTTATATATATATATATAGATATACAAATAAAAAATGTTGTGTTTTTGGACTTCTCAATTAGATGATAAATCATGGCGACTAGGCGAAACATATTTAAAGTGAATTGTTCAGTTACGCAATATTTTTACACAAATCATGTTTTCCTTTTTTGAGTGTTATCAGCTTTTTGGAATTTTCTGCCATAATGGTGTGCAACTACTTTTTTCAAGCAGTTTCTTCTGACTTAACATTTTTGCACCAATGTCCAACAAAAAAAGAGTGTAATGTGTTCAGGGTTCTTCTATGTATGTTTTCCTTTCCTTTATTCCACTATAACTTGTTGGAACCGATTTAGAAGTGTGTTGTACCTTTAGAATTATTATGTCATCCCGAGTGTCATATGGTACCTTAACTGTCCAAATATCTAGTAACTAGATGTATATATGTCCAAATGAATGTCCAACAAAAAAGAGTGTAATGTGTTCAGGGTCCTTCTATGTATGTTTTACTTTTCTTCATTCTACCATACCTTCTATACGATTGAACCTATTTAGGAGTGTGTGGTATTTAAAAAAATATTTTGTCATCCCGGGTGTCATAGGGACTTTAACTGTCCAAATATCTAGTAAGTAGTTACTAACTATCCCAATGTCCAAATGTCAATAAATTAACATAAATATATCGTGTTCAGTGTCAAATGCAAGGTCTGATTGAGTACATTCCGGAAATATACATGTATCTATATGGATAAATACATAAACCACAAATATTTCATGAAAACCATAATAAAAATAATTATAAATACAATAGTTCAGTTTATGTAACGACGATCGTGTTGTTTATTCTTTTTAATATATTTACGTGGTAAAATTTGGATACGAAAGCTTAATTTGAAAGCTGACAACCCTGCAATGGCTGCTTTTATCTTGACGTAGTCCCCCGGAAAAAAATCGTCGCGCTCAAGATTAAATCCTTTGTTGCTTAATTTGTTCTGTTTGTAGATAATTTCTGTACGTCTCTATTTGTAGCTGGCTGAGTCGCTGAGCGCTTTGACGCCGCGATTGTCTACGTTTCGACGAATTAGACAAGCTCTTTTTATGGCCGAATCGAAATGTCGCTTTGAGAAATTGGACCGACGCTGTTTGCCCGACTAATCTTCCCTTGCGCCGCCCGCACTCCGCCTATAAACCAAGATAAGCATCCACACTAATTCACTACAATAAACTTGATAGAGGCAGTGCATTCGTTAGCTTTATCTATGGGACAATGGCAGTACTTCGTTTGTTCGAGATTTCGTAATGACATGAAAGTGGGAGGTGTGATGCAAGCATATATAATTTCACTAAAATTCAATCTTATCAACCATGCTAGACGCACATTGTTAGATGCGAGTTTTTTTCTTTTCTTTGCATTTTCTGAGAACATTTACCATAGTAATGTATATATTTTTTTACATTATCAGAAAGAAGAGATTTCAACGAACAAAAAACTCCTCGACTTTTTTTAAAAAGCTGATATTTTGACGCGAGAATAATCTTATAAAAATTAGGGTGTTTTTTCGATATTAAGTCAAAATAAGGTGAAAAAATGAATATTTCAAATCAAAAAAATTACAGTGTCTTTAGGACATAAAAAGGGAAGTTTTCACCAAATTTCGTGAAAAAAATTTTTTTTTGCATAAGATAAAAATAAAAAACCAAAAACTTGATTATTTGAATTTTTTCACATAAATTTTGAGGTTATGTGAAAAAAGTGAACTCACGAAAGTTGTAGGTCTCTTTATTACCTACAACTTTGTCATTTATTTTTTTTTCATAGGACTTGTAGTTTTGCCGGAAATTGAGATACACCGTTTTTTACCCTTAAAACTCACCCCCTTCCACTTTCCGACCTCAGATCGCCCGTAAATTATTTTTCCTTTCATTTTTGTTATATTCTCGTCCTTTTTTAACGGGTTTCATCCTACTATTATTTTTTTTGGTTTCAAAAATTATCGACCCTGGTCTAAAAGGGCGCGCTAGTCATATTTAATTTCTAAATACTGGACTTCACAATGATCTCATAAAATCTCTAAATACCGGGCCGAAATCACATTGTGCAATTTGGTTGAAAAGCTCATATACAAGCGACACAAATAATATTTAATGTCAGCCATATTTACAAATAATATTAGAAAAATGCTGTTTTAAGACCATAAAAAATACTACAAATATAGTACGAAAATAATACTAAAATGCTACGAAAATACTACTAAGATACAACAAAAATCTAGAGATGACGTACTAGCTACTTGCCGAAAAAGTGTTAGGATGACAGAACCGATTTTTTACGTTAAAATAAACCGAATATTGTGACATGGATTCTACTAACCTAATGGACTATTTTTTATATTTTTTTTTCATTTAAAGAAATTCGCATTTTTTTAACAACAGCACATTACATATTATAACATAATCATGACAGGCTCCGTTGTAAATGGTAGCAAAAAAGAGAGTACCGCAGCCCAGTCCTTCTTTAGATTACTGCCGCCTAACTAGGCCTAGGCTCGTACTAAGGCAAGCGTACCAAGAAAATCGTGGCTTGTGCATACTTCAACCTACATACGTTGAAAGGATAAAAAATAGTATCTAATAATATTAGGAATTACTTAAGGCAATAAAAAAGGTATGTACAAATTAATAATTAATCTAAAAACTAGGTCACTGATATGTCAATGCGTCTGTCAGTCTGTCAGTCTGAAAATAATATTTCTAAAATATCTATCATAAAACACAATAAAATAAATAGTAGGAATTTCAATGCCACGAAAAGGGTAAATAAAAAATTGGAATTGCAATTAATAGTGAAATAATGAAATTGAAAAATTATGGTTGGAAAAAAGAATTATAATAAATAGTCAAAAAAATATATTGAAATCAGAGGATTATCAAATTGAAATAGTCAATTATAGTCAATAATCATTCCATCCGGCGTCCCTCCTGCACGGCTCCTATTTGAGACCACATTTCTTATGTTAGTTAGTTTACTGTGTTGAACTATAGTTCACAAATTCGAGGAAGTAGGAATTCCGTATGGATTCCTACTTCCTTGAGTTTGTAAGTAATGTCACCACTGTCGATTCTCTTAGTATTCAGAATGACCTTAACAATTAAGCATGATAATGTGAGGAAAATATATGAAATTCAAATGTGTCGAAATGCTACCAGGTACCAACCAAGTAACGACAATATACAAATAGTTACCATAAATAAAATAGCATCTGACGTTTTGGCGATATTGCATCCACCGTTGTCTAGGGTATTCCTCCCTGGACAACGTCGGTTGCAACATCGCCGAAAACTCACACGGTAAATCCGTTTTTATTTATTTTAAAATGGTTAGTAAGTAAATCTAAGTTATGTTTTTAAATTCATCAATAAACACTAGTTCAAAGTAGTTGCAAAACAGATAATATTAATCAGGGACGCATTCGGTTAGAAGAGTGGTTGGATTATTTAATAAAAGAGACATACAGATATACACCATGTATCACAATATTTTGGAATAATGTGGCAAATGATTCGTTGAGCAATATTGAACGAATTGGATATTAGGAGTTTCATTTTTACGGGACATTCCTTTTACATGAAAATTATTATTGATTTTTTCATTTCGGCCTTTGTTCTTTGTATTTCTTGTATTTTCTTGCTCTTTATTAGTAAGGGAATTGCATAGCATTTGTCGAAGTTATGCGAAAACAGTATACAAAACGGTATATGGGTAATTACATAAATACGTCATGTACGGGATCTGTTTAATGAGGAGTACGTTATATCTATCTATCCCAATTAAGATTAATCAATGCGCTGATGCTCTCTTAATATATGAAAATGATCTAGTCATGTAAAAAAAAAGTTTTTTTTACGAATCTGACTATGACTAACACACTGAATCTGCTAAATAAAAAAGCAAATGACATTCGGTCATGACAACAAAATTGATCTGTCACATTAAGATTCGAGGAAAAAGTGCCGCAATATTGGCATTTATCCAAGGCGACCATATCTAAGACCACAGTAATTTGTTGCGGTCTTCCACCGACAAATAAGTCTAATTGCAAAACACTGATTCACTGACTATATTAATGGACGTTATAGATCACGGAAGACTAGCGGTTAACATGTACGACTTGGAATAATTTACTACATAGCTCATTTGAGTACATCACGGAAATATCGAGATTTGCATTTTCCCTCCAATAATTAAAATAATGACGTCACGCCCCACTATTGCTTTGTGCATAATTTCCCTACCACGTGTGAATTCGCTCTAACGCTTTTGTTCTCCGCTCTTCTTCTTTGGACTGTGGGAGGTGTATGCGCCGTCTTGTGAAAAATGTGGATTTCACGGAATAGCTGTTTGAAAACGGCAATTATTAAGCATAATATTTTAAAAATACAAATAAAAGTACCGTGTTGCAAAAACTGCATTGCCGAAGTAATAATCGCTATTCATATTTGCAATCACTACACAAATTTCGAGAACGAGAACAGATCTAATATTAAAAAAAAACGATTCTGTCACCCTAAGACTTTTCCCAAAAACGTACACCCCCCCCGCCTTTTTTATTTCTCCCTATACATCAAAGCAGTGTTTTTCAACCTTTTTTAGATCGCGACCCCTTTATGGTAAAGAAATAATAAAACACTTACGTAACCCCCCTTAACTTGTAAGTTAGTTCCCCCTTAGCGTGACCCCCCATAGCTTGTAACCAGCCCTTAGTATCTTCCTCAGCTATAACTGTAAGCATCCAATAAATAAAAAAATTGTAAAAACAATGACGAAAACCATATTAATTTTACCTGTCTTTGTACTTTTGAAGCTGTACCTGACTGTTCCTATCTTAGATAAACATATAGTTTTATAAAAGCAATAGCAAAACACTTTATAATTATGTTTCTTTTCCGAAGCCGTAAATGTTGACGTATTATATAAATATTTTTTTTGTAATATTTCACAAATATATATTTAGATAGCCTGCGACCCCCGGAAGTCTCTTCGCGACCCCTCAGGGGTCGCGAATCACCGGTTGAAAACCACTGCATTTAAGCATCATCCTATAAGAGAAATGTTTAAATTTAATAGATAAACCCGTGTATAGTTCAGGACCAGGACTTTCAGGACCATTTAGTTTATATTTTGTATTATCGCATATTATTATGAATATATTTCCGCTATGGGAATTCCCTGTTCTCATATGACTAGACCAGGGGCCAGTGACTTATTTTTTCAGTCGTGTATAAAATGGTTCTCCGTGAGTATCCGCCCAACTGGTGCCGCCGTGCACGCGGTGGTGGTGGCGGGACAATTATCTCACGTTAGTGCTATTTATTACACAACCGTTATCTACGGGTGCTAAGCAAACAAAAGGCAATATCGCCTTTAAATACAAGCATTGCCGTTGTTAACACTTGGATCTCTTTCCGCGTTTCATTATAGCCTAATGTCACCTTAATAGATACACACACGCATTCAAAGAAGGGGGATTTTACCTTGTTAAATGAGTAAAAATATGTTATAAAGGATAGCATATTTGGAACTGAAGAAAAATGTGCCGCAACAAGTTTATCCGAATGGGTGAAATTCGGAGATTCTGTAACGGCCCTTAAGTACCGTCATATGCAATCAACAAATGCATTGATTTCCAGTGAAATACACTAACACAAATTCAGCTATTTCGCTACCTCGTGTAGCGATGATCAGCACGATGAAACAACACTTTTACTCGGAACATTTCGGATTGCATCATTTATCGGCCTATATAAATCGGCGAAAAAGCAACCAAAGTATCATTCCTCGAGTGATCACCTCCCCCAAGGTTGCTACGGCATACTCGGTACCCCTCTCACGAGGTCGCTCAACGAGTTCGGCCCCTTGGTTTCCTTTCCCGTCCTTTTCCGATCGAGAAGCATCAGTCTGTATCCCCACAGACTCGAGCAGTGCCCAGTACGAGATACTAGGAGCACAAATAATATCCTTAACCATACATCCTCTTAAATTCATTCATTCCGCAAGTCACTTCATCCGCGTCAATATTACATGTTCGGAAAGCGTTACAACTGGCAATATCGAACTCTCAATCAATTCAATAAATATATTCTGATTCACTCAAAATCGCCTTTTAATACGGAGATAACCTGCAAGTTGACACCACCACCTCACACCGAATAATCTGGAGTCTAGTGAGGGGTGGTCCCTGACAAGTCATAGGATTTCAGTATTTCTGTTGTATCTAGTCGATAGCAATTTACAATTTTATTGACGTTAGTTTTGGTGTTTCAGCATTGGATTTTGCTAACGTTACCTAATACAAAATTTAAAAAATCGGCCTTTGTCACTCTAAACCTTTCGCTAAGGACTGATTTCATCTCAATATTTATTTCATAAATAAAATCGATGAACGCTCTCTCTCGGCCTGCTCATGAATCCGTTCGGGTTCCGTTACACAATCGCATCAAGTGGCGCGGTTCGTTTCTCGTCTAGCCCCAGGCGGCTCGGCGTTAATATTTTATTAAAATGTATGGTGGAATTGAAGTATTATTCGTGAAGCTTCTATATACGATATTCCAACCAAAATTAATGATTTTGTTAAGTGACTATAACAGCAAAAGTACTATATTTTAGTATTTTGTGGTATTTTTGTGGTATTAAAATGGCCATTATTCAATATGATTTAGTATTTACTTGAATACGTTTTTTTTTCGTGGCGCTTGTGTAATATTCCATTCCATTTGTAAGATATTTCAACCAAAGTTTCAAGATGTGATTTCGGCCCAACAAGGCCGATCAACAATCAACAACCAAATTTCAAATCTCTAAGTCCGATATTTTGGCTAGTGCGCCCCCTGGTGGACTGATTTCAACAACGATCTTTTCAACTCTTGCCATGGCCAAATGATGCCTGCATATGAAATTTCGACTCAATTGGTTTAATCGTTTGGACGCTAGCGTGTAGAAATACACACACACGCATACACACACACAGGTGCATAGACAGACAGACAGACACACAGACAGGCAAATACACAACCAGACATCAATCTGGAAATGATCTTATTCGTCTCAAGGGGGCTCAAAATGGGTAGGTATTTCCGTCTTCATCTCGATTTTTTTCTTAACGCGTTAACAATACTTTCCCTCCTCGGTTGTTGGTGGGCAAGGAAAGTAAAAATTACATAGTTTGACAACTAAATAGATTGTCCATATTTTGTATTTTTATACAAAAAGAATTCCTCAAATAATGTGGGCAATAAATAAAATACAAACGGAGCTGCTATGGAATTCACCGACCAAAAATCGGGCCCATCATATATAATATTACACGTCTGGGAGGTGAACGGTGGATTCCGGACTAACGACCGGCTGTGGTAGGTTTAGGACAGCTGTCTTGCCACATGTGAGCGTTCACCTTACCACCCATTCACTCCCCCTTCGAACCAATAGAATTTGAGATGCAGAAATCGCGGTTTTAGATAATTTTTCTAGAAAGGAGTTGTTTATTTTCCTGGAGAGACCGAGATCTTTAAAAAGGTGAAACAAAGATTTAGCTGGCAGGCCACGAGCGCCTACTTCCACCGCGTGAAGGTGAACAGTGAAGCCGTTCCGGGTGACGGCATTTGCGAGATCATGATATTTATTTAATTTGTACTCGTGGTCTTTTGGGATATTTGATTCCCATGGAACAGTTAATTCTACGATAAGGACCATCTTCCGAGATAGAGAGTAAAGAGTTATATCTGGACGCAGGTCTGTGAATCCGAGACTTTCAGGGAATTTATACTGCTTAGAGACCGAATCGACCTCCATAATCCAATCTGAAGCTTTCTCTATTATTGAAAAGGTTTTACAGTGAGATGTTTTTTGCCTTTAGAGCCAACCCGCACAAACTGTATTGGGGGGTTGGAGGATACTGTGAAACCCTTGTTGGTACGAGCCACTGAGAGGCTAAGTACCTCGCGAATAACAGCAAGGACTTAAAACTCTACAATACAAACAAAAATACTTTTTTTTTACGAATAATGTGGGCTTCTTTGTAAATTCATTGACGGAATCAGCATCCATAAATTTTGAGATTTGATCAATGGCTACGTCAATAGGCGCCGGCGTTTATTTTAAAGATCAGTTTTCAATGAACGCGAGTAGGTGTAATAATGAATGACTTATCGATCATTCCGAAGACTACAAAGTGCGTAGGACCGACATGGCGCGATACGGCGGGCGCGTGTGCGACTGACGATCCAAGCAGCCCGACCAAACTAAAAAGAAACAATTAATAACACGACATCGGAGAACAAATCGCTGCCGTAGCCTCAAGCTTTCGGGCCCTTATCAATCACCAAGACTCACGGGGACGCGGAATATTAATGGGGCGCTCATTATTTTTTGAAATATATCTCCTTGGTCTTTCCTTTGAATCACTTTGCTCGGGGTGAAGCGCGGGAGGCAAAGTGGAGCGAGCTCAAACGTAATAATTTCGGGAGCATTATTATCCTCTCACTCTTTTTCATTTTGGGCCACGACTCGGTTCACGGCAAAGATTAATTAAAACTCTACAATCAGCTTTAAAGAGCGAGATACATTGCTAAAACTATTTATAATTTGCTATCTAAGGTATAATTTTCATCTTCTGAATACACAGCTTCCATTGCGCTCTCAGGAAAATATACTACTGGCTATACCTCAGCATTCATCAACTTTCATGTTTAGGTCTTTCGCAGTGCAGGCGGCCCGACTCTGGAATTTTGTGCCTTTACCGATAAGACAACTTGAAAACCTGAGCGGGTGTAAAAAATCGTTAAAGAGACATTTAATCAACTCATGAATACCCCCTTCCCCTCCCGTCTCTTTTGCTTGTCCTTATATTCCACTCCTCCCTTCAATATCAAGTTGGCATACGTTACTAATCACTGTTTTATATTTTAACCTATGATGACTATTATATAAGTGTATACATTTATTATTTGTGAATCAATTTGCCCACATAAACCTTTAGTCACAATAACCCTGGCGGTATGGCCGTAAGATATTGCCACTTGGCAATAGGCCCACCACATTGTACCCTTATGTGTGTGCAATAAAGCTTTTTAAACAAACAAACAGCCGCCACAACATAACTCCAAGCTCTATGTAGGGACAGAATTCGTGGAAAAGGTCAGTAGGTTCAAGTATTTGCGAAGTTGGATGAATGAGAACGGTGACCATGATCAAGATATAAACGTCCGCGTTGAAATGGCTCGCTCAACTTTTTTCAAAATGAGTAAAGTTTTGTGTGTTAGAGATCTAAGTCGCGACCTAAGGCTACATATAACACGCTACTACATTTTCTCTGTCCTATTACATGGCGTAGGAGCATGGACTCTCACTCAAAACACGGCGAAAAGGTTGGAGACTTTCGAAATGTGGATATGCCGCCGTATCTTGAAAATCTCATGGCGTGACAGAGTCACTAATAATCAAGTAATGAGCCGACTTAAGAAGAATATGGAACTTCTGAACACCATCAAACACAGGAAGATGTCGTACTTCGGTCACGTCATGAGTACTCACGAGGAATGACAAATACAAATTGCTCTACCTCATTATCCAAGGCAAGATCGCTGAGAAGAGAATGGGAAGATAAGGAACCTTCGGGACTGGTTTGGCTGCAGTACCACTTCGCTGTTCAGAGCAGCAGCCTCTAAATTGAAGATAGCTATGATGTTGTCCAACCTCCGATAGGAATGAAACTCGAAGATGAAGAATAATACACAGCTTCGAGACACTCGCGCTGCTTCAATTGTTGATCGGCCGCGAGTAAGACGGAAAGTGCCTGCTCTGTTTCACTCACACCAAGTCGTAAAGTGCGAAAGACGCCAATCTAACTATTGTGTATATCACGATTTTGCTTTCGTCTTCGCTAGTCCCCATCTCCTCCTCGGTTGGTTTCTCGCATGTGTCTCCAGCAATTCCCGCCATAACCTGGAAATTTCTTTCGTATTTCCTCTTCAGTAAGGGTCTTTCAGTAAGGGTGCCTACTGTTCACAGATTGTTGGTTGAAGGTTCTACAAGAGAAATGATGAAATATATTTGTGAAAAGAATGATGACATTACTGAAGGACGATGTACAATTACTCAAGGAAGTCATTTAAAATAAGGGACAAATTATTACGTAACTTTGCCATGTCTTTTTTTTATTTTGCACTGTGTCAATATCGTATTCTATGCATATAAGATTATTTTATCTTAAAAAAACATAATAAAATATTGTCACTAAGTATGTAAAATATAGTACACTGCGATGTGCGTAATTATTTTGTGGTTCAAAATGATATTATTACGCCAGAGAGATCATATTGCCCACTGTGTGCAAGCAGTTGCAACAGTATGGCACTCTAAGCATTTTAAATTAACAGTGTAGTCAAGCAAAATAACAAGTGTAGTGTAGTCAATTTATATATTGTAGTCAATAGGGATTAATTATGACCTTTGCGTTACAATATGTGTGAAAAATCTAATATTTCTATATTATGTAAGTAGGCGCTCGAGGTGCGCAATGAGCATGCTCAACCGTCATCTTGGAAAATGATGGAAAAGTCTTAAAAAATACCTAAATACCGCCAAAATATCCTAAATAATATCTAAACAGTAAAAATTTCTCCCACTTTCGACTCAATCAATAACATAGATCCGTAATAAGAAAAAGTCATGTTTATTCTGTACAAGTGTATGTTTGTTTGTTTGTTTGTTTCTACTCTTTATTGTGAAAATTACACAATAGGCGGGTTTATAGTCATATGATAATTTCTTACAACTAACCCTACTGTGAAGTGTGTATATGATGTATGCGCGTAGCATGTGTGTAAGTGTGTGTCTTGTTATTGCATTCGATCGACAGAATTGAAAATGCAATTTCGTTAATTTGATCCCAACGGAAAACGGTGACCCAGCCGGGAATCGAACCCGGGACCTTACAATCTATTCGTAAGATCAGGCGACCTAACCACTATGCCACCGGGCCGTGTAGCTTTCGACTGCAACGGGCGAACCAGTCACCTCAGGAAGTTTTGTACGTCTGTCATTCTGCGTGCTTATCTGCCAGGCTGATGCAATGATATCTCAGAACACTTTATACAATTTGAAAAAATATGGTATATTCGTCAATGGGAAGAGAATATCAAAGTAAAATAGGTGACGACAGAGAATGTCAAGCCTGATTTTAACAAGCATTTAAAAAAAAGCGCACAATGATTCCTCGTACCAACTTATATAATATCATCGGCACAGATGTAAACGATACAATTAAAAATATCTGCAATAATAGCATAATGAAGTTTTAAATAAGTACAAATTTAAATAAAGTGAAATATTGTATTTTAAGATTATCCCGAAGCATATTAAAAAAACATCCTAATTATTATTAATTTATCATCATTCATTACTTTGATTATGCTGGATTATTATTGACCATTTTTTAATTTTGTTACTTATTAATACGATTAAGTTTAGTAAATTTATCAAAAAGATATTAATTAAAATAAATTGTCTATCTTAGAACATAATGCAGCCTAGTTAGATAAATTGAGACAGTAGTCAAAATTTGAAATGAATAAATTTATTTGAAATGTGAAATCTATACTAATATTACAGAGGTAAAGTTTGTGAGGTTGTAGGAAGTAATCTCTGGATCTACTGAACCGATCTACTGAAAATT
This sequence comes from Micropterix aruncella, assembly GCA_944548615.1. Taxonomy (NCBI): domain Eukaryota; kingdom Metazoa; phylum Arthropoda; class Insecta; order Lepidoptera; family Micropterigidae; genus Micropterix; species Micropterix aruncella. The sequence continues at coordinate 17,791,677 of OX155957.1, read as the reverse complement.
CTTCTACCAATAGAAAGCCACGTTTCTTGTGAGTGTCATGGGGCTACATATTAATCCGATAAATGAAAAGACTTTTTCGTGGTACTTGCATTTGCAAAGTAAGTCGGAGAAAAAACGGTCGAATGAAAACGTTTCTTACGAACGCTGCTTTAACGATGAGAGATATATGATTGAGTTCTAGAGAAAAGTTGTAGAGCTTTGTAATTCAGCGACAGCATATGTGTAAATTTTATATTTGTCACAAATAGTAGTATTTTATATTAAAAAAAGATTTTAATTCGTTAGGTCATGATTATTGGTCATATTATCAACAATTATGAATTCATATCAAAATAAGTAAATTTATCGTCTCAAGTGTTTAAAACAAAAGACTTTTCTCTCTTACTGCATTAAATTTACCTTTTACTGCATAAATGGTTAAATAGATAAGGAACTCACAAATAAGGCACTCAAAAGAAGACACTCACAAATAACGTTAATATAGTCAAATTGGCATGCAAATACATACAATGACATATATATGCAGTAATAATATAACCCTTCTTTTGGCAGTCAGGAAATAAATCATAGCACTCAGTACTAACCGAACCACACTCATAATTTCATCACAAGTAAAAAGTTTTACCGCCCAACGAAAAGGGCACGGGTTAGCTAGTTTGAAATAAAGGTAAACAGTAGAAATGGTCCTTTTAGGCAGATCATGCAAGAAACTATCGAAATAAATGCAATACAAATTATTACATTACTAACCGTAAAGCGCAACCCCTTTATTTTCTAATTGCTATCAAAAGAAGGCATACGTTAACATATAGAGTCGACCGTGCTCCATTCGAAGCAAGCGTTAATTAACAGCCCCATCTCGTGGGTTGGCGTGGAAGACAGATCTCTCTGCAATGGTGAAAAAAAATATCGTACCGCGAACGTATACAAATGAAGGAGATTTTTACTTGTCAGCTGTTCGACGACGAGATGGAGTAATAGATAATTATGACGACATCCCGGAGAAGACCCAAGTTCGAGCTCGTGCTCTCGAACTGAACCGGTCCCTCGTTTTTAAATGTACGCGTTCTCGGAGATACGGGCGTTTGGGCTGAGAGATTAGCGACAATGTAGGTAACGGATTATATTTTGAGCGTATAAGAAATATGATGGAAGTTTGGCTTTTAGTACGGTAAAATATTTTATAATATTTAGACGACAATCATTCCACAATTTGATAAAGCACACGGCTAATAAACAAGTACTTAAAAAACAGAAACAACAAACAAAGAAATAAGCGAAACTGCAGTAACACCTGTAAAAATATATATATATATATATATATATATATATATATATATATATATATATATATATATATATATATATATATATATATATATATATATATATATATATATATATATATATATATATATATATATATATATATATATATATATATATATATATATATATATATATATATATATATATATATATATATATATATATATTTATTTATTTATTTAATTCATATAATAGACAATATTTCAACAAAAAAACGACTCAAAAGTGCAGCGGCTATGTCGGGTTACGGGGACGACAATCATTCCACAATTTGATAAAGCACACGGCTAATAAACAAGTACTTAAAAAACAGAAACAACAAACAAAGAAATAAGCGAAACTGCAGTAACACCTGTAAATATATATATATATATATATATATATATATATATATATATATATATATATATATATATATATATATATATATATATATATATATATATATATATATATATATATATATATATATATATATATATATATATATATATATATATATATATATATATATATATATATATATATATATATATAAATATATATATATATATATATATATATATATATATATATATATATATATATATATATATATATATATATTTATTTAATTCATATAATAGACAATATTTCAACAAAAAAAACGACTCGAAAGTGCAGCGGCTATGTCGGGTTATCATAATTAAACTCATATACAAAATTTCGTGTCTGTGCTGTTGACCATTGAGGCGTCTCTGTCGTCGGGAGCCAACCCAAAATTTCGAGTTCGTTCAGGAGTTCCCTCGTTGGAATCCAACCAATCCAACCATTGGCGAAGTTCTGTCTTAATGAAACTTAAAACGGGCTGTCGTAATTGAATGCATATACAAAACTTCATGTCTGTGCTATTGACCATTGAGGAGTCCCCTCGTCGGAAACTTAGAACAGGCTATCATAACTGAATGAGTATACAAAATTTCGTGTCTGTGCTGTTGACCGTTACGGAGCCATAACAAATGCCTTGTCATCGGAATTGAGCCAACATGTAAATTCTCAACTTAATATGATAATATTTGCGGAGTTTCCTCAATTCCTCATGGATCCCATCACTATAACAAGATTTTGAAGTGGTCAAATCTGTAAGTATATCCTTGAAATAAAAAAAGAAATTTTCCAAATCGGTTCATAAATGGCAGATTTATGAGGTAACAAACATAAAAAAAAGAAAAAGATGCAACCGAATTGATAACCTCCTCCTTTTTTGAAGTCGGTTAATAAATATATAAAGTGTATCAATATTGAACGATTTTAGAAAATATTTAATTATTGCTACAAGATTTGTTTTTAACCCGATTGAAGTAAAAATGCTTTCTAAATCCAATGAAACTCGTTAAAATTGCAACCTCTTAATTGCAACTGCAACCTCTTTTGTTTACTAATCACAAAATAATAAACAATTTCAAAGATCTGTATATTCAAATTCAAATTCAAATTCTTTATATACAAAAAATCATAGTGTTAGTTACAAATGAATTAAACCTAACCTAACTGGATCGCACGAGACGTCCGCACTAAGGTAGGCTCAGAATCATATAATTAAGTACGTACTGCCTAATGCTAAATAAAAAATTTCGTTGAAGAACGCCGTGAAAAATAAAATCGAGTACTTAAAGTAAAATTTTAGTAAAAAATAAAATTTCAAATTATCTAAAAAGGTATGTGATAATAATAATAATGATATATAATAATCATAAATAATAAAAATCATAAATATATGGTAGGTTAATAATATTGTGTTAGGAATGTTAAGTTAGATAGGAATAAAGCAAATTAATTTTTCGGTTTCTTTCCTTCCCTGGGTGATCAACCAGTGGGTTAGTCTTTTTTTATTTATATTTATTTTTATATTAATACCTTGAGTATAAATGCCGGGTATATCTTTTGTTTTATTGAACAACGACGGTGCCAAGTAAAGAAAATGTCTTTGTGCATGGGAACTATTCAGTTTGGGCACTATGTGATTACTATTAGTTATCGCTCGTGTAATAATTTTATGGGTTGTGTGCTGGTGCAATTCTTTATGTTTATGATAATATAGTATTATCGTTTTAGCAAATGTTTGCCGTACGTCAAGAACAGAGAACTCACGAAAAAGTTGCTCAGAAGGGTATCTCAACGGTTTTTTGTTGACAACTCTTAACAGCGCCTTCTGAGCTTTAACAAGTGGATCGAGGTGTGATAGTGCTGCACCGCCCCAACCAAGAATCCCATATGATATAATGCTGTGAGCAAGTGCGTAATAGACAACTTTTAGTAATGGTTTCGACATTACGTTACGTAGAAGTTTAAATGGATGAATGAGTTTGCGAATTTTAGCCGCTGTGTTGTAGATATGGTAAGACCAGGTCAATCTATTGTCCAAAGTCAAGCCTAGGTATTTAATCGTGCTCACCTTGTCTAGATTAGAACAAGCACAGATAGTTGATGGACTGTCCTTACATGAGTGTACTATGAGGGATAGTCCAGCTGTTTGTTGCAATCCCTTGCTTGTTTTGGAAAACGTCATATATTTTGTTTTTTCTACATTTAGAGATAAAAGGTTACAGTCAAGCCATTCTTTTACCCGTTTGAGACCCATTTGACAGTTTTCAAACACTCCCTGCCAGGATCTGTCTCTGAAAACTAGGGCAGTGTCATCTGCAAACAAGATGGCTTTCCCCTTACACAGAGGAATCGATGATAGTCCATTTATATAAATAAGGAATAGAATTGGACCTAGTACGCTACCTTGAGGTACTCCAAATTTGATTCCTGATCTCGAACTAGACGTATCCCTTAGTTGAGTGACTTGAGATCTACCACAGAGGTAATCCTCAAACCATCGCAAAGACGTACCGTGAATGCCTATTAATTGAAGTTTTGTAAGCAAAAGACGATGGGAGACAGTATCAAATGCTTTAGCCAGATCTAAGAATACTGTTACACATTTTTCTCCATCGTCTAATGCCTTAACTATTTCTCCAGTGACGGCTGCAATCGCGTCTTGGGTGCCTCTCGCTGATCGGAATCCAAACTGCATAGGCGTAAGGACGTCGTTGTCCTCAAGGAATGCTAACAGACGTTGCTTGACTACGTTTTCAAAGATTTTAGATAGGCAATTTAGAAGACTAATAGGACGATAGCAACCACAATCGTCCCTGGCACCACCTTTGAATATTGGACAGATAACAGCTTGTTTCAAATGTGCAGGAAAACATCCAGTTGAGAGGCTTAGGTTAACTAAGTGACAGATTGGTATAACTAAAATTCTCTTGTTGGCCTTTATAATCTGGGAGGTAATACAGTCGGTACCTCTAGATTTAGTGGATTTCATGTTCATTATTATTTTAGTAATTTCATCTACAGTAGCGATTGATAGGGATAACTGTCGTGTTAAAGTTGAATTTGTGTTTATCAAAAAATCTGACAGGTCCGATTCACTGACTTTATTGTCAGTTAGTATTCTATTTGCCAAAGTTTCACCTATTCCCGAAAAATAATCATTAAAATAATCAGCTAAAGTCCGTCTGTTGAGATCGTTGGCGTTTATTGTGAGTCCATGGACCTTTAATTGTCTTATATCCGTGGAGTTAATATAGATCTGTATATAGAAAATATAGAAATAATTTTCAACTAATAATCGCAACGCACAAATGCACTTAGGCAGTGATGTAAAAGCGAAATAAATCACAACGCACAAATGTAATTCGTAAAAAAGAGCTAAAAGTAATGGATCGTAATTGTTATAAAACACGGCTACGAAGAGCTATGCGACTACCTGCTCTATTGCGACGGGACCGTATTATACAGTATGTAGTACTTTTGTCCATTGTACTAGCACCGTTCCACTTTACTGCAGCAAAATTTGAAAGTGCGTGAAACACAGAATATTCTATTTGTATATGATCAATAATTGCTGTATTTAATATTTTTTTTAAAATCATCTTTAAATTTTGTAAATTCGATTTTAGTACATTTATTTCCAAATTAAGTACCATTTTACAATGTTTCTATTATTTACACAATAAATAAAATACAAACGGAGCTGCCACTGAATTCACCGATCGGAGTCGGGCCCATCATGATACAGTTTTTTTAACACTTCTGGGGGGTGAGCAGTGGATTCCGGACTAACGACCGGCTGTGGTAGGTTTAGGACAGCTGTCTTGCCACATGTGAGCGTTCACCTTACCACCCATTCACTCCCCATTCGAAGCCATAGCATTTGGGATGCGCAAATAGCGGTTTTAAATATTTTTTTCTAGGAAAGAGTTGATTATTTTCCTGGAAAGACCAGGATCTTTAAAGAGGTGAAACAGAGATTTAGCTGGCAGGCCACGAGCGCCAACTTCCACCGCGTGAAGGTGAACAGGGAAGCCGTTCCGGGTGACGGCATTTGCGAGCATTTGCGGCATTTGCATATGGTTTTCATTTGACGTAATACACATTAGAGGTTGTAAAAACTTTTATTTTTATATACTTGAACGAGTTTCATTGAAATTAGGACGCATTAAAATCGGGTGAAAAGCATTTTGTTTTGAAATTTTTCGAAAATGTGTTTTAACCGGTTCATTGGAAACCACGACCAAATCTTGATTGCGTGCTTTGCAAATGTAAGTATGTAATATAGTATGCAATTATTATTTACATAAAGCAAATATCAGCTGCCAAACACACTTGACCATCGTGTCATATCCTCCCCACCCACACAACAATTTCCCGAATCAAATTAACGATATTGTCAACTGAATTGTCAATGACAGATTTCCGCGCAGGCGACTGTGAAAGTTGATATTCGCCAGTCGTCTCCGATTCGTTTAGATTGAGCCTCGTAGCGATACAGACGACTCATTTCTCCCCTCTGTCCCTATCCACCCTTGCTGCAGCATTCGGCGATCTCCCCTGCATCAGAAGTGCCCTGGGGTTCGTGTTAGTCAGAACAGAATGTATTTTTTGCGTTGTATCGTTTTTAATAATCGCATCAGACATGACAGTCGTGTCAAAAAAGAGGGATAATTGTTAGAAATCGGGGGGGGGGGGGCAATAGCTTACCTTTATTTTTAGCCTTCGAGTAGCGGCATAATTTCATGGCAGACCGCGGCAATTTATTAGAACTTTTTGCAATATCGCCGCGCTCGACAAAAAGTACTATAACTATGGAACTACTATAGCAATCATCAAAATACTGTGAAATGATTGCATTGAAATTTAGTATCTAGAATATTGAAATCTCATTTTGTTAAACAATTAGATAATTATGAATAAATATGAGGAAGCCGAAAAGGTGAAAAAAACTCGGCATTCCTAACTTGTACTTGTCTTACGGATAAATACGGAACCCAATTTAGAAACTGTAAATATTATCGTGATCTTTATTAGATGTTCTATCAAAGGTAATATTTCGTTTCGCCTATTTATATTAGCACAAATAATACCAAAAATATTTAGATATTAGCTCATAAAAACCAATAAAAATTTTGATTTCTCGAAAAAAAAAATGATGATGTTTGACAATGGAATTTTACTAGAAATATCCGCGAAATGACGCGCGAAATTATTCTAGAGTCTATGTATCTATGGTAATAATGAGATATTTAGTATGGATTTTAGGATGCGTTCGAATTAGAAAATACTATTACTGTGCGCTCCGGGAGCAAGCCGCCAATATTGGTCGTTACGTAGTCAACGGTGTTCTGATTTGCAACCAAATTTGGTCTTTACGTAGCCGAAGGGAGTAAAAGATGCCTTATCTGAGAGGAGGTAGCTATATGAAGAGGGGCAAGGCAATGCTCCGCTTTACCACTTTTTTTATTTAACATCTACTCCGAAGAAAATATAAATTGATGATGTACAGGCTCTACTAAACAAGGTTTATAGTGCTTGCAAGAATATTGGTTTGAAAATGAACACTAGTAAAAGAGGCAATCAATGACTGCTTGCCTCTGGAACAGGTTAAACATTATAAATACCTGGAATGCTACCTAAATGAGCAGTGGGACTGTAGTCAAGAAGTATCTTCAGTAAGATATATTTGAGTGAATGTAATGCGTAATACAGCATAAAATACGTGCAATAATCATGTCTACATATAGTAGAAACAAAAGAATAGTACTTACGAGTTGATGGTATTATTTTTTAAAAGCATTCCATGACTAATTCTATGGTAATATCCGGCAACCACAAAGACAATGATGCATTACATGACTATCAATAGATTATTACGAAATACAAAGCTGGTAAATACATAGGGAACACCTAATTCAGCCTGGAAGTAAAAAAAACGTATTGTACATGCTTGAGCTACATACGAGTAGAAGATCACGATTTTTTTGTCGTATGCAAGAAAATCGGAATATAATATCATTATCCTCATTTTGACTCATTTTTTTGCATAGTTCTCATAAGATAAAGAAGAATAATAACTTATAATATCTTAGCCAGTATCCCTTGCAACCACCTAATTTTTTACCGTTTTTCTGTATCTTTTGACAATAATTAAGATAATAGGCGCGATTTTTTTGGGCTCTGAATCACTTAGCCAACATAAATCTGTAAGTCGTTGTCTATTTCGCAATACACTAATTTGCCTTTTTGCTCGTTGTGGGTAAGCGCGTGCATCAGTGCCGTGTGTTATTTATGCCTTTAAATTTGCTACAAAATGCAGAAATGAAAGGAATTTAACGTGCGTCCACGCTTATGATTCCAGTTGGTAAACGAAACAAGGCAAGTCGTAAGTTAAAATTGCAAAGAAATTAAATGCTCGCGCTGTGCCATTACAATTTGCTATCAAACACTTACAAAGTCTAATGATAATATGCAAAGTACAGTTCTGAAAAGTTTTACCTCGGACCGTGAGGATCTTATATTGATGCGAGAGTCTTCGAAAAATCGAAATAAAACTCCTTTCGAGCTCGTTGCTTTGTTGGTTGAGAAAATTGGAAAAACAGTTAGTGCCAGGGCGGCAGGGAGAAGCAAGGAAAGCAAGGAAAAGGCCATGGTTCTCTGAAAAGAATAAAATATATTAGCTTGTGCTATGGGGCATCAATATTTACAGAGGAGATCATCAATACAGATACAGAGGAGAGCATCAATATTGTACAGGGTTGGTCACACTTACGGGTCAACACCCATCCGGCGGCCTCCACGCATGAAGTGCGAGCCCGGGCAGGACTCTGGCCTTAGGGCTAGTTTCCCCTAGGAATAAACCTTCTGGCGCTCCTGGACGGTCTGCGCACCGTGCGGCGTAAGCCAATCGACTGTGCACTCTGACTAACAGTCGGGGGACTCTGGAAGCAGTACTGTTTCCTATAGAGCGGGGGTGGTTGTGGACCTTACGGCGTCTGCTCTTAAAACGACCACTGGCTACCCGATCCTGGGTGAACAGCCGGGCAAAGGATGCCGTCGTTCGCGATAGATTCGGTATACACCGTTTCACCGCTTCGTAAGGGAGAGGACCGCGCGGTCCTCGAACTCGTAGCCGAAGCAACCTCGAACTCGTAACCAATCGAGAGACCGGAGTAATCTGGTCGCAATTGGAAGTAAGTGCGTGAGTGTAAGCCTGCTGGGTAACACACCTAGTTATCTCGCGGTGAAGGCGTAGGCCTCTTACGGGCATGTTGGCGGAGCTTGACGGTGGATTGTTTTGTCCAAGTCTTCTGCGTTCACTTCATGGGAGAGAGAACGACTAATCGTTAAAACTTCCTGTAGTGACGGGTTTGCCCGTTGTAGTTGACAACTCTATATATACAGCGGAGAATTGGTCTAATATTACGTGGTCCTACAAGTTACCTTTTGAGGTAAATATTAATTTATCACTTTTACGGTAAGAGCATTGGTTATCATTATAATAAAATTGTTTACTATAATTAATAATTAATTTATTAAAGTAGAAATAAAGTAGAAATGGTACAGGGAGGGCGGGACAGGTTGCACTGGCACCCCAAAATATTGTCAACTATTGACACGGATACTAGATATTATACTAGATATCTTTATATTAATACTAGATATCTTTATCCCGTATACATTGTATACGAGATAAAAAAAATGTGTAGTAATTTTATTCATAGTTTCATTAGCAAAAAGGATAATTAGTTAGAGCTCCGACGAACTCTTTATTCGCAATATTTTGTTGTTGTGTGTCATTTCAGTAATATTACTAACCCCTATTACTTAAATAAAAAGCAAAACACTTACTGATGGCACCCCAAGCTACAACCCTGCAATTAACCACTCTGGAGTCCATATTACGCGCACTCGAATATCCAAACACTAGTACACACTAAACAGTATCTCAACTTACGGTCCCGTCGGAGCACCCCGTGTTTGCATACACTTAGTCCGCCATGCCAGTCCACCCCCGATGTAACTCTATTTGCAGACGTAACGCTTCGGAAATTAAATTTATTTAAATGCCCGGGGATCGAACGCTAACACGTTCACCGCCTTTATGTATCCTATCTATATCAACGATGTATGTAAGTATTTATAGCGAGTGCTAGGTTGCCTAATTACACGCTATGTACGCAGTGGCGTAGCTAGGTGGTCAAAGGACCTGGTGCAAAAAGAAAATTGAACCCAAATTACCCATCTCCTCGAAAAAAAACAAAATAAATTAAATTGAAAAAAAAAATGTTTTACTTCTAATAGATAGATAGATAAATAGATAGAGATTCTTTATTGCACATTCTTTATTGCCTAAAATACAATCTCTTACAGCCAACCTTCGTGAAAGTGTAAAAATTTAGGTGCCAAAAGATAAATTAAATATTAACAAAAAAATAAGGAAAACTTATTACATAACAAAAATTAACCAAGTAACAAAAATGCCATTTTTTAAATAAAATTAGGATTTGGAATAATTCGCAAGGAGCGAAGGATAGGAGAGGATGGGATGAGACCTAGGATAACTAGGAATTTAGGGACATTAAATGCTTTTTCAGAGACACTTGAAAGGTAGAAACCGTTGGTGCGTTTCTGATGTCTGGCGGGAGCTGGTTCCATAGTCTAGCTGCATGAACGGTGAAGGAATAAGTAAAAATAGAAGAATTATGAGTGGGAATCGCAATTTTACTATCCTGACTGGACCGGAGTGAAAGACCATGACTTCCTAAGTGATTGAATTTTTCGGTTAGGTAGGAGGGTGCGGTAGGATAATATAATAATAGAAATGTTTGAACCAAAATTATTAGCTAGGCACATTACAATCTAATTAATATCGAAGCATACAATCATTACTCAATTTTAATCGTGCCTTGATATTTACGAAGGATATTTCGGTTTGGAAATCCGCTTTGGGTACCTTTTGTATAATTTCTTCCAGATTCTGTTGCTGTTTTACTTAAAAGTGCCACTACTATATTTTGGGCCATGAAGTTTTATTATGTTTTACTTTTGACCGATGCTGTATTTCCCACACACGAAAATTTAACTAATTCGTTCAAATGCTTCTTGTTTTTATGCTTATTGAAACAACCCGCAAGACGCATTTAACCCATGCACGCATACATGCGAGACGGTCTTTGCTACAGCCAGCGCCAATATCCGAAATACTGGCCGTTCGCTGTTTTACGCTAGAAAGGGACAAACGACCCGCGCAATGCGCTATCTCGCTCGGTGAAGCAGCTCGCGAAACGCCATTGCTCGAATTGTAGTAGTACTACCAAATTACGTTAGACATATTTTCTATAAATATTTCTAATAGCTGCGTCCAGGTGGCGTTTTTAAGCTAGCTGAGATTTATTTGAATAATCAAGATATCGTAAAATTTTGTCATTTTTTTAGTTAGACCAATAACCAAAAACTCCGTGCACCCCTCCCCTTCTCCTATCATAGTGGGCCTTAAAAAGCACTGCACCACCTCGCACCTTAGTAGCTACGCCACTGTATATAAAGTATGGAGCTAAAAAGGCACGTTTTATAGTCGAATTTAATTGACAGGATAGGTCGTCTAGAGGTTGCTTAAAATTTGCTAAATCAATGGACGTCGCGTTTTACTGGCCGTTACCTTTGATAACCATTTATTCTAATCATGACCAGACTTAATGAATTGGATACAATTAATCGAAAAGCGGCGACACTCCACAAAGGCGTCAATGAAACTAAAATCCATTGTGATTGGTAATCAGGGGTTGCTGTTATCGCTTAATCTCTTTCCAGTTCTACTATCGATCGGCAGCTAACGGTTCCGTGCAACTTGGGCCATATGACCTGTTTCTCAGGTTGGGTCCGCTTAACTCACGGTTTAACTCCCACCCGGTAGCCTGCTCGAAGAGGAACGAACCTGGAAAAGACCTGTGAACCCTGATCGGCTGTGTCATGGACAGGTGGGACCGGGTCCTCTTGGGGAAGACCGCGGGCCCTGCTTTGCGGTTTGTGCATTGTGCGGCGTTAGCTAATCGACTGTGCACTCCGGCGAATAACTGGGGGGTCTGGAAATGGTTTGTTTCCTAAGCAACAGGATGGATATTGACTTGATGTCAGCTACTCTTGTAATGACCAGTTGAACCGATATTATGAGCCATAGAAAAAAGGAATTCTGAAATTATTCATTGCAGTGTATAATAATTTCTATCTGTTGATATCAGTCTTCTAAAAATGGCTTCAAAATCCATTGAGTTAATGTAAATAGATATTAGTACATATTAGATCGGAAACATTGAATCGACTTAGATTTCAGTTTCAGCGTGATTGGCCTACTAAACCCGGTTCAAAATATTATTTTCCCGGTAAAATGAAGTAGTAAACAAACACAGCCTGATGTGTACGAGGCACTTTTAGGTCGACTAACAAGTTTTTTCTAGCCGGTCGACTTTACGCTCCGATTTTTGTAGGGCTTCTATTTTTCCAACTCGGCACTGCCTGCTAAACTCGGTGAGGAATTTTTTAATGTTATTTTATTAAATGCGATATCGATAACCGTAGGATTGCGGACCAATATATGAGGCGTGTCAAATACATAATTTCAAAAATCTAAGAAACTTTTAAAAAGTAAATCATATATTGTGTAATTTTTTCATATTTTTTTCTTCACATTTCATATCTTACATTTCAACCAACATTCCACTAGAACAAATATTAGTTTCAAAATAAAAAAAAGCGACACATTGATTCATCCTAATCCCTTGCAATTCGAGGCATCAGAGATTCGAAGATCACACATCTAACTACGCCAGTATCTAGTTGCGCGATAAATAACTTATTTTTAGATTACGAGCCGATATATTAAAAATAAAGTTTAGTCTTAGAGATTAGTATTAAAGTAATATTATGTAGAGATTTAATATGATACGCAGTATATCGCTACGTATTTTAGGTTAAACATTAATAACTGGAGGAAACTGTGACGTGTAATTTGTATCTTCTTATGAATAAAGACTATTACCAAAAAAAATATAATAATAATAACAATAGTTATATTGATATATTTCATAGACATAATATTTTAAACAAATTAAACCATAATTATCAATTCTTTCTTCGTGCCAGAACGTCACAATTCCAATAGACATTTATTAATATTAGTTTTGAAAAATCAATATTATATAACATTTTAACAGGTTCTTCAAATTTATTGTATATGTGTATTATATTTTAATATAATCATTATTCAATTCGCACTGGAATTTTTATGCCCTTGTCATAAAAACTTGCCTCCAGCTCCTTTCCCAAATCCTCCGTGACTTTTTAATTCCTCATCTGTATAATCTTTCTTTATCCAAAATTATTCGTCGGGCTTAACAATAAGTGAAAGTCGAGAGGCAAGGTCTGAGCTATAAAGAGGGGAATTGAGGAGGGGTTGTCATGCAGAAGGGAAATACAGCATGCATGGCTCAGTCAGCATGGCTCTTCTTCGATTTTGGATTCCTCTAAAACAATATTCCAATATCACACAGATAACTGCGAGAAAGTAATGATACTGTTAGCTTCTGATTGTGATTCCTGTAGGCAAAAACTCGATGAGAAGAACTCCTTTCGGAAAGGAGGTGGCAGCGCACTATTGGCAATCCTAGTACCTACATATCTAAAATACATTTTATGAAAGTACGAATTCAATTATAACCCTATGTATATTATATAGACTACATAATAAACGTTTGATATCAGTGACAGTTCTTTTAACGTTTGTTTTGTTCTTTTAACTGTTTATCACACAACGGTGTAATTTTGTATACAGACGCCCAAATGTCGATTCATACAAAACTACTAAGAATGATTCACTAACTCTTAATATGCGTTTAATTTCTCAAAAAGTCACAGTTTTATAGCTTTCCTTCAGTTTTCGTATTTGTGCAAGTGCGATTCATAGCCGTATGATAGCAAAATGATAACCGTACGCCCAATGAATCACTCTTGAGCATGTTGATAATTGAACTGTATAAAATTGAATCATTTATGAACTTAGTTTTTCACACTACCCTTAAATAGCGAACTAAAGCAAAATTTTGTCTTTTTATCGTCATAAAATAACAATTTCAAAACTGGTTTTCATTTTATTCATTTGAATATTATTATTATATATTTTTTAAATATTAGGATTTTCTTAATACCGCCGTTCATAATATTTCCAATAATATAGCCCACAAGCTCAATCTTATATTTGCCTTTAAAGATAAATTACTTTGAATCATATCTGAGTCATGGGCGCGAGTGGACAAACCACTTTCTATGAATCATATATGATTGCTTGGACAGTGAACGTGATACACTTGCAACCGAAATGCAGCATTTCCCGCGAAATAGAGCTACGTTCTTTTAAACCTGCATTTTTTTCATAATAATTTCATAAACATCACTTTCAGTCCCATATCCCGAATGTAGACCATATAACATTCGTAAATGTAGGTATTATCATTGATTATAAAATCAATGGTATTATCTAACTGCTAAAAATTCCAAGGAAAAAGTCATTTAAAAAAAGAAACAAATATAATATTCTGCTATCTTTTTACCAACTCATTTTCAATAGATATAAAAAGCAGTTACAATTATTATGACCATATTTTATAAGGGGACTACATATTTGCCAAATTAATTGACTATTGTTATATAACCAACAAATAACTATACTTATTTCTAGCAATTATAGATAGTTATGTGCTTTATAGGGAAAATTAACAAGTGCTGTAATCGCTTTAAAACATTTTGGGAATTTTAAATTTATCATCAATTTTAAAGATTTTGCGAAGATTTTACCTAATCTACAAGACATAAAGACACACATTATTTACTCTTGTATATATTAAATTCAAGTCTAATTAAGTATGCTAAACCTTCTCTAATAAGTAGAGAAATGGGTACCTACTAATAATGAAGAATTCAAACATTTTGATATTTTTGCAAGAGAGAAATTTCACATCATAGATATGATTAGGAAGTCCCTGCATCCCTTCACCCCTCCCTTATAGACATATCTCATACCACTCAGTTTTACCATTCGCATAAGCTAAAACAGAAACAACGGGTAATTAAAAACAAATAAACGCTGCGCCGAAAAGGTTTACCTTTGCTGCTATAAACATTTGTGTGGAAGTTTGAGCAGCCTCGAAGTTGAAACTGCACCCCGTCTTCACGATAGTCTGCATTTCTTGTAGCCGTCACCGGGCAAGCTTAACGCTCCGGCGAAGCTCTAAAGTTTCTTTTGAGAGACTGCTCTTTACGATATCGACTCTGCTGAAACTGTGCTAATAGTGAATAGAGTTTGGTTGTTGATGTATTACAGTTTTTGAAACTGATGTAAACATTAAATAAATATTTGAATATGCATATTTGTAGATGTATTAGTAGAACGGATTATAATGAAAGTGTAAGTAAATGGTTTAAAATGACGGGACTAAGCAACTTCAGAAGTTTTTCGTTTAAAATGACTTCTATTGTCTAGTCATTATATCCATGACCAGATGAAATTTCTGTGTACCACTTGAAAATTATTCTATAAAATAACTGATTATAACGACGGTTCAAAGGCAAACGAAGGGATTAGTGCTAGGGTTTAACCGCAATCTCTTGGACTAAAGATTAAAAAAATCCACGGGGACAAACACTACGCTTTTCCAAGAGAAAACTTTGCGTACGTAAAATAGTGGCTGCAAGAAAATAGAAAAGAAAAATGTAAAAGGGAAAGCATTTACAATCTTTCCTTCTCTGCAGTTAGCGTTCCATATGGGATAATTTTGAAAATCATGTTAATATTTTTTCAAATTTTTGAAGACGTAAGACAAGTAAGCAGTGATAGAAATAAATACTATCTGCTAAAAGCATCCTGAAAAGAAATATTTTTTTTTGACGTTCTTATATCCCAGAAATTCAAAAGGTAAAAATGTAGAAATATAAATTTGAACCACGTTCTACTTCATTGTAATTGTCTATGGCCGAAAAGCAATTTTCACTTATCCACCAAAAACTACGATTTTTCTATTATACAATATTATACAATGTCTCATAATTGTAGGTAAAATTCTTCTGGGTTTATTACACTGTTTCCCAAACTTAGTCAACTTTCTTGCATGGCACATACATCAGTTGACCGAGAGCATGATAGTAAAAGAGCATGGAAGAAAAAACAACCTGGTAAACATGTCAATTTGCCAGATAGGCTAATTAAATTAAATCTTTATTAATAATGTAGGGACAATACCACGGTCAAGTATCCAAACTAGAACATATACTAATTGGCCTTATTTTAATATCTTACAACATTCGGAAATATGACCAAGGTCAAAGTGTTTATGACCAAGGTCATGATTTTATTTTTCGATATATAAATATACAGGCAAAATATACATATACCTTTTATACATATACCGAATATGCATATACAAAATATACATATACCGTTAAATATAGGTACATATACCTACCGAAATTTAAATATACCTTAATGAGAAAAGCTATGTGCTAGGTTTAATTAATCGTCTATTTGGTCTTTGCCGATGTCTATATATTCAGATTTTTAAAATGATTTTTTGTTTCCCCTGTATCGTGGCAAGTAGCCAAGGACTGATTTCATCTGAATATTAATTTCATAAAAAAAAAATCATGACGCCCTCTCTCGGCCGGCGGAAGAACCCGTGTTCCGTTGCGACCGCCTCGGGCGGCGCAGATCGTTTCCCTGTTAGCCGAGAAACGGAATTAAATATTTAAATATTATTAGTCTACCAATTTAAATATTATTAGGCGGAATGTAAGTATTGTTAATGTAGATTGTATAAGAGATATTCCAACAAAAAAAAACACAATATGATTTCGGCCCAACGAGACATCTGTCGAGTTTTCAGTCTAATATTTCAAAAATGAAATATGACTAGTGGGGCCCCCTGAAAGGTGCTATTGTGGAGGAATATCAGAGAGACAGACACACAGACAGACTTCCACCTGGAAATAATCTTAATCGTCTCAAGGGGGCTCAAAGTGGATATTTCCGCCTTCTTCTCGAGAGAAAAAAATGCGCGTTCACAAGACTTTCCCTCCTCGTCAGTTGGTGGGCCCGTAAAGTAAAAGCAGATACGATAGTTGGCCATGGAAGGAACGAAATATTCTCAGAAAAGTAGTCCATTTTTCTAGATAATGTATTTGAATAATAAAGTATCGAACGTAACTGATTAACTGAAATAACACAGACAGAACCCCTTAAAATAAGTGAATACTTGTTTGATCAAAGCAACAATGTAACAGTGCAGCATGTAACAGTAGGTCGAAAGTACGTCGCTGCATATGGCCGAAGTGTCAAGTTGCCAGATAGCACAATGACACTCGATAAATCAAATCTGCGCGACTACCGTCCGAACAGATGTGCTAATTTCTCCGCTATTCCCCCGACCGTTTGTTACGTTAAATTTTTCATAGGCATCGCTCGCGTTAACAGTATTTATGTTGTACAAATATGGGTAATTGTGAGTGGGATGGGGTCGGGCGCTTGTGCGGTTACGCGAATCCCGCCACTGGAATATAATTAATGGCCAAGCCGCGTATGAAACGAGTGCGAAGGGGAGTATCTGGACAATTGGAGAGATATCCCGATTTGTGTATAAAATGGCTATCGTGTTTTTGAGGACACAGTACCCTCACACACGCTGGCACATACTCGTATATCCCCAAATGTTGAGACATCAATGCATTGAGATTAACAGCACACTAGACTAGCTACTATACTGAGAAAAATATTGGATTTCTTGATACAATGTCGGTGTGTCCTTAAGGTTTTATACAGAACTAGCTGACCCGGCGAACTTCGTACCGCCTAACAGTCAATGAATGTCGTGTTACAGATTAGCTGAACTTAATTTATGATTTTATGAAAGTAAAACAATGAATACAAAATAAATATTAAGTCCATTAGGATGATAACACAAAAATAAATATAAAAGTACAAAAATTAAGTATATCAATCGCGTGTCAGCAAGACATGATTGAATTAAACTATTTACATATTGTGCAGAATGGGATGCACTCGGTTTAATTCTCTTCATTGAAGCACCTTGTGATATACGCCTTTTTTTGTTTTTTTATCAGGCTCAAGAACAAGACACGTGAACATGCCACGTACAACTGACCATGAGAAAAACATGGATTTACATTTTGTATGGGAAAATGTATATAGTAATCTGTGTTACAATATAGTGTAACATAATAATGAAATATATGTCAAGAAATGAACGAAAATCTCAGAAATGATTGTCAAATCGCCGAAAGAAATATCGCGCTTACGATATTCTTCTGTAGCTGTGTTACTTTCTATATACTTTCTACGACGCTCTTCTACTTTCAACCCAAATGCATCTTATTCATTCCACTCTCTTTCTTTCTCATTAATCTGCTAATTTCGTTCATCTCGATTATAATAATAGTATGTCGTGAATTAAAAATGCCGGTTTTCTTCGTTAGTCTTTTTTTCTAAAGAGTTCGCACTGCGAGTAATTATTTCACGCATGGTTCAGTTACGCAACGTGCTTTTTGCTAATTATGGGGTGTAATAATGATGTGAAAAGGAAAGTGACTCCCAGGAATGAACAAAAGCGGGCGATGTGACAGGAAAGTAGGACAACTTAACGACTTAATTGGCGAAAGACCATTTATGATTTTATGCAATTGAGAGAAAATGACATTCATACACAAACAGATATAAAGATGCTTTTATTCTTTAGTTGTAATATAAAAGGCACTGGATTGTGAAGAGGGCTTATTAATATGTGGTTGTATTGAATCGGTTGGGAATGGCAGCTACACGAATAGGGTAGCTGCGTTTGTCAGTTGTAGAAAAAAATATAAAGCTTAGAATTCTCAATATTTACTTACGATGGAACATTAACATCTACGAATTCTTAGTAGTAAAGCTTAGAGAAGAAGAAAAAGAGGAAGAAGACGCAGCAATTGATTAAAGTGGCCTCAAAGCCGAAGTGAAGGCTCGCGATGAGTTTGGCGAAAAAAGCAACAACGTCGGTTATTAAATGTTTTTTTACTGGTCGAACATTTTTACCTGCGCCAGTGACTTAAGTGTCTCTCAGTGAGCGTATAGCCGCCTTTATAACTTAAAACACTACAGGCACTGAAGTGTGCGACAGGCTTAATGGGACAGACAAATGATCGTAACCGTCGACGTAATATTTACACATCAGAAAAAATGCGATGATAAACGTTGAGACATTTCGTCAAACGATTTTTTTTAAGTTAAGATGAAATAATTGAGCTGGCAGATCTACCTTGTGCTAAACACTAAAGTCGTAATATTTTGTTAAGATCCTAGAAGGATTTTACGACATTAAAGCACATTGAAAGTAGCCAGATTTGGTAGTTTAAAGTAAATAGAAATTTTAAAAATATAATCAGGATCACTCGGTTGGTACCCAAAATGCATTATGTTCGGCTGAGCTAAAATTGGATATTTTGGAAAGTGAACAAAGTAATCTCTAAAAAAAGTATATACTACAAAGAAGGTTAAATAAGGGAAAGGTAGAATAATTACGTAACGATTTGGAACTGTCGGTAAGATTAATTATGATGTAGTAAATAAAACAACTGAATAAAAAAAAATAAGCGAATTAAATAGTTTATCATTATAGCATCACCTCAATAATAATAATTGAAATAAAGCCTAAACTCAGAGTCTTGCTTAACCTTAAGCTCAAGTCAGTATACAGGTCTACATGTAAATGAGACAACTATAAGGAATCCCATGATTATTAATGAGAGTTCCCGCCTCTTCATGCTAAGATCGCCTTGCATTATTAACTCCATAGCTAATTTAAGTCAGTGCGCGAGGATAGAGGAAATAGCTGGAATTTGTAGATATCTACAACCTGAAATAAACATTTAACGCTGACTATCGTATGCTTACTCGTCATTAAATGACATGAGAAATATACATAAGGATATTTCTCATAAGCGTTGTTTTAAAAATCTAAAGGTAAGATGACGAAGCATGTTTTCCTGATAATATAACCCTGTTATTCAGTTGCGAAACATGGACGGAACTTTGGGGAAAAAATATGTATGGACTAAATGCTGTTAAAAACTGGCTGAACCGGAATCTACTTTCACGAAACTCTTAGGAAACAATGTGTTGTCTTGTAGTAAAACAACAGTCTTTCAGTCATCAATCAGTATGGTTATCACAATACATCTATGTAACAGTAACTCAACTGAAACTAGCCAGCATTAGAGCAAGCCGGGCAGGGAAAAATAAACATTTTCAAATATATTAGAGGAGTTCAGTAAAATTATTTAAAAAAACTTTTGACTACGTCAAGCCATTTTAAATTGTGGTATCAATAGTGAGTTAACGCTGGTATGGCTTTAGATCCAGTTATATAAGCCCAGAAATCAATGCTTAGGATGTTCCAAACTATTTAGATATTCATTTGAAAATCTTTTTCTAAACATAAGGCTCTGAATGCACATCAGCCTTACCTAAAACATGTAATGACTATGGTTTTTAGACCAATTCTCATCCTCCTTCACAAAAAAGCTTTTCCTTTGATATTTAAATTGACTACAAATGTTTCTATGCCTATATTCTGTGCCTATATTAAAATTAATTTATTTATCGTAATGCAATATATGCTAATACAAGCTATGAAGACAGATATTGAATACAGATGGTGTAATAAAAAAACAATGTCGATACTATAATATCTAATATCATATGATCTGTTTTTATCACTAATTGTTTAACCTAACCTAGAATTTATCACGGTGGGGTAACCATCTTAATATGAATTTGTTATAAGCAATATTATAATATTATTACATCTGTCTTTTTCCAACACAATACACACAACGCCCCAGAAGCGGGATGGTAAAATATTACAATAATTAATACACAAAGAGAAGGAAGGGTTAGTGCAGGTGCACATCCGTCTGACAAGGTCCACGATGACTTTTATTTATATCGCCCTATGGAAATAATGGAGCCGAAATCCCCCCGAGCAAAACAAACTTGCTTACAGGTGATCTAGGGGCGGGTTATCTGACGTAATCACACCGTTGGGATAAACGGCGATTATGACCGATCGCGTTCGTTTAAAATTTTAGTAAATATTTTCATGTCATTGTGTCTGACTTTCTGCTCAATAGCCAAAATATTTTAATAAACGAGGAGTTACACAGATTTATCTTTAATATTCATCGTGATTTTAATGATACTCAAACTGGACAGAAGTTTTCTTTGGTTCCTAATGGCTCCGCGCAGCTTAGGTGATGTTGGCCATTTTTTTTCACCTTGACCTGCCCAAATCACAGTACAGCTCCCATCCGGTAGCCTCCTCGAAGAGGGACAACCTGTCAGGGCCTGCCGCGGTGATCTGCGTTGGGATTGGAAGTCCGGATTCAGGGGAATACCTCGGGCGGAACTGGGCGGTTGGTGTACTGTCCGATTTGCTAGACACGCTGCCCATCCGGCGAATAACCGAGGAGGGGGGGGGGCGGCTTTGGAAATGTATGCTTTCTAAGCAGCGGTGGTAGTTGTCGACCTGACGTCATCTACTCATGAAACGATCATGATAGGCAAAGAGCGCCTCAGTCAGCGATCATTTTAAACTGAATTATCGCTTACTACAGGTAAAGCCGCGCCGCGCGACCCCGAAATGGTGACTAGACTGGAGGACGGAAATATCGGCCAAATCTGGTAGGTCGGCCCGCGGGGTTTACTTACCAGTGCTTCAGACTCTCACTGGCCTGACGTGTTTAGACGGTGGACATGGAAGGAAGAATGATCTAATATTGTTATAACCTCCTGATATGGCGGCTTGACCAAACCAGAAAGTTATAACAATATAATTTTTGTTTTAGATTTTAAAAGTCTAAAACAAAATAATAAAGTACATGCTTCTAACAACGACAAAACAATGTAAAACAAACTTTAATTTCTGTGTTATCAGAAGTGTCGTGAATGATACCAGAGATGAACCAATGCATAACAAAGTCCAAGAAGTGTTTGTCCTGCGTAATCTCAATAATAGTAATAATGACAATACCAACAAATTTATTTTTATATGAAGCCATACAAAACAGTGACTTTCTTTTACACAACTTAAATAAATTTTAGATACAGAAAGTTTTGAATTAAAAATGCCGATAGGATATTGCCGCGAGGGAGAGATATATGAAAGAAGGACTGGTTAGGCCTGATAGGGATAAAGTCTTGAAAGATGCTACTAAAGGTAAGTTTTGTTATATTGCCTGGTAGATCAAAAATAGGGCCGAGCCCTGCTGCGTTACCACTGAAAGAGTAGCTGGAGAAGTCGGTACTATCTAGTGGATTTTAATCAATAATCCGAAGCTAATCATAGCGTGAGACCTTGGGAACTCGTACAAATAGGATGTTGACAAGAAGAAGAGGACACGACGCAGAAAAGTGAGAATATGGACATTTGTCCTTTGACGTATTTGCAGTCACATAAGTGGTGTTTTATATTCGGGCACATGACCATACTTGAATAGAATATAACTCATCAAGACAATCGTAGAAACTAATAGTGCTTTCAATATATTTAATTTTGTCAAATCTGTTCTCACCGCCATTATCAAAATTAATGAATCATAATTAAAAAGTAATGCAATGAATGATGCTATAAGTTTGAATACCAGAGAACCTACACCGATACAAAATCATCTACAACCAAAAAAGGAAAAATGATATTGAACTGCTATACAATTCGAAGCTTTAGATAGTTATTCCACAGAAAACTTAGAATTGTCAACTTCATCAGATTGGAAGACAGAGAAGCCGATGCATCAAAGATAATTTAGAATGTGTTTTTTTTATTTTAAAGACTTGAATGGAACACACTGATCTGAAAAATATTGGAAATCCTTAATTCCCATTTTGAAGACGTGCATACATATATTTTTTTTTGCGTTATAAGTAATCATTCAACGAAGAAAATTATTTTGGGCATATGCGGTAACTATTTTTATGTACTTACAGATTACATCGCTGAGCTGCATGATCGAAATAAAATGATGCATTGATATTAGAAACGTTTGCCTGAGCTGATTCTTAAAATTAAGGTTGCGCTGCTTCTTTAATATTTTTCCTGTATGATTCTCTATTAGACATTTCTATGACTATTAGAATATATAAATATACACAATGGAATTATTGAGTGAATCGTTTATCTTCTAGTTTTCTTTTACATTTAATTTCTCTTTTAAAATTCCTCAGCTAAAAGCCTTTCCGGGTTAACCCTAATTTTCTCAGCCGTTGAATGTTTCACGAGTATTCTCGAAAGCTCGATAATTCTTAGAAACAGGATGTTCTTTGTAATGAGGCATTAATGGATGTTCATTGAATTAAGCTACACTCCGAAATGGGGCCTTTAATTATTTCCATTCTAATTTCTTCCGCGCTGATGAAAGGCGATTAAAATTCAAAATGGCCCCTGCCAACAGTCACGCCATCTTGTTTGTCTATTGTTGCTGTTGCGGCTGGTTACGCGCCACTGGCGGGCCGCAGGTGATGACGCCATAATTGTTCACGGATGATGGGAATATTAATATTACTCTACTCTTTCGCTGGATGGAACTGATTTTTTATCATATTATACACACCTACGATGCGGTCACCATCATTTTCTTTGCAAATGGTATTAATTTTTTCTTGTTGTACTAATATTTTAGATGTCGGTATACGTATATTGATATTTCATGATTTTTTAAATACTTAGAAGTATATGATTTCATTTCTTTAGTTTTCCTTTAAATTATTACCTAACGTGTGCACAGGTAAAATAATATTCGTGTACTCCCGCCTTAGTACAGGCCTAGGCCTAGTAGGTGGCATTGACGTAGTGATTTCTATTCTCAGTCGTTTAGTGTATGCTAAAAACAACATACACAAGTGCACATTGTCTTTTTTATAAAAACCAGCGTAATGTTAATTAAGTTATGTTTTTATAGCACAATAAAGTTATTCTATTCTATGTAGTTTCCCACAAAAGATGATCATTTGCTGGCCCCAGTACTTAATGGTAGCCAGTCGATGGCGCTATTTGAGGCGAAACGCAGAAGAATTTCCGGGGACAGGTGTCTCGAACACGAGAGGCCGAGATTCGATCGACGGACAAATTATTGTCCGCGGCAAGAACTGCATTCCGCATGAACGGGGGACAACAGCTGTCATTGTTTCGGGCAATTTGCGCGTTTTCGAAAACCGTGCCGCGAATGGGCGATTGTTTACCTTCAGACACTCATAGATGCCAGAGCTCTAGATCCTACATATTTAGATAGCGGTACAAGAAAGTAAAGTATTCCATTTGTCCCTTACAGATCTAATTTTCCTGAAAAATTGGTCTATTTTAATTATATTAAAGTAGTTTAAAAATTACACCACGTTTTTGAAGCACTTCAGGACTGATTTATTTTCATTATTATTTATTATATGTATGTTATATCATATCAAGGGAAATGAAAAAGCCGACGAACTTGCTAAGACGGGAACAAAGGGAACGTTATACGGCCATGAACCTTGCTGTGACGTACCAAAAAGCCTTGCAAACCTAATGCTAAAACAAATATGTTTAGAACAATCCGTCAACCACTGGAAAAATACGCCAGGGTTGAATCATTCCAAAGTGATAATTAAGGCTTACGACCGTAAGACGGCCCGTGAGGCCTTGTCGATAAATAGGAACAATCTACGCATACTGGTGAGGGCGCTCACAGGGCATTGTGGCCTGAACAAACACATGTTCAACCTCAAGCTTAGAGACACAAAAATGTACAGGTTCTGCCAAGGAGCAGAGGAAACTCCCCAGCACCTCATGTGCGAGTGTGGCCCGCTGATGCGTAAAAGATACATCCAATTGGGTGGTCATTACCTCCAACCTGAGGAGGTAAAACAATCTGGCGCCAGCGCAGAACTATAGTAGGTGGCGAACACAATAGATCAGCAATGGTCGAAGTGTTACAAGGCTCATAAAGACCTTAGAAAAGCCCCACTCAACAAATAAAAAAAATATATATCATATCAATGTATGTTATATCATATCATTAGTAGAGAATATTATTTAGGGAGGGAGGAGGGGGATACAGGATGGGTCGATAAAAACATAGGTAGCTTTCATGTTATTATATTTTTATATGTATTGACTAAATTTGTTCTGTTTTTGACGAAACAGTTATTAGTGTCACTGAGCTTACAGTTGTATGCGTCTATAACATGCCTAATAGACGAGTATTGTCTTGTTTGTACGTGGCGGTGGTTTCATTGTGGGTATGTATTTGTGAAATGTACGAGGAAACCTTGTTTGTTTGAAAAAATATTAGGTGGGTAACGGAAAACATATGCCTAACATTACAGTACGGTGGTGTCGAGTACAACGTGCGAACCCGTCACCCCAGGATGGTATAACGATATGGAATCATTCTTTCAGCCGTGGGATGAGCGTAGAAGACTTCGAGATAAGACAATCTACTGTCTAGCTCACCAGCTACCCTTTAGAGTCCGGCGCCTTACGGCGAGGCACCGGGAAGGTAGCCAGCGGGCAGCCTCGATACCTAACTACCATTTTTGGTAGGATATCTCCGTCTGGAATTAACCTTCAGGATACCTCCGTCCTCCCTACTGGTTACGGGTCCGAAGTCGCTTACGCGGCCTCTACCTGTTGCAGCGGTAATTCAATTACAATTTATAAAACGGTGCGCAAACCGTCCGTCCAGTGGCGCCGGGATGCAATTCCGCCGGGAGAAACCGGCCGAATTACTCGGGGTAGCCTTCCACACGAGGAGGCTTCTGAATAGGAGCTGAATCGTGAGTTCGAAACGAATCTTGATGGAAAATCGAAAGAGGATCTTGTGGCCCAAGCTGCACGAAACCGTTCTTCACCATTACAGGGAGCTAATAGGCCCTGCTGGAGTTGGCCAAAAAGACCCATTTCTTTCAGGATCGTTCATAATCACGGGTCAACACCCTTCCGGCGGCCTCCACGCAGAAGAGAGAGCCAGGGTAGGACAATGGCCTGCGGGCCTGTCTTCCCTAGGAGTCAACTTTCGTGCGGCGTCAGCCAATCGATTGAGCACCCCGACTAACAGCCGAGGGAGTCTGGGAACAGTAATGTTTCCTATAGAGTGACGGTGGTTGTTATCGTTATGGCAACTGTTTTTGAAACGACCATTCGGCCCCCGATCCTGGGGGAATAAGCCGGGCGTAGGATGCCGTGGTCCGCGATAGATTCGGTTGACACCGTATCACCGCTCCATAAGAGAAAGGTCTACGCAAGCGACCTCGATCCTGTAACCAGTCAAGAAGTAGGTGTTATCCTGAAGGTTAATTCCAGAAGGAGATATCCTTCCAAACTGGTAGTCATGGGGCGAGGTTGCCAGCTGGGTACCTTTCCCGGTGCCTCGCCGTAAGGCGATGGCCTCTGACAGGCAGGCGGCGTAGCTAGACTGTGGATTGTTTTTGTCCCAAGTCTTCTGCGCTCACCTCACGGGAGACAGAACGATAAATTTCGTTAAAACTTCCTGAGGTGGCGGGTTCGCCCGTTGTAGTTAACAGCTCTAGTTGCCTAACATTACAACTGCGATTTATAAAAAAATACCGAACATAATTTACGCATGTGAAATATAATTTTGCCGTTCAAATTACCTTGAAACCTAACCTAACCTGCAAAATAAATATTAATTCTTAGCAATTTGATAGAGTGCTGAATTTAAGAAGTAAGAAATTAAGAAAGGAAAATGCACAATCACGAGTCATCAGGAGATTAAGCTAGGCAGATGAGTATAACGGTACTGTCTCGCATAAAGAAAGCAAGAGCTCAATAATGCACAGATGGAGAAGTGCAGGACCTAAATAAAACCCACACAAATAATTATAATCTACTGGAGATTATAACGACAAACTTTCAGGGGAATGGTGAGTATTGCACGAAATGTAGTAATTCACGGAATGTACGTATCTACAAGACTTGTGGAATATACGATTATCCCGTTTAAAGGGGATGTGGAATAGAACTAACGATTGATCTGATTACGTAATTAGGAGAATGCCTAGTTTTGACTTCAAGAATAAGTTAAATGCCGTGGACGAACCCGCCACTCCAGGAAGTTAAAAAGAATGCCGTCTTTCTTTTCACTGGTATAAACGCAAAGACTGGTGGAGAAAGAGAGTCCACAGTCCAGCTCCGCCAGGTGCACGCCAGAGGTCGAATCTAACCGCGAGGTGCTGGGGAATGCCACCTAGTATTATTGTCGTGACCTGACTATTAGATTTACACACACGATCCGGTGGCATAGTGGTTAGGTCGCCTGATCCTACTTTGTAAGGTCCCGGGTTCGATTCTCGGCTGGGTCACCATTTTCTGTTGGGCTCAAATTAATGGAATTGCAATTTCAATGATGTCTATCGAATGCAATAACAAGACACACACTCACAGACATGTTACACGCATACACATATATAACACGTTATAGTAGGGTTGGTTGTAAGAGATTGTCATATGACAATAAACCCGCCCATTGTGATATTTTCACAATAAAAAGTATAAAAAAACAAACAAACAAACAAACAGATTTGGACGGGTTTATCGATACTAAAATCTGGTGACGGCTTCGAAGTCGTTTACGTGGCCTCTACCTGACGTTAGCGGTAATTCGTATTCGAATTTATGGCGGATCTTGGGCGCCTTTACCCTTATATATCACTGGGAATCGTGTGGATAACAGATAGTTTCTAAGGGTAGGTGACGCCAGATCAACATCTACCTTCTACCATCTACCCCTGCTTCTTATAAAACATATGTTTTCAAACTCTCCCGGGAATTGACCGGTTGAGCACATGACTTGTAAACCGGCCATGGCTGCCCAAGGTGCTACCCCGGCGCACTTTATATCCCAACTGTCAAGAAATGCAGGATATAGCCGCGGGCACAGTGCACGACTGCTCTTTCAGGGTAGTCCAGGGGAGTTCAAACGGGCGTCCCATCGTAATAGACGTTAGTCGCGCAATCTACAAATCTCCGTTCGGCCTTAAAGAAAATAACAGACACATTACATATACGGTGACTGTGGTTGATATATACATGAAAGGAGGGAAAATAACAGACGAGAAGACAGAAAATAACTTAAGAGAAAGGAAAGAAAATAACAGGCACATTACATATAAGGTCACTGTGGTTGTTCCGCACGAAAGGAGCGTGCTCCTTGCCATTGTATGCCAGGAAGGAAATACTAAATGCGGTCAGTGGTCACGTAAGTGAATACCCCACATGGTACTCTAGGGTGGACAGTGTCAAAAATGCTTTCGGTTTCCGTGTCTAAGTGGTGCGTTGAACGTTGCGGTTAGACCAACAGAGCTTTCGGGGGCTCCGTCTCCGTGTGTGTATCTCCCTGTCCCCGTGAAGTGCGTGAAGTGAAGTGCCAAACATTGATTAATGTTCAGTAGTTCAACAGATGGAATTCTAAACATACCTATACGGTATCATATCTCAAAACGAAACATCCTTAAATCATATATCTTATTATTTTAATATTATTTACATTAATTTATCATTTTTATTTTGCCGTACAGGTTTCAATTCATAATAATTAGGCGGTTTAATATTCTAATAGTCTAATAGACGGCATTATAATCTCTTCAAATTAATTCTGTGATTTAATCAGATATAAAAATACGATATATTGCACTAATAACTCAATGTTTTTATTGTTGTCATTAAGTAAGGGATGGGTTTTTATAATCAATCATTTCTTGAAAAAAACAGTCATTATCAGTGATATTATAGATGACCAAATAAATTGCTATTAGTTTCGCCGGACAATGCTATCAGCGCCATATGCATGTCGCTGGCGCATAATGGTTGCTAAAATGTACAATAGCATTGATCAATCTATGTAATATAATCAATATATCCAACAACCAGTACAAGAGATGGGTGTCACATTGGTTCTCGCATTCTACTAGAGATGAATGCGAAAGTATTTTTTTTTATTTTTAAATTATCATTTTTCTTACCATAAATTATAGGCTGTATTATATATTACGTTATGTTATATTTTATTGCGTTGTACTATATTTTATATATTATACGTTATATTATGTTTTATTATTATTATATTATATCGTGCTATATTTATTAAGGTATTAAATTACGGTATATTATATTATATTGTATTCCATCAAATCATTTAATGTTGTAATTTATTATATTGTATTGTATTGTGTTGTATTATATTATATTAAATTATGGTATTTTATATTTTGTATTGGTTCTTGTGAAACGGAAGAAGAATAGTACTAGCAGGTAAGGCGCACAGGCTTAGAAAATACCACAGCACTGTCTATCCATCACCCCTACACAGGCGTATACCTAGTGGGGTGATGTAATCCTGACAAATTATATTGCCCTTTCGCGATTTTTTCTTTTTTGTCAAAAAAATGTGTAAAAAAGAGGAATGTAATTGATCGTAATTATAAATGAAAAATAAGGTTTATAATAAAAAAATATTTGTATAATCAATGGTAGGACTAAGACGGGTAGGTGGGTGACACGGAGCAGCTGCTCCGTGGTGGGTGATCATTAGATGACTTCGAGTTTATGTTTCGTTCAATTGAAACCGAGGAAATTGACATGAAGAGAGTAGCAAAATACCCATCTTTAAACGTCTCTCGTGGTAAGACGTTGCCATTCGATCATTCAGTGCTATGTTTATAAAACGTTACAATAACGGCCGTGCATCGGGATTTGTGTTTGAGTATCCGTCACGTAATTGGCCATCAAATCCCGATCCGGCATTGGACAGTCGTTAAAAAGCCACCAAATAGAGATAGCACACGTTCGTCGCCAGGCCTAAAAGCGGACGCGCCGCGCTGCGCGTCTTGTCGGAATGTTTCGTTCAAAAACTCTTCACGCCCACGGACTTTTCTTCAGTGTCTTAGCGCTTTCATAGACGAGCGATTTTTAAAGTAGTTCTATCCTACTACTATTATAAACGCGAAAGTTTGTAAGAATGTATGTATGGATGTTTGTTACTCTTTCACGCAAAAACTACTGATTGGATTTTAATGAAACTTTACAATAATATAGCTTACACATCAGAATAGCACATAGGCTATAATTTATAAAGATATATAGTTTTCTATCATCATTATCACAATTTTCCATCACCACGCTGGTGAAACAGCGGGGCGCAGTTAGTATACTAATACTTTATTTATTTAGAAAATTACATTTAAATTGTTTTTATGCAGAATGCTACCAGTCAGATTTGAAAAATTCATTCATTCGTGAGGAAGGTTGTAGGTTATTTAACGTTAAAGTCCTTAGGTGCCGAGCAAAAATAAATTTAAGTGAAAACGAAGTAATAGCGCAAACTGTTTCAGTTCTGTCAATAACCGACTTCTTTCAATTTCAAAGCTTAGAAATGCTACAAAGTACATCTTTAGAAAAACTACCAAGCTTTACGGCTCCAGTAAATTTCTTTGGGTCTAACTAGGAACAATCTTTCAAAATTTCTTTGTTTGGTCTGAATCTCCCCTCGATACTCGTCTTAGCACAATCTAAAATTATAGTTTTAGACATTTGGGATTCCAGCAGCTTCGTCTTTGGATTTTTCACCAATCATTGCCCTTTTCTTTGAAGTTCTTTTTGACTTGAAATCTACTTCTACTTCTACGTCAAACTTGTTATCTTCTAAAATGTTATTATCTCCACTTGAATAATATTTTGTTAGTGAATACGGAACCTCAAAGTATTTATCACTAATTTCATAGCTAACTTGTTGAAACAGCGTCTGTATAAAGTCCCAGGTGGTAGAATAGTTAATGGTTTTACTTTGCAAATATTTTGAAACAGGAGATTTAACCAGAAATAAATGTAGTAAAACGGTAGTTATAAAATAGTTTCCAAATTTGGACCATTGGCTGACCAAATTTCTTGTACGTAAAAAATACCTGAGAAAACTAGAAAAATATAAACCACTTTTATTTGAGGACCCTTCGGGGCACACGTGAGTAGCGAACTAGCGTCATTAATTTAGTGGTAAAATTGTCTTTATTTTTATGGCACTGGACGCTGCATAAGGCCAGCGTTTGTGAGTGTTTGTTATATTCTTGCTCAAAATTAGAAAACAAGGGTTTAGAACATTTTTCTGTGTCTAATATCTAATAGGAAATTAATTATTCGGGGAACAAAAGGGGATCGATTTTCCCTTTTTTCTTACCCAGTCGAGTCGGATATCATTCTAAATGGTTCATTATGTTGATTTTGAAATATACATACCTGATTTTATTTTGAACATAAATAGAGAAACAATGAAAGTGATGCTGTTTAGGAATCAGTAAAATGGGCGAGATAAAAAATCTTTCAAACGATATCCGACTCGATTGTATAAGAAGAAAAAGATTCTCTTTGTACCCCCTCCCACCCCGCCTTTATCTGAATAACTAGAAAAAATAAACACCTTCGACTCTTGGTCTAGGTGCAAACAAGCAAGCCCTATTACTGAGGTAAATTTCACGCGGATAGCTTTTATAACAAACTGGCTGATATAACAAACTGTCAGACAGACAGCGAATTGACACTACTATTTTGTTGTAGTTTGCGTGTGCCCTCTTTGATATGGATTCCTGAACATATAACGAGGCTATTACAAAGTGGTAGAAATAAATCTAAATATGTGCTGAAAGTGTAAGTTTTATCTACGATAGGTTTTGGTATCAATTCGGCAAACATATTTGACTAATTCTGAGGTCAAATTTGTGGTCTGTTATATATTATAAATTATTTTGAAATATGTAAAGTATGCAATATAACTTCATTAAGAAAGTGAATTGGGTTTAAAGCCTGGGATTCGATGTAACTTTTTCTAAGATTTTTTATGATAAGATTTAGTTGTCAAAATATGAGCCTTTTCTTTATTGCCGAATTTCCGAATTTCGTAACGTTTAACTCGAAAATCAGTTAACCTTCGGTTATGAAATATCTACCAATCGATTCCTTTTTTGGAATTTATAAATATATGTTGGTATTAAATATAACTCTAGGTCACCCCTTCATATTTTGAGATAGTAAATTTTAAATTCGTGCAAAAAAGCTATTTTCTACGTTTGCTGAAATAAAACGCTCATGTGAACGAGACTTTCGGCTTTCTTTATGGTGGAATAGTGCCGACAAATGTTGAATCGGTTGAACGCGGCGGAAAGTGGCGTGTGCCATCATAATATTTCATAGGAAGGCAAAAATATCGACAACCTCTTAAACTAAATAAACCTATGCCTACGTTGACAATCATAATCGGACTAAAAGTAGTCATTGCCTAATCGTGTATAGGGTTGCCGTTAATAATTTTCAAAAAGTATGACCTGAGGACTAAATACCCATACATTTTTAGTAAAAATTCTGATTTTAACCATTTTATTTGCATAAAAATAAGCAATTTAAGTATATAAAAAGCTAGTTTACATTCGGTATGTATTTCTCTATTTGTAATATTGTTTAAACAATCTTTAATGTATATTTTTTAATTTATTAGTGACATAGAAAATGTTTTCTAGCTTACAACACAACTATACCGAGAAAGTTACACATATAGAAAATTAAAAATATTTTTTTTCGAGAAAAATATGTAAAAAAGTTATATAAAAATACAAACCAATTATCCTATTCCTATAGACACTAAAATATACCTATTGCATATAAAATTATTTCATCTCTTCAAACTACTAAACAACTACGATATATGTATTATAATATTTAATAACAAGAGACTGTATGCTGTATTCAACACAGCCCCATGAGGATAAATCCAATAATGCATCTTCTACATCACCGCCTACTACAACAACTACCAATAAGTCACCGGTCATCTCTACAATAGCTCCATAAAAACCTTAAACATCACCAAAAGCAATAACTACCAATTTCATAAATGACGGTGTGGAAACGAAAAAAAATAGCTCTGCAATATTGCGTACAAATTTAACAATGACAGTCATTGCTGTGTTGGCGATTAATTAATTTATTTTATTTTATCTGCATCCAAACTTTTCTCTGGTCGTAACGGTCTCCGTTCCATCGGGTTCAGAAGAGGGAGGAAGAGAGAGTGCACCCGTGGTCGCGCGCCCACCTGTGCTTTATAATATAGCCTGCGCACTTGACTGCTTCCAAATAATGGACTTTGAGAAGACTAAAGAAGTCACTAGAATCTACAATGCAGTCGCTATGGTCGAACACGGCTAGAAGGATATATAAATAAGTAGGTACATACGTAGATAGAATTTCCAAAATTAGATGTTTATGTAAATGATAGTATGGTTATGCGTCCTGAATTCAATGAAACTCATTGAAATATATATTTGAAAATAAAACTGTTTACAACCTCTAATGTATATTGTTAACTTCAAATGAAAACAATTACAAAAGTTCGGTAAATAATAGAAATATATATATATATATATATATATATATATATATATATATATATATATATATATATATATATATATATATATATATATATATATATATATATATATATATATATATATATATATATATATATATATATATATATATATATATATATATATATATATATATATATATATATATATATATATATATATATATACATATATATATATATATATATATATATATATATATATATATATATATATATATATATATATATATATATATATATATATATATATATATATATATATATATATATATATATATATATATATATATATATATATATATATATATATATATATATATATATATATATACCAATATTTAAAAAAACGTACATGCACGCTAAAATTCAAATTGAAAAATATTATATATTTTCACACGTCTGTCTCTGAAGGTATAAAATATTTGAGTAGCAATTGAAAAATATTATATCTTTTCACACGTCTGTCTCTAAAGCTATAAAACATTTGAGTAGCAATAGGTCTAAAATCTATTGATACTCAAATATTGTAATATTTAATTTATTTATATTTTACATATATGAGCATATATTTATTTCTATGCCTATATACTTACAGTTTATATGGCATATACCATGGTACTACAAAAAACTATTCAGGTAATCCATCCTCCACATCTAGCAGAAGTCTAGACGTACGACTTCAAGGATCGATCATGTCAAATTTGGAGATTATTGAACAAACGCATTTGGTTGTTATGTCGTTATTCCGTGGCAAATGAACAGACAAATTGCCAATCATCTTCGACCCAGTTTGAAACAGTGACCTCGCTCCGGTCGGTTAACAAAGTGTAATATGACGGTGCATAAAAATTACAGGATAAGTAACAACTAGTAAGTCTGTGACTGTCACAGTTGTCACAAAGTGGTTTCTCGATAGCCAAGGAAAATTCTATGCGGGTTTTAGGATCAATTATTATTTTTTTAATTTTTAAAGAATTTTTAGGAATCTTTTAGGTTTAGGAATGGTAGTTTATATTTCTGGCGTCAGTTTTATTTTCAAAAATACTTAGACCTTTGTGCATTTTCAGTACGGCGGCTATGTGGAACGCTACTGTCTGCTTTGCAGTTGCATTTTTCTTGTTTCACTTCAGTACTTAATGTACTTCAGTTATTACTCCGTATGGGAAAGTAAAAGTGTCGATTCCGTCAAAGCGTCGACATCCGTGCACCACTTGGCGCCACTTGTACGCGGTTTCATATCTCGATCTCTCGTATGTTTGACGTGTGTCAACCTCACGATATCATTTCCATGCGAGAAAGTTGAGCAACTGGACGTGACCAGTATCACCCGCGTAATGGCTCAGAGGCATGAGATAAAAGCACGGTTTCCTTTATTCGGAGTGAACCGACGACCAGAGAATTGCCTATGCCTGTACCGTTTTACATGGCGGCAATAAAACAAACGTGAAATTCTTGAGATATATTTTATTTGAACGAAATTGAACGTTATTTCGTAGTAATTTTACACTAACCATAAAATTATGACGGAAGGACGATCAAAACTTATTTCCACGCAAATAAATATATTCAAAAGAACACGACTGCTATATTGTTTTATAATTATTTTTATTACGATTTTCTTATAAAACATTTGTGATTTATGTATTTGTCCATATAGATCTATCTATATGTCTGGAATGAATCAATCAGACCTTTCATTTGACACTAAACATGATATATTTATGGTAATTTATTGACATTTGGACATTTAGACAACTACTTAATTGATATTTGGACAGTTAAGGTACCCTATACCACTCAGAATGATATAACGATTCTAACAATGTCATACACTTCTAAAACGGTTTAGGCGTTTAGAAATTACGATGAAATAAATAAACGGAAAACATGCATATATGAACCCTGAACACATTACACTCCTTTTTGTTGGGCAGTTAAAAGCAACTAAATGCAGTTCTGCTCATTACTATTTTTTATGCGAATGGCAAGCAACCAACTTAAGTACTATCATCAGTGATTGAGTCGACGTGCTTTTCTAAGGAACGTGACGTCTTCCGCCAGCTATTATATTAGCTTTGTGTGGGCAATCTCACGAGCCGTGTTCATCTGGTAGGTTCAAGGGGCTTGCATGTGGCAGGTTCCACTCCTCCCTGCATAGCTTGTTGAATGTACGCGAAATTGCTGATGCAGCCGCAACTTCCTCTACTCCAAGGCGGTGGGCCGATGCGCTCCTCTGGGGGTACCAGTCCGCGCAGCTGGTCGCTTTGTGCAGATGTCCCGGTGACGCGGGCTTTGGGGCTTTCTTGGGCTTGTACGTCCAAAATGGTACCTACGCTTCCCTGTCTGACGCTGGCACAAATCCGTAATCACGCGGTACCCGCGCAACCGGGAACGCGTGACGCGACCGCTCGCGACCGTTCTTTATCGTAAATACAGCTACTGTTATTAGGAAAATCGCTTCCTAAAACTAAAGTTCGAGGCCCAAATTGGTCGCAAATTGTCGGATTAACTTTAGGACCCCGTGACAATTTCTATTTAATCACTAACTTGATAAGAAATAAGCCAAGCAGATAAGTTCACGGAGTTTAGATTTTTGAACATCGAGGCGTACGCCCTTTTAACCATTAATAAAAATAGACCATACACTAACAAATAATTAAATTGCAGTCTTCAAAATATGTTCTAAACCCCTATATTCCAATATTTTGATAAGAACACAACAAGGGCTGACTAGTTGCAGCGCTTAGTGTTATACAAATAATAGTATTTTGACTCAAACTTGATGGCGCGTGTCCGAATGCATTTGCAATAAACAAACATCCTACGTGTTCTCTCGTCTTTGTTATCGTAAATTATCCTTCTCGCTTCTTAAGGTTGTAGTCTTTAGATGGATTTCTGCCAAGTACATATAGTAGACGTAATATTTATCATGAAAGTACAGGACGTTTATAACGCCTATCTATAAGGATCTGAAGTATAAACACCTGACATGGTTAAAGTAAATCGTCCTAATAATCGGTTAGAGTAGATCTCACGACCATTAATAATAAAATCTTCTCCTGCAATGGTCAAAGATAGTAGAAAGCATTATTTTACGGTTAGATAAAAAGTGAAGGTAATGTGTCAATGGAGTCTTCATCTAATATATCATCATCTCAGTTATCAGAAACTAATTGAAATAAAACGAAATATGCATGTACGTGCACTGTAACGTCGCAACTGACTACACGCACGCTTTGCGAGTAATCTTGAAACTGTATAGTCCAGGAAGTACGAGCCTTTACACAATATAAATTAAAACTACTCTTGAAAATATAGCTATAAATAGTGGTGGTTTTTTTTAATGAAAAGCTTCTGTCTAATTTAAATGAAATGGAATTAAAAATATGATAAGTAGTTAGTGTAACAATGGAAATCTTGCAACAATATATCTTGCAACAACTTGCAACTTGCACATTTTAAGAATAAAACATACAACGGGTGGACTTATTGCCTAAAATAAAATAAATAAAAATAAAACAAAAATTAAAATAAAATTTAAAAAAAATCAAAAAAATAAATAATCTCTTACAGCCAACCTTCAAAAAAGTGTAAGAATTTAGGTGCCAGTGAAGTAAAATGAAGAAAATAATCTTAATACTTAACAAAAAGTAATTAAATATTAGAGATGACATATCGTAAATACAAATATATAAGAAAATATAATTACGATTTGGAGAAACTAGAAGCTGAGGGTAGGAGAGGACGAAATGAGACGTAGGATAACTAGGAATTTAGAGACATGAAATGCTTTTTCAGTGACACTTGTTGAAACCGTGGGTGCGTTTCTGATGTTTGACGGGAGCTGGTTCCATAGTTTAGCTCCATAAACGGTGAAGGAATATCTAAAAAAGAAGAATTAAGAGTAGAAATCGCAATTTTACTATCCTGACTGGAACGTACTAGACGACCACCACTTCCGAAGTGATTGAATTTTTCGGTTAGGTAGGATGTATACAAGTTCAACAAGATTCAAATCCTCTCACTTACGAAACTGCCAAGTATTCTCAAAATAATAAATATTAGAGACGCATTTTACGTACTTACGTTGATGATATAAAACTCGTAGATCGTAGCGAGATTATTGAAATCAACGGCACGGTCGTAAATACAAAGGAAAGGTCTCCCGCCGCTAGCCGGATGGGCACCCGCAGAGATGTCCAGCGTCCGAGTGGTCCAGATAATTATGACGTAAAGATCGTGTTATGGTCTTGCACGCATTGAGAGAAACGCCGAGTGGTAATTTATTGCGGACCACGTATTGCGCTCTTACACTGTTTTACTGGGATTTTTAATTTTTATTGGGGTCGTTACCATAAGCTATTAGAGTTTGTGATAGCTACAGGCTACTGATCAGTCGAAGCGATAAGGTGTTGTATAGTCGGTTATAAGTAGACATGTTCGGAAGCTGCAGGTTGGTTAGGTTTTATTTATAATAAAAAATATTTACCAAACAGCATGGATTATGTATGGTATTAGATTGTTCAACTCCATAGAACGATTTAGCAAACCTTCTGAAATGGTAAAATACAGGTGGCGCTGACAGCATTGACAACCAAGGTAATAGCATTTTTTTTGCTTTATATATATATAATAAATAGGATTGATAATGTATGTTTTTATTTAATAATGGACCGATTGATTATAGGTAAGAACTCAATAATTTAACATAATCGTTCTGGTTGTAACAGAGAATCTACCTTTTTAAAGTTCTTTGAATTGTGAAACACTTATTATTATTTGTTGAGTGGGGCTTTTCTAAGGTCTTTATGAGCCTTGTAACACTGCGACCATTGCTGATCTATTGTGTTCGCCACCTACTATAGTTCTGCGCTAAGCCTCGTGTCATTTAAGAACCGCAGCAGGCTGTTGGCGCCAGATTGTTTTACCTCCTCAGGTTGGAGGTAGTGACCACCCAAGTGGGTGTATCTTTTACGCATCAGCGGGCCACACTCACACATGAAGTGCTGGGGAGTTTCTTCTGCCCCTTGGCAGAACCTGCACATTTTTGTGTCTCTGAGTTTGAGGTTGAACATGTGTTTGTTCAGGCCACAATGCCCCGTGAGCGCCCTCACCAGTATGCGTAGATTGTTCCTATTTAGCGATAGGGCCTCACGGGCCGTCTTACGGTCGTAAGCCTTAATAAGCGCTTTGGAATGATTCAACCCTGGCGTGTTGTTCCAGTAGTTCACGGATTGTTCTAAACACATTTGTTTGAGCATTAGGTTTGCAAGGCTTTTTGGTACGCCACAGCAAGGTTCAGGGCCGTATAACGTTCCCTTTGCTCCCGTCCTAGCAAGTTCGTCGGCTTTTTCATTTCCGTCGATTCCTGCATGGCCGGGAAGCCATCTTAGAATTACCCTGTTCTTTTCGCCCAGGGAATTCAGTAGTGATATGTAGTTTTGCACTAGCTTTGAATTAATGGTATTCGAGGCCAGTGCCATAAGAGCTGCTTTGCTATCCGAGTGGATATAGATACGGTGGTTGGCGTAGTCCTTTTGGAGGTTGATATCCGCACATTCAATAATGGCGTAAACCTCCGCTTGGAATATGGAGGCGTATTTTCCCAAGTTTACACTTCTTTCGAAGTTTGGTCGCTCTCCATATATACCACAGCCTACGTCAAGTCCCGATTTGGACCCATCAGTATACCATTTAAGGCTGCCGACTTCCCATTGCAGTTGGCTTTTTAGCCAGTCATCTCTGGCCGGCAGTTCCACTGTAAAAAGTTTTCCAAAGTTTAGGAGTGGGAGCATGGTGTCTGATACCATGTTGAGGGTTAGATTTTCACCGACTGAGTCAAGAACTGATCTTAGTGCTTGTGAGATCCAGTTTACTTTCTCTCGGGCAGATAGCCTGTACATGCTGGCTTTCGCCACCTGTTGCAAATGAATGTGTAGGGGCGGTAAGTTCAGCAGTGCATCTAGAGCTGCTCTGGGAGTGGAGGACATTGCGCCAGTTGTCATGAGGCACGCCGTCCTTTGGATATTGTTTAGTTTGGTAATCACAGTTTTCTGGTTGGCTTTGTTGCACCATACCACCGAGGCGTACGAGATTATCGGCCTCACAATGGCAGTGTATAGCTAGTGGGAGATCTTGGGGTTAAAGCCCCAGTTTTTCCCTGCCAGTCTTCTGCTTATACCCAAAGCACTTTTAGCTTTTTGAATTGCTTTGTCTAGGTGGCTGTTCCAGGTGAGTCTCTGGTCGAGCGTGACTCCCAGATACTTCACTTCCTTGGAGAAAGGAATCTGCCTGTGGTTTAGGAATGGCATTTTTAGTCCACCTAGTTGACGTTTGTTGGTAAATGGCACGAGGACGGTCTTATCGGCGTTGACCGATAATTCGTTCTCTCTGCACCAATTGCTAACGATTGTTAATGCTTTTTGCATCATCTGTGAGATCATGTTTTGGCAGAAGCCCCGGACAATGACTACTAGGTCATCAGCATAGCCCTGTGTGTCTATCCTGGCCTCTGCCATCCAATGCAGGAGTTGATCTATTGCAAGAGTCCATAGTAGGAGCGAGAGTACGCCTCCCTGCGGGCAGCCTCTTGTAGTGGTGAGTTCAAGGTTTGTTCCGTGAAGAGCTACCTTGGCCGTGCGGTTTGAGAGCATCGCTTTCACCGATCTGGTTGTGGTGTTGTCAACTTGTTTTGACTCTAGCCCCTTCACCAGTGATTTAATTGGTGTTTTGTCGAAGGCGCCCTCAATATCTAAAAATGCGCATACTGCGATTTGTTTGTCTTCCAACGCCTTTTCCACTCTGTCTACTAGGTAGAGCAGAGCGGTTTCCGTGGATTTGCCTCTGCGGTAGGCGTGTTGGTTACAGCTGATAGGGTTGGCCATTAGGATTTTTTCCCAGATATAGCTGAAAGGATGTGAGGCTAATTGGCCTGAAGGACTTTGGCAGTGCGTAGTCCTTCCTGCCAGCCTTAGGTATGAATAGCACTTTGACCTTGGTCCATTTTTCTGGTATATGTCCCCAGGCATAGCTTGCTTTGAAGATTATAACCAGATATGGGGTTAGAATGTCGATACCCCGTTGCAAAAGCACGGGCATGATTCCATCGTCCCCGCATGATTTGTAAGGTTTAAAGGATTTTACGGCCCATTTAACTTGATTGGGCCTTATGATTCTAGCAGCCCTACTCAAGTCCTCCTGTGAAACACTTTTACTACTAATTTTAATTATGATGTTTTTGTTTACATGACATTACTTCACATACAAAAAAAATGGCGAAAATTACTTACGACTTTTTTAATTTAGCGATTTGCTTCTGAAAAAACCTCTCAATATCCGAATTGAATTTAAAAAAATGATTTTCCTTGGTAAAACTCCACAAACTTTTGAAATATTTTAACCCCTAATCTCAGTTAACCACTCAGAAATATTTAACCTTCTGTAGAAAAAAATCATAAAATCTATTTTTATATCTTTTTGTTTTAATTGTCTGTTCATTAGTTTCATGTACAAAATCATTGACTGAACGGGTGCGTAGTTAATAACACTAACCCTGTTTAGCGATAACTGGTGGACGCTACAGTAATCCCAAACATAGTATTTACTGTTCTGGCCTTGAATAACTACCTTTTAGATAATAAAACAACTGTGATAAAAGATGCCAGCGACCTGGAATTAAGAAAAGTAAATATGTACATATGTCCAGAAAAAATGACGTACCTATACTGGAAGTTGCTCGATATCAGCGATCAGTGTGTGTTAAGCCAGCAATAATTTAGCATTTGGATGTCATTAGTGGATAGTTATTCAGAGGAAGACCGGCGGCAGCGTACATTTGGCAATAAATTTATATTTTATAGGCGTGGGCTCGATGCATTGCTGGAGGGTAAGAAGTTTGCTTTAATTTTGATTGTGGCTGGTGTTCGAAAGAAATTGAGTTTTAGCAGGTTTTTTGGAGTAATTTAATTGGGCAACTTTACTGATTGGACACAACACAATTATAGTTTTACCTGATTTAGATTTTTTTATGTTTATCCAAAAGCAGCTTCAAATGTTGTAAAGGAGTTTTGTAGGAAAAAAAACTTCTGGCATCCAAAACAATGTGATTCTTTTTCAGGATATAGCTTTTTGAAGCTACTATAACTAGTAGCTCCAGAATCGAAATATTTAATCACCACGACCACTCGAGTATCCCAGAAAAAAGAGCCCATGATCTTGCCAGCGGATGGAATGACCTTGAATTTCCTAGCATTTGGAGATAATAGTCGTTTCCAGGTCATAGACTATTGTTTTGTTTCAGGATCGCAATGGTGCGAAATCTTCAGTCTAGTTTTTTTTCTGAGCGCCCGTAAGCATTCAAGATACCCAGCATGCGGATACGCACTACCTATTAAAATATTCACTTTATTAGCAATAATACAAACCATGTGAAGGACGATCAGCAAAGACATTTTTGGCTTTTTTGTCACTTCTTTGACTGTTTTTTCAGTGACTACCGTCATAGGGCGACCTAAGTAAGGGTCATCGTTAGTTGAAATTTTTCTACGCCTAAGCTCATCATACCAATGTGCAACTGTAGAATATGAGGGAGCATCAACCTCTAATGTATGTCGTTAGTCAAGACTTACGAGATACGTTACAACATTAGTACATAAAGCGGAGCATTAGTACGGAGGCATTAGTACATAGTACGGAGCATTAGTACA
The DNA here is from genome assembly GCA_944548615.1 of Micropterix aruncella. NCBI lineage: Eukaryota > Metazoa > Arthropoda > Insecta > Lepidoptera > Micropterigidae > Micropterix > Micropterix aruncella. The sequence continues at coordinate 17,749,723 of OX155957.1, read as the reverse complement.
AGATACATACATTATGGGAGGCGTTGGCCCTGACGCAATCTATACTAATATTATAAAGAGATAAAGTTTGTGATGTTGTAGAATGTAGGAAGTAATCCCTGGATCTACTGAACCGATTTTGAAAATTCTTTTACCAATAGAAAGCCACGTTATTTGTGAGTGTCATATGCTATATATTAATCCAAAAAATGAAAAGTAAGTCGGAGAATAAGCGGTCGAACGAAAACGTTTTTAACTAACGCTGCCTTAACGATGAGAGATATATGATTAAGTTCTAGAGAAAAGTTGTAGAGCTTGATAATGCCTACAAAAAAGTCAGCGACAGCATATGTTTAACTTTTTTTTTAAGCCACAAAAGTAGTATTTTATATTAAATCTATACTAATATTATAAAGAGCTAGGTAACGTTTGTGACGTTGTAGGAAGTAATGTCTGGATCTACTGAACCGATTTTAAATCGTTAGGTCATGTTTATTGGTCATATTATCAACAGTTATGAATTCTTATCAAATAAGTAAATTTATCGACTCAAGTGTTTAAAGCAAAAGACTTCCCTTTGTCTGCATATAATTTCCCTTTTACGCATCAATAGTTAAAGAGATAATACGCTCACAAATGAGACGCTCACAAGAAGACACTCACAAATAATGGTATTATAGTCAAATTGGCATGCGAATACATACCTACATACATATACAGTAAAAATATAACCCTTCTTTTGGCAGTCAGGAAATATAAATCATAGCACTCAGTACTAACCGAACCACACTCATAATTTCATCACAGGTAAAAAGTTTTACCGCCCAACGAAGTGGGCACGGGTCAGCTAGTTAAAAATAAGCGTCTAAGCAACGACACCTCTATACGGGCTTGTCGAGTGCTTATCGGCGCAGCCGCGAAGCGGCTGGTAATTGACTTTGGCTACTTACTGCCTCTCTGCGCTGGATAGCTGGCTGTGACAGGTAGTCCCGCTTCCTGAAATTCATCAGTAAGGAGTGTTTATTTCAAGAAATAATCGCTTCGTACAAATTCCGTTTTTTTTTCATTTTCCCCAACACGCTTCGTAATGATACAAAAAAAACTCGTATTAAAAAAAAACGAAGGAAGTCACTTTTTTTTTTAGAATATAATAGCAAGTGTATTAGCTGTGTCTGCCATTATTTACTTTTATATGATTCTAGAGTTTGTAACTCATTATCACTTTTTGTAACCCCCCCCCCCCCCGTATGTACAATAAGTGAGATTTTCAACACGAAGCCCAACTCCATGGCGCTCCTTACTCTTAGTCTTTTCGTAATAAATTAGTACATTATAGGGAGAGTGAAGTTGAGCGTGGACGTGTAATCCGCAGCCGTTTCGACGGCAGGCGACGTTGCCGTTTAAAAGTATTACGATCGCTGTAATTATCATGAAATTTACGACTCATAATCTGTTATAAAGATGTCCGCATTTTTATCGGCTCCAGCTACGCGGCGCGGGGCCCGACTCGAATGTTTCCAACGAGAAACGAATAACGAGGAACGTCGTACGCGATGACACTTTCTGTTGCGAAATAAAAAGAGTTATTGGTGAGACAATCTCATCTGTGAATATTGGAGACATAACAAATGTACAATAAATGTAAATTCTGTAATTATATATGAAGCCGTAATACAGTACAATACAATACAACAAGCTATTTGAGTAGATAGGTATTCCTACATTAAGATGCCTCAGGAAACCACAAATTCTATAAAATAAACAGGGCAAGTGCTTTCTTTAGTAGAGTTAAACGTGATTATCGTTGGACGTATCGTGAATAACCAAGATGTGAAATTGAATCACAATGATGTGAAATCTTCTAAAGTTCATTAGCATATTTCTAATAATTACTCATTGATTAGCAAACTAATTTCAACTGACATATTCAGCGTTTAAAACGTATTACATCATTCACTTCGCCGACTCAAATTTTACAGCAGACAAAGTTTAAAAATGGAAAATACCTAGTGTTCTCTTTCTAGCACCTAGTAACTATCTAAGATTTGTAGGTGCATGAAAGAGAGAAATAGATAAGCCGCTGCTCTGCGTGCGCCACACAGCTGCAATCTTTGGCATCGTTGCAGACTTATAAATTGTGCGATTGATCACAGCAAAGGTGTGAAGTATTTGACTGCAAAAAATTAAAAATAATACCTGGTAACGCTCGGCCAGGTATTGGCAGTAGGCAGCCTATCCAACGCGGCGAGGCATAAAGCACATTCAGTGCCCGGCGTCCGTCCCGAACGGTCGCCTGCTCCGCTCCGCCGCCCGCGCTGAATATTGCCGCCGCGAGTCGACCGTCGAGCGCCGTCTCCGGTCCTCGCCGTGAATTTCGTGCCGTTGAGTATCTCCGGTTCGAAATGCAGTCTGCTGCCAACTCCACCGAAGCTGCTGCCGCTCCGCACTGCCCACCAGTGACCAGGGGCCTGGACATGCCGCTCATTCCGATCGCGACCACCATCGAGAGTTGGAGAGGCCGGAATGGGTCCAAACAATGCCACCGATGCCAAAAATTCCGGCACAGCAGTCATAACTGCCACCGGCCGCAGGTATGCGTCTGCTGCGGCGAGGAGCACGCTGCCAAAGACTGCCCTCGGCCGAAGACCGCCCGTGCAACCTGCGGAAACTGCTGGCAGGAGCACCCAGCCAACAACCGGCGCTGCCCCAGTTTCCTAGCGGAAATCCGCCAGACGACGCGGAAGCAACAGGGTGCTCCGCGTGCAGCAGCCACCGCTCCTCCGCGAGCCACACCGCGAAGCGCCTCACCGGGCGCCTCGAGCGCCGCCGCGCCTTCGTCGCCTCCTCCACGCCCAGCGCCGAGGAAGACGCAGGCGAAGTCTCAGCCTGCCGCCGCCCCTACGGAGCCCTTGTCGTGGAGACAAAAGCCGGCGCCGCCGGCCACTCCACAGCAGCCAGCTGTGGAGAGGAAGAACCGGCGACGCCGCTCGAAGCCACTGCAGCAGCAGTCAACAGGGCCCCATCCGCAGCAGGAGGAGGGGATGGAGGTCGAGGCGACCGCCCAGTCCACCAGCTCCCAAACGCCCACAGCAACCACAGCGTCCGCATGCACTCAAACGGACGAAGAAAGTTCGACTACACCACCCCCACAACCCCAGCCAGAAAAACCAGAATATCCAGAATACCTGGACGAGATGCGCTGCCTCGAGAGCGACGAGCTGGTCTTGTTGAACGTAATTCAGCTGCTGGAACTCGTTCGCGCATGCCAAATCGGCACGAAGGAGGAGAACACCATGCTGCTGAATGCGTGCCTTCAAACGGACCTACCTCGTGCTTCGAGAGTAGCATACATATTGAAGTCTGCCCCACGATGAATAGTCCTGAGACGCCATACTCATGAAAGCCGGGCCTATGGGCCCGATTCAAGAGAAGCCCCACGAAAAGGCAAAAGGCCTAGTGGTAGACGTCACAGGCCGTTCTAAATGGCCTGTCGACTAATTTCGTTGATTCGTTGATTCGCATAAAGTAGCCACAGTCAGTCACGAGCCGCCTCGCGGCCGCACCGATTAGCCCCCGACAAGCCTGTGTCGACACAGCGAAAGACGAAGATCAAGTTCGGCAGAGCCCATCAGGTTTGCCTGGAATCTCATCTACCATCGTTTCCCGGACTCTAAGGCGGAGAAGGAGCGAGTTGTATAAAAAACAATTTTACGGTGAGGTCAATAGTGGGCTCCGTGCCGTAGTTAAGCGTATCGCTATAGAGCGTATTTTTGTAATGGCGGCGTGAGTATAAAAAAGAAGAGTGAGCGGGAAAGAGATGGACATAACAGCAAATACGCGCGACGACAGCACGGCGACGGACGAAGTGAAGTGAAGTAAGCATTACTGATTAACCCAAGTGAGACATCAAAGCAGTGACGTCCTTCGTTCTTTTTCTTTTTGAAAAACAAGGTTTCCAATGCATCCTGCAATGCACCATATTCAATCGCATTAAAATTCTTAATCCGGAATCCCCGCCGATGGAAGCACAAAAAGTGGTGTCATAAAATAAGTTGAACAGGACGAAGCGACGGTCCTTTGTGCTTAGTACATAGTTGAAAAGTTACGACCGCAGTCGCAGCCTGGCAATGAAATCCTTAGCGGGGACTCGCGCGGGGCGGTCTAACAAGCAGACTCAATCCCGATAGGGCTAACAAACGAAGAAAAGGAGTCGAATGTGTGGTTACATAGGTACGGTACCTATTTAGACTAGTCATTGGCTACAGTTTCAGTCTGCACTCAGTTATAGTTAGGTAGTACTGTTTAGAATGGAGTAGGTAGGGTAAACTGTAGACAATAGAAACAAGGGACAGAGTGCAGGATTGCTAAAATGCGCCATATACGAAACATTCAAAAGGTTAAAAAATGAAAAAAATCGGTTTTGTCACCTTCCCGGCAAGTAGCCAAAGACTGATTTCATCTGAATATTATTTTCATATATAAAATCGATCAGCGCCCGCTCCCGCCCGCGAGCAAACCTTGTTGGGTTACATTGCGATGCCTCAAGCGGCCTGGTTCGTTTCTCGGCTAAGGGTGGGCTTAGGCCAAGCGCCAAAACATGGCGTTTAATATTTAATTAAAATATATGGCGTAATTTAATTATTGGTGTACCTTGTATATGAGATATTCCAGCCTAAATGTCAGAATGTGACATCGGTCTGACAAGGCATATGTGTACTAAATTTCAAGTCTTTAAGCCCAATATTTCGAGATTGATATATGACTAATGCGCCACTGGTGCACCGATTTCAACCGCACTCTTTCAACTCTTGCCATGATCAAATGATGCCTGCTTACCATACAGCTCAAACGGATTAAGCGTTTGGGCGCTATCGTGGAGGAATTCACGCGCACGGACACACATACAGATTTAAATCTGTAAATGGCCTTATCCGTCTCAGGGGGGCTCAAAATAGATATTTCGATCCACCCTCATTCAAAATAGATATTTTGAATGGTGGCTTGGTGGGCCGGGAAAGTAAAATTTTGTTTGGTTTTTGATACTTTAACTTTTATAAACGGAATGTGTATACAGGCTGCAAGCAATCAAGTGTTGCAACAGATTTATATAAATGGTTTTTATTATTTTTGGTAAATTTTTGATAATATTGGTTTTTTTTAAAGTTACACTGAGCCGAGCCGACTGAGATCATTTTTCGTTGTTTTGGTCTTGATGATGGCGTTGAGTCTGCCGATGAAGCCATCACATGATGCACGAATGGATTCGCTGCTATTCTTAACCTTGATACACCTTGAGCGCATATAAACTCTGGTATGTTCTAGTGGATACCCTAGCCTCCAAAATGCCCCAAAGATTTAAAATCTTCTGCGAATTTTCTCGCGCACTGCTGAGAAATTTTCACCATTTGACCCATCACCTTCCGAACGTGGTGTTCGTTTAGGGGCGGTATTGTTGCGTTTTTTAATGCTACTAGTAACAATATAACGGTTTATGGTACGTTGTTATCGATTTCTATCGAAATAAGTTCATAGTAAAAACACATTTTTTAAAACATGCTATTATTAAAATGCTCTGTCCCGAGCCAACCTTAGGTGCAGCAGCCATCTCATAGTAGAATTTAGAACGCACTATCACAATTTAATGCTATATAGACTATCGTGTTTGTCCTGTTTGCCGTTGAGGTCTCCCCTCGTTGGAAGCCAACCCTGGATGCAGCAGCCCTATCGCAGTGAAACTTAGAAAGGGTCGAAAACCGATGTCGTTTTCATATATTTTCTAGTATCTCATTGGCCGCCGCGGCCGGGCCCCCGCGGCCAGGCGGTAAGTGCGCGCCTGGGCTAAAATTCGCCAACGGGCGAATTATTGTTTCTAAGGTGTGAACATAGTTGGTGTATTATTGATACCTATACCTCTTTCTAATCTGTGACGTAGAACAGCAAACTATACACACGCCCACTGATGCGGGCGTGCGTTTTTTGTGGCCAAAGGCTCGACCGCTCGTGCAGTTTATTGTTATCGCTCAGTTAAGAGGATTAGGCTTCCCCCGTAATAACTATTGATAAATTTATTGCGTGCCACTTGGACTTCAGCAGCTTAGAGTGTAAACACGAGGCCGCCGATAGCGCTGCTACGCTTTCGTTGACTGTACCCAATTATTTTGTTGAGAAGTCATGGCAGTGTAAAGGATTAAATGGCTTTTTCTAAAGTCTCCGTGACTATTTAACAAAGCGTGATAAGAATAAAAATAATATGTAGAATTAGAAAACACGTCTGCCGTTACTAAGATTGTACGATTGTATTTATAATTATTAAAAACAGCTTTATCGCGCTGAAAAGCACGGTTTGGAGAATAAAGTTCTTCGTTGAAACAAAATTCAATTTACGAAAGATCCGCTACGGCTCCGTTGACGCGTGTTATCTCTATAAACATCCAGTGCTTAAAGACGATTGCGCATTCTGGTCAGTCGACGGGCTTTCTCCAAGGTCCGTGACGTTTTCCGCTGTTCAATCGAACTTTAACACCGCTGCACGTGTGCCGGGCTCATTGATCCGGACATTCTGAGTGTGACATCGCAGGGCTATTTGCTATGCGGCATGTATCATGAGAAGACCGGGCACCACTCGTGATGCTCTATATAGCTGCACGCACGCAGTCCATTGCCCTCGGTGCTCAATCAATAAAACGTTTTTTTCAATATTTTTCGTTAATGTATTTAACTATATATTTTCTTAATCTACTCAACCAGACCTTTTATTTGATTCTAAACACGATGTGTTTAAGTTAATTTTTGACAGTTGGACATGTGGACAATTATTTATTTGATATTTGGACAGTTTAGGTACCTTAGGACATCCGAGGTGATATAACCATTCTTACCACGCACTTCTAAATCTGTTCAAGTCAAATCTGTAGACTCATTCTACACGTAAAATAATAGAGGTCGTGTTTCGTGAAAAAAAAAATGTTTTTTTTAATAGAAGATATGCACGGTTGTATGTTGCACGTTTCGCCTATCGTCCCTGCAAATGTACTCTGTACGCGACATGCTAAGCCTCCTCGCGCCGCGCTGTCAAACTCCAGTAAATAATGTTTTAAATATAGATCCCGTTGGTACACCAACCTCAAATTTTTTACTGTTTCTTTAGAATTAAAGTAGAAAAACGACTACATTATTTTCAAAAATTTTAAATTTTAATAAGTACCTACATGTCAAAAAAAAAAATTTGATTTTTTTGATCAAATTATTAATAATTAAATAAAATTCAACGCAAATTGTAAAAACTTCACTACATAGACATCATAGAATGACTCAATATCTTCAAAATCGTCTTGTTTATTTTTTTGTACGACTAAAGGGTTCGACGATACAGCAGTTTGAATGTTCGCAAGAGCGACATTTTTCGAAAATTCTTGCAACATACAACCGTATATATCTTCTATGAAAAAAAGCATTTTTTTCGCGAAACACGTATCGCGAACCTATTATTTTACGCATAGAATGCGTCTGCAAAATTTTAAAAAAATTGCAATCATCAATATTTTTTACCGAAAACCGTCCGGTTTGACGTGGAATGTCCGACATACATGAACCCAGAAAATATTATAAAATTATAATATTAAAAACAGACAAAGTGTCGCCTTTTTTTAACGACAATAGACCCGGTGTACAGATTTTGGACCTTGTCTGATTATCTTTTAAATGATGTTGAAAAGATATCTTGATAATATGTTGTTTCTTAACAGCAATATGACAAATATTAATGCTTTTCATTAGGACAACGTTTCAGTAGACTCTTCTATCACGCTTCTTCTCATCAGTGTAGTGTATTTATTTATATAACCTCCTCCACAAAATAATTACTATTTCCAGGAATTAAAAATCTAATTACAATAGATTTCGCTATTATCTGTTATATAGTAATATCCTCTGATTGATTTTAATCCCTCGGAAAATTCTAAGTTCTACTTTCGTTAAGTCCATTTCTATGTTTTTTATAAATTAATTAACGCTACAGCAATTCCTGGAATGGTACAAATTTTAAACCTCATGTATATCGTTAGTGTCATTTGTTAGTAACATTTAATGAAAACAAAATTCATTTTCGTTTTTCATATTTTTCGTCGATTGGGACGAATTGTTACAATATACCAGTGTAATTTTAATGATTTCAAATACATTGAAACCTCTATCAATCGTTTTCGAAAGGATTAACATAAAAAAAACAAAAAAATCGGTTTAACAGTTTAGTCAGGAAAGAAGTGGAATCTTAAAAATAGTAATTATATTTTCAAAAAATTTGGTGTTCATCAAAAAAAACTACGTAATGGCATAAAATATCAAAATTTGAGGATTATACGTGTATATAATTATCACAGTGAAATGTTTATACATTACATAAATACATAGACATAATGTTAACAATATTATTAAATACCATAATTAAAAAAGGAGTTTTTTTTAATCTTTATATTTTTGAGTTTGGCTAGGTGTGACCGAAATTAAATAGTATTTTTTAGTGATACAAAACAATATTCTTCCCAGTCCCACTATTTGTAGCGAATACAAAGTGCCTTTCATTGTTTCAAATGCCACATAATGCTTCCGAAAAGGTTGATGCAAGCGCCAGTTCCCCTTCATCTTCATCTTCAACCTCTTTAACTCGGTTTCATAAAGTTACAAAGAGGAGGCTCTCTGCTGTACAAAGGTATCCAAATGTTTGGCGCCGAGCAAGCGAGACGGTTTCGGGAGAGTTGCTAATTGAAGCGGGGCGCTCGGTGGACGATGGCGCGAGTTTTTTTTGCTTCTGTTATACAGGATTCGATTGACATAACAAGTGAATACGACACTCGTACATCTGGCGAAGACGACGAAGACCCGATGGATATCAATATCAGTCGAATTGATGCAATGCAGGATCATTGGCGATCATTGCTTTCATTTCAATCTAGTACACTAGAATCGAATCTCTGCCCCAGATGTCTCATATTAAACCAACAGACATTCGCTCTGACACAGGTATTGCGTATTTTTCGTCGCTTTTTTTGTATTGCGCTGGATAGATTCTAGGGCTGGAGACTATTAGCATCAAACTCATAGGTCAAATAACCCCTCATAAAGAAGTCCCGCGAATTACAAGATAAATGCTGCAACGTGCGCAGGGAATTAACATACGCTGCAATCAAACCTAACCAAGAGCTCTGTGTGGTGTACCGCTCTGGTCGTACTGTGTGAGTTAATGGTCCCTTGCTGAGTTAGCCACGAAGACCCATTTGTTCAGGGTCGGTCACACTCACGGGTCAACACCCATCCGGCGGCCTCCACTCATGAAGCGCGAGCCCGGATAGGACTCTGGCCTTAGGGCTATTTTCCCCTAGGAGCCAATTTTATGGCGCTACTGGACGGTCTGCGCCGCAAACCAATCAATTGTGCATTCTGACTAACAGTCGGGGGAGTCTGTAAACAGTACTGTTTCCTATAGAGCGGGGGTGGTTGCTGACGTTACGGCGACTGCTCTTGAAACGACCATCGGTTATCCGATTCCGGGTGAACAGCCGGGCGAAGGATGCCGTGGTCCGCGATAGATTCGGTTGACACCGTTTCACTGCTACGTAAGGGAGAGAACTGCGCAAGCGACCTCGAACCCTTAACCAATCGAGAGACCGGAGTAATCTGGTCTCAACTGGAAGTAAGGGCGTGAGTGTAAGCCCGCTGGGTAACATACCTAGTTATCTCGCGGATTAGCCGTTGACCTCTTACGGGCATGTGGCGGAGCTTGACGGTGGACTATTTTGTCCAAGTCTTCTGCGCTCACTTCACGTGAGATAGAACGAACAATCGTTAAAACTTCCTGAGGTGACGGGTTCGCCCGTTGTGGTTGACAACTCTATTTGATCCAGTGCAGTTGGGCCATTATGACCCATATGTTAATGTATAACGGGACAACACCCATCTGGTAGCCTCCAAGCAGAAGTTCGAGCCCGGGTAGGACTCTGTGCCTACGGGTCAGTTCCCCTGGAAATCGTCCTTCTGGCGCTCCCGGACGGTTTATGCACCGTGCGTCGTCAGCCAATCGACTGTGCATTCCGACAGATAACCGGGGGAATTTGGAAACGGCTTTATTTCCTATAGATAGGCTGTGGTTGTTAACCTTACGGCAACTGCTATTGAAACGGCCAATCGGCTACCCAATACCCAGGTGAAGAGCCGGACAAAGGATGCCTTGGTCCGCGATAGATTCTGTAGACATCTAATCCCCGCTACGTAAGGGAGAGGACCGCGCAAGCGACCTCGAACCTGTAACCAGGCGGGGGCCCGGAGAAATATGTCCATTACTGGTACCGAGGGCGCATGGTCTGCCCGCTGGGTTAATTACCCGGTGCCGGGCGGTAAGGGATGGTCTCTCGTGGGCGAGTTGGCGTAGCTAGATAGTGGATTTCCATTGTCTAAGTCTTCTACGCTAATCCGACGGCTGAAAGAACGAACACATATCCTTATACCAGCCTGGGGTAACGGGAGCTAACGGGCCCATGATGAGGTGGCCACGATGACCCATGTGTTCAGGGTCGGTCACACTCACGGGTCAACACGCATCCGATGGCCTCCACGCATAAGGTGCGAATCCTGGGTAGGACACTGGGTCAACCAGTCTCCCCTGGGAATCAAACCTCTGGCGCTCCTGGACGGTCTGCGCACCGAGCGGCGCAAGCCAATCGATTGTGCTCTCCGACTAACAGTCGGGGGAGTCTGGGAACTGTATTGTTTCCTATTGATCGGGGGTGGTTGCCTACCTTACGGCGACTGCTCTTGAAATGACCATTAGCCATCCGATCCCGGCGAAGGACGCCTTGGTCCGCGATAGATTCGGTGCACACCGTTTCACCGCTTCGTAAGGGAGAGGACCGCGCAAGCGACCTCGAACTCGGAACCAATCGAGAGACCGGAGAAATCTGGTCACAATTGGAAGCAAGGGCGCGAGGGTCGGCCCGCCAAGTAATCATACTGGCTATCTCGCGGTAAAGGCGTTGGCTTCTTGCGGGTTGTGACGTAGCTGGACGTTGGATTGTTCTGTCCAAGTCTTCTACGTTCACTGCAGGGCGACAGAACGAAAAATCGTTGAAACGTCCTGTGGTGACGGGCTCGCCCGTTGTAGTTGACACCGCAAGTTGGGGTAACGGGTTCGCGCGTTGTAGTAGACACCGCCCAACTGGTCGTACTGCTAAAATTTCGATTCTTTAAACTATACTACTGTCTCTCTCAATGATGGACGTTGCTCTCAAGAGCAAAAGCCTCAAAATATTCTTAAAAAGCTGATAGACCACTAACGGGTACGAATTGTTTGCGGGATACTCGAATAAGTACTGTCCGGTCATACAAATGTTAGAGAAGACTGAATTTGTCTTTCCATTTTTCAATGAATTTGGTTTTCTCCTTTCGTAATGTCAATTGACCACCGTCGATATAGTAAAACTAAGTTCATATACTCAGCAGTGTATTCAGTATAATAACGAACGAACAACTATACGACTAGACAACAACAACAAAAATCTCACAACAAGGCGTCACTGTCACTGGTGAAGGCGCGCCGCGACGTTTACCAGCCGCCGCTGCTGAGCGCCGAAGTGATTCGTCATTAAAATAAATGGGTTAAGCATCGTTGACAGTAAAAGAACAAATACGACATAAATCGGCTTACAGATTATTGCTTGACAGTTTCCTTATTAATGTTACGTGATAAGTAGCCGAACGTGGGCCCGTATCTGACGTCCCTACGATGAAGTGAGTAACACAGGGCTGCCACGTGGTTGGGATACTTCAAGAAAGTCCTAATAATACTACATATATAAATTGTGAAAATATGAAAATTTTAATAATAATAAACGCTTTCCTCAAAATAAAAGGAAAACTTATTGCCTACATGCAATATACTAAAGCTAACCTGTACTAGTTTGCGTACATTGTTTACGGATAATTACTATATATATACGAGTAATTTAACCTTAACATTTAAGAAACAGATAACATAAATTGTATAAAAATGTCGTCCCTCGGTGTATTTGTAACATGGAGTCAAATTTAATGTTACAAATGACCTCGACTGCACTGAACCTAAGTCACCAAAATCAGAACGATTCAAAATACACTGCTTTTATACCAAACTTACCCCTAAAACACTTTACAATTCAAGCATTCATCGCAAATACTTACTACGGGTCGCTCGAAAATGAAAATGTTGAATAACACGCTCGTCTTGCATTGGATCGAGGCACCGACGGGTGAGCAAATAGAGACACGCTCGGGGCACTTAGTCATGCACTCGCAGAAGCTTATATATTGGTAGTTGAGGAAATATGTATGATAGTACTATTGTCCCCAATCTATCCTATAATGCAAAAGTTTGAAAAACTCAAAAAAATATGTAACTCTTTGTAGGCGCAGAATGTGCCAAACCAAAATCAACTAACGCCTATAAAGACGCAAAGGTTTTAAAAGGAGGAGAATGTGAAGAGAAAGGGAATTTGTGTGGAAGCTTTCAAATGTTCCCTGAGTCTGGTTTTAAAACATGGTTTGCTCGCCGCGGTTCCCACATTTTCGGCAAAACATTCCAATGTCAAACTCCGTGCACAGGAAAAGAGAATGAGAACAAGTCACTGTTAAGACCAGAGATACAGAGTAGCATGTTATCTTCAGATGTCACAGGGCGTCCATGAGCCGATAGTGCAGAAAATTGTTTAAAAATCCCCAAAAATATGCAAGTACGTACATATACTTAATAAATAACGATTAAAACTAAAAGATACAACAGCGTCAATATTCAAAGCGAATTAGTCGGAAAAACTACAGAAAGAATTGATAAAATAAAGATTAAGAAATCTGTTTTAGTGCGATGGTTTTTTTGTACAATATTTAAAACTAGAAATTAATCATGGCTCATAAATCTGGAGCTTCAGTCAGATTAAAACAAAATCGTGGGGGGCATTTAGTAGAAAAATTTATTCGTATATTTATACCCACGAGGCCACGTATTTCGTGGAACGTCTTTACCCACGTCTTTTCGTGAAACCCGCCTTGTTGCTCAGTGGAAACATCTCCAGGACCATCAAGCCAGACACTCATGCAGTCACCCATCTAAGCACTGACCGCAACGTCAACGATATTTAATTTCAGTCGCAAATCAGAGCCGGCGGTTCAAGAAAGCTACAGACACTACACTCTCCAAGCTCCAACAAAAGAAAGTTTTCTATTAAATACCACTACGAAATCAAACACTATTCTGGTTGTTTGACATTATAAATATGATAAAAACGATTTTACTGCGTAAAACGTCGGGTGTTACAAACTTTATGCTGTAGGTATATTAATTCGTTTTTATCTTGTTTATAAATATCATTATTTTAAATGCTTTTACAAATATCAAGTTTTTTTTTAATCTGATTAAGCCCAGATTGGTGACCTAAAATATTTTTAAGCTTTTAGAAAAACATTAAATAATATAATTTCTCAATATTATTAAAATCATAAATAATAAACATATCAAAACATTCATCATTATACAAATAAACTGTTTCATTTAAATAGCTTTTTAACCTTTATTATATTTTTAACTTCTTAGTGGGCTTTAGATAAATAACTTTTGCTTGATAAACGACGGAGTTATTTCTTGTGGCCTACTTTACCAAATTGATACCAGTAGAACGTCAAGTGTCGTGATTTAAGCAGGCCGTACCACTGCAGTAGCAGGACTAAAGAATTGGAACTCGAAGTTCAATGACAAAGTCTCTGCTTGAGACCCACAATACTAAATTAAAACCGGCAGATCCTCAATACACACAGTTTAGGCAGGCAGTACCCCTGCAACATTAGTTAAAATCGATGGTAAAAAGTTGAACTTATCGTAATTTTATATTGTTATAGGAATAGGATACGTCTGTGAAGTTTAATACAAATCAGTAGTGATATTTATCAATACAGTGGTATACGGAACGTGAAGCTAAATAAAACCATTTACTTATTAAAATAGCCTCCGTCTCGAGAATATGTGGCTTCCGATAAAGTTGTGATATTCAATATGATATTCAATATTCGCTAATGGTCAAAGCAACAGAGAACGATACAAGTACATGTATTTAATTATCCTGCAGCATTATGTATTTTTCTAGGTTTTATTTAATTTATATCTGGCAACCCTAAAAACCATCCACACACGAACGGGTGAAAATAATCTCCTATGATTTAAAGTAACGGTCCATTCTATGAGGCCGTCACACATCAGCTAGCCGAAGAGTTTCCTGTTGATAATCTGAAGTCCAGCTCACTGTCACCGCCGCATTATCTCGCTTTACCCAGTGAAGTAGATTGGCAAATAAACTGTTAGCTAAGAGAGAGGAAATGCCGCCTTTATTGTATAACGCAGCGTTTCCCAAATAATGTTCCGCAGAACACTGAGTCAATCAAACAAAAAAATCGGTTGTGCCACCCCAAGAAATTCCCGGCAAGTAGCCAAGAAGTGATTTTATCTGAATATAAATTTCTCAAATAAAATCGATAAACGCCCTTCCTCGGCTGGCGAACGAACCCGGTTGTGCTCCGTTGCAAACGCCTCGGGCTGCGCGGTTCTTCTCCGGCCTACGAGCGGGATTGGACCAAGGGCCAATAGACGTCCAAGCGGGCCAAGCGTCAATATTTTATTGTGTGTATGGCGGAATTAAAACATTATTAGTTTATTAATGAGTAGCATCTTATTAATGAGATATTCCAACCACAATTTCACAATGTTATTTCGGCTTAACACATCTCTGTACCGAATTTCAAAATTCTATAGGTCGAGATTGAAATATGACTAGTGCGCCCCCTGGTCGACCAATTTCAATCACAACCTTATCAACTCTCACCATGACCAAATGGTGCCTGCTTGCCGAATTTCAACTCAATCGGATTAAGCGTTTGGGCGCTATCGTGGAGAAATACACACAGAGAGACACGCAGACAGACTTCCATATGGAAATAGTCTTAACCTTCTCAGATGGCTCAAAATTGATATTTCCGTCTTCACCTCAAAAAAAATAATTAGCTTGCTTACAATTCTTTCCCTCTTCGTCAGTTAGTGGGCCAGAAAACTAAGTAGGACAAGATAAAGCGTTTATAGGTTTGATAAAAGCGTTTCAAGGACACAAAAACTTTAATAAATGATAATCTATGTATGTTAGGTTTAAATTATTATATGTTAATTAATAAATATGTTACAGTCAAGCTGTTACTTCGGAAAACATTTGAATATATGAGAGCATCCGCACCGAGTGGGGTGAAGAATTAATTCATGTATATACCTAATATAATTACATAGGAGTACCGGTATATATTACTTATTCTCCGACTTACTTTGTAAATCCGACTACCATGAAAAAGTCTTTTTATTTTTCGGATTAATATAGCCTATGACACTCACAAATAACGTGGCTTTCTATTGGTAAAAGAATTTTCACAATCGATCCAGAGATTACTTCCTACAACGTCACAAAATTTACCTCTTTATAATATTAGTATAGATAAGAGCTAATGGGGAATGCTTTGATATCATATTGAATTATAATACCGAAACAACCAATAACAATAGTCAATGTCGAGTATTTAAGTAAAGTCACAAAACGTAGTGTTTTATATTAAAAAAATAATTTAAATCGTTAGGTCATGTTTATTGGTCATATTATCAACAATTATGAATTCTTATCAAAATAACTAAATTTATCGTCTCAAGTGTTGAAAACAAAAAAAAAACCCCTTCTACTGCATATAATTTCCCTTTTTCTGCATAAATAGTTAAAGAGATAATACGCTCACCAATTAGACACTCACAAGAAGACACTCACAAATAACGGTATTATAGTCAAATTGGCATGCAAATACATACATACATATGCAGTAAAAATTTAACCCTTCTTTTGGCAGTCAGGAAATAAATCATAGCACTCAGTACTAACCGAACCACACTCATAATTTTATCACAGGTAAAAAGTTTTACCGCCCAGCGAAGTGGGCACGGGTCAGCTAGTTCTTCATATAGATGAAAATTTTATTCAAAAAGTTGCTATTAGAAAGGAGTTTCTATTAGAAAATCCTTTTTATTCGCTAGAAGATTTCGTTAATTTTAGGAGATATTTTAAATTTTGGCCAATTTCTTTGACATTTTTTTTCAGTATTTTTGAATTATTTTTGATTTTATATTATATTGATTATTTTTATTGCATATTTTGTTTTGTGTTTTAGCGATCAGTTATTAATAATGATTTTTGAGTAATGTGGTCGTAATATATTATTTTTCCTATAAAGGGCTTCATGTTGTCATTGCGCTTATGCCCTCTCTATACACAATGTAACATGATGTGCCTACTTGTCTGTAAAAAGTTGTATCTTCATATTTTAACAAGTGGTATAGTTTTAGATAGATAAATAAACATGTTGTACTTAGAAATAAAACATGTATGATCTATAAGCAATTATAATAGTGTAAATCGACATATTATAAAGCAATAAACACTTTGAACTTTAATGATTACAAAAGTATACCCAAACAATCTGTGGCTTTTTTAGAAGCCAGCCGTGCCGTTGTTGAAGCGAACTTTTAAAGAATGGAAAACAAGAATTTATTGAAACGTATTTTTTGTAGAAAATAAAAACAGTGGTGGCTTACATACTTGCATTCATTGCATATAAACGAGTGGAAACCCCAACGCTCAGGATGTCGGTCGGTGAATTCAGGATTCATCGATATTGGTGGTAGCATTAATGACCATGATGATGAGCCATAATTGAATAAAGAAGAAAAGTGACTCGTTTCACAACAGATCTACAAAAGAGTTGAAATTTTACAAAAGATTAGTATCTGTGAGAAGGAGCGGAGTTATGTAAATGTCTGGATAATACTTCGGCTTCGGAAGAAAGCATTTCAAATTTTTAAATAGCTGACGGGGCATCGTCGCTTGCTAGAAGCGTGTTATTATACAGTAATTAATAACACCTCAATGCCAAATCGACATTGAGGCAGAGGCGCCGCCGGGCTCTCTCTTATCATTTCATCAATTTATTGGGGGTGTTTAGGCGGCGCGCAACGTATTATTAACGGGTATATTTTACGTGTGAATCAAGTCTCTCTCTCGTTCGTAATTGACAGTCACTGCCTTCAAATCCATTCAACTTGCTTTTGCTGGTATTGTTTCTATTACGTTTTATCAAAGCGAAGATTACATCGAAACAGCTAATGTATTGACTAAACGGACACTTTTAGTTATTAATTTTGCAGTGAATGGGTAAACATACTAAGTCAAACACGATTCAAATTTTCCGCAAAATCAATGTTCCAATCCTACCTTTGAATAAGGTATACAAAATGACCCAAAGGTCGATGAAAAAAATTATAAAGTACGTTGATTTAAAATGTATTTTTTTACATGTCTGCCCAATAAATAGGAGTGTAAAGTGTTTAGGGTTCATCTAGCTAGAGTATGTGCGAGTATGTTTTCCTTTTTTTTATTTCATCTTAACTTCTAAATGCTAGAAGCGATTTAGAAGTGTGTGATATTGTTAGAATTGTCATGTCATCCCGAGTATCACAGGGTAAGTACCTTTACTGTCCAAATCTCTGGTAAGCAGTTGTCTAAATGTCCAAATGTAAATAATTTAACATTAATATATCGTATTTAGTGTCCAATGAAAGGTTTGATTGTATACATTCCTGAAATATACACGTTCCTTGTATATGGATAAATACATAAACCACAAATATGTCATTAAAAAATAATAATTATAAATACAATAAATATTTCTCTATGTGTTCAACGTACGGCAATTCCGCCAGGTTTTTATCTTCCTTTAATAAAAAAATACTTCATTTATTTTTTTTCATTTACAGCGATTCATAATATGAAAGTTATGGAGCACACCCTAATGAGGGTTTTCAGCACCTCTCTAGTGGACGGGCATTCGGCCTACGTGAACGGATCTTCGAACCTTCGGTCCTCGTGGATCTTTCAATCGTCCATCCTTCCGATCCGATCTTTCATCCGATCTTTCGTCCATCCTTCAAAACAACTGGTAAATATTGTAATATTCACGATAATACATCAGTTTTTCAACTATAACTAAGTGAACAGGAATTCGGGCGTCGTGAACGGACCTTCGGCCCTCATGGTCTGGCCCTTGGCCCTTATGGACTTTCAGCCTTCAAAACAACTGCTAAATATTGTAATGTTCACTATTGATAATCAGTTTTTATAACCCTGAAACCGCTGTACCGATTTGTTCTTTTAGGCCTATAATGGTGGCAATAATATAGCCATATTTTAAAAAATCTTATAAAAATCAGTTCGTTAATTCCTGACATATTAGCGGTCATACAAAAAAGAGACATACATACTGTTCGACATTTTAATTTGATGCTCTTCGATTCAGCCTGTATCAATTAACAATAAATCAGTCATTTACTTTTATAACCATATGTGTAAATATTCCAACCAGTGCTAAAGACAATAAAAATATATGTGGCTTTAAAAGATAATGTAGACATAGCCCTTTTACAGAAGTGTTATACATACAATGAACTGCTATACTAACAAGACATCGTGAATGATATATTATGTCGATAAAGTAGGCTGTCTACTTCAGTTGAATTAGGGCAATTCGGGCGCCGAACTTCACCTAAATATTTCTTCTATACTCGTATTATTTATGTAACTTTGCCTTGCCTTGTCCTTGACTCGTTCGGATCGATACAGGTGTGGCTAGCGATCCTTTTCCTCGTATAAAATGCTTACGTATCATCCGCTTGGGTCAGTTAGACAAGAAGACTGTGATTGGCCCTTTTTGCTATTTTTTAAATGTAATTAATATCTTACAATAAATGTAATAAAATACATGGTAGTAAGCCGAACACCGCAAACTCAAACTCTTCCATAAATATCGATGGTACAAACCTTGAAAGAGTAATCCGATACAAATACCTGGGTATCATAGTCAACGACAAAGGAGACCACAGTCTGGAACTTACATGCCGAATTGAACAGGCCCATAGCGCTCTTCGAAAAATGGTGAAAGTCATCTGTGACCGTTATTTCAATTTACGCACGATCATAGCAAAATGTTTTATATTCCCCGTCCTCCTATATGAAGGACAACGCCTCCAAAATACCTCGACACTCACAGAAAGGATGGCCAAGCGCCTTGAAGCGTTTAAGATGTGGGTGTATCGGAGAATGCTTAAAATATCTGGGTTCAGAAGGTTCGAAATACAAGTCCTTCAAAGACTAAACAAAAAATCACAGGAGGTACTCATAACCATAAAGAGACGCAAGCTTCAATACTTCGACCACATAATGCGCAACCCCGAATACGAACTCCTGCAATTAATAACGCAGGGGAAGATTCAAAGCAAGAGGAGGCCTGGGCGGCCAATGACATCATGGCTGCGAAATCTACGCCAGTGGTTCCAGCTGAACACTGGCGCATTGTTCCGTGCAGCGGTCTCTAAGACGGGAATCACCAGGATGATTGCCAACCTAAGTTAGGAGACGGCACTACAGGTAGAAAAATAAATGTCCTGGAAATCCCTTAATCTTACAGATTCCAAGATGAACAAAACACAAATCTTCATTATTTTCTTCAATATAGACGCTTTTTCTTTCATCCTTCAAAATTTCACTTTCTTATTTCTTCCTGCGAAATATTTCGCAACTCAATAAAAGTTTATATTAAATTTGTAACACCCTCTTGGCGTTTTCAAAGAGTTTTAGCATTAAAATCTTTTCTGAACTTGTCGTTCTCCCGGCATAATTGATAAGTTCTTAACGCTGAGCTGGCAGCATTCAGCGTTACTATTTATAGCATAAAATTGTCTTGTTTATAGTTTAGCCTAATTTGCTTTATAATAATAGGTCTTTACCTATAAAATCGCCCTTATATAGCGAAAAAGAAAAAGTAATATATTTTATGGGAAGTTCAGTGATTACTTTGCTAGAAAAAACTAGGAGCGAGAAGGCTATGCAATATCTCTTACACAAGCGATAATACATAAAAAACCGTCGTATTTAAGAAAATACTACACCATATTCGAAATTACCATTTTAATACTACGGATATACTAAAAAAGGCTACAAATATACTACGTTTGCCATCATAATCATCTGACATAATCACTATTGGAGGGAGAACTTAGGCGCGCGGGGGTTTGGTCTGCTTGCCGGGAAAGTCTTGCGGTGACGCAACCGATTTTTTAAACTTTTCCATAGTCGTAACTTTTTAACTTTTCCACGTCAGAGTAAAATCATATGATGCGAAAACAGATGAATAACTGATTTCGAAACTTCATTTTGGAACTTCACTAACTTTAATTTGAATTAAATTTGAATTTTAAATTTAATTACGAACGCTAGATATTTCAGTCCGAAGTAGTCGTTATTGAGAATCGGCATGGAGAATTGGCAATTATGGAGAATCGGCCTAACATTATTGAATATCGAGAATATTGCGTGTTTGATGTACGCCAATTTTATGTGAAGCAAGTGCTATTGATATTTCATAAATTCAAACACTTACAGCCTATGGACCAACAAGTAAAAACTACTAGAAGTTCTGGGGCGGGGCAGTTTTTGGCACCGCGTGTGAGAACTTCATTCGCACAAAGATACTTTAAATACTTAGCTCCAAGGCTCTATAGTAATATAGAAATTACGATACAAAATTTAGTTAACATGGTAGCATTTAAAAAGCAATAAGAAGTGCTTGATTGTTAAAGGACCACTATGATAAAACGGAATTTCACAGAATTTTTGATTAGGTAAAATAAATAAATGAAAAGCAAATACATAGATTTTTTATTTTTTTATTTATAAATATAACAGACGTATATGTGAGGTTTAAGACTAGAGGTATTTTAATTTAATTTATTTGTGTACATTTTGTGTATATTAGTATTTTATATTAGTATGTATATGTATTTTAAATATGTATTTATTGTATTTATGTATTACTATATTTTGGTGTTGGGTTTAATAATAATTTCTTACTACTATTTTTTTTTGTATGTTGGTATAACTCTTTGTGCTTGTGTATTTGTATTATGCAAGAATGAATGTTTTGAACTTTATACCAATAATAATTATATAACCAAACGTCATACATGTCAGCTCGCAATATGCTAAGTCAAATATCAGCATCCCTAGATACGGGCGTTCTTGCTCAGTTAGGTATGCGATGAGCCAACGGCTATGGGTTCAACTTGTTTTTCCTGCACGTTTTATTGTATTGTATACCGAATATCATAGCCATTCGTCTGTAAATCATGTTGTTCAAAATAAATAAAATAAAAATTATTAGGATTTAATAATATTTTCCCGCTCTGTATACCTTAAATCTTTCGAGTCGAAGTTTTTTAATGTTGAATGATTTAATTTTCCACTTACAGACCGAGGTAGGATAAAATAACTTAGTATTCAGGTTGTTAATAATTTGTGCGTCTCCAGGGTGGGGCTGTATCTTTTAAGTAAGAGTGTCGCTCTCTGAATATAAATAGGCGTTTGGGGTAATTAGTTCCCTCCCGGGTAGCGTTTGGCTATCAGGTGTCGTTTGCCTTCGCTTGGCCCATTTTGTCAATGACACCCCCACCAACCCCCACCACACTCATCCTTCGGTATACATATAAGAGGATACCCGCAGTTTAGAATTATTGTATTCGCTCCTCGAACACGGTTCGGCTGAGAGTAACCCAGATATGATAAGGGACATTACTTACAGCGGAGCAATTCATTCGGGTCGGCGAAAACGAGCGGTGGAATTGGGTCAGTTGGGGGGAAATTATTACATCGACCACTAGTTGCTCTAAAAAAGTTGGCAAGTGTGGTGACCAGTTTATGGACCACAAATAGAGATCATTCATGCTTGAATGATGCCTGGTGGTTATTCAAGATTATTTTAAGTATTGACAGCATTAAAACTCTACACTCTACGAGCAGTAGCTTCCATTAATTTTAAGTTCACGCCGTCTTTGGTATTTCTGACGTTTCAGGGGATATTGGGGGGGGGGGGGGTGTCATTCATTTATTTCTCTAGTGAATAAATCATATAGTTTACAAATAATATTTCATGATTTCGAAGTATCACATTAAATTGGGAGTTAATGGGCCCTTGCTGAGTTGGCCACGAAGACCCATTCTGTTCAGGGTTGGTCACACACGGGTCAACACCTATTCGACGGCCTCCACGCATGAAGTGCGAGCCTGGGTAGGACTCTGGCCTTATGGTCAGTTTCCCCTAGGAATCAACCTTCTGGCGCTCCTGGACGGTCTGCGCACCGTGCCGCGTAAGCCAATCGAATGTGCACTCTGACTAACAACTTGAGTTGTTGACTACAATGGACGAGCCCGTCACCACAGGGAGTTTTAACGATTAGTCGTTCTATCTCCCTGGAGTGAGCGTAGAAGACTTTGGACAAAAACAATTCGCCGTCTAGCTACGCCACAACCCGTAAGAGACCAACGCCTTACCGCGAGATAGCCAGTAATGATTACCTGGCGGGCCCGACACTCGCGCCTTTACTACCAATTGTGACCAGATTTCTCCGGTCTCTCGATTGGTTCCGAGTTCGAGGTCGCTTGCGTGGTCCTCTCCCTTACGAAGCGGTGAAACGGTGAAAACCGAATCTATCGCTGACCATGGCGTCCTTTGCCCGGCTTTCACCCAGGATCGGATGGCCGATGGTCATTTCAAGAGCAGTCGCCGTAAGGTACGCAACCACCCCCGCTCTATAGGAAACAATACAGCTTCCAGACTCCCCCGACTGTTAGTCAGGTAGGGAGCTAACGGGCCCATTTGGGAGCTAACGGGCCCATGATGAGGTGGCCACTATGACCCATGTGTTCAGGGTCGGTCACACTCACGGGTCAACACCCATCCGACGGCCTCCACGCACGGGGTGCGAACCTGGGTAGGACACTGGGTCAACCAGTCTCCCCTGGGAATCAAACCTCTGGCGCTCCTGGACGGTCTGCGCACCGAGCGGCGTAAGCCAATCGATTGTGCTCTTCGACTAACAGTCGGGGGAGTCTGGGAACTGTATTGTTTCCTATAGAGCGGGGGTGGTTGCCTACCTTACGGCGACTGCTCTTGAAATGACCATTGGCCATCCGATCCTGGGTGAACAGCCGGGCAAAGGACGCCTTGGTCCGCGATAGATTCGGTATACTCCGTTTTTCCGCTTCGTAAGGGAGAGGACCGCGCAAGCGACCTCGAACTCGGAACCAATCGAGAGACCGGAGAAATCTGGTCACAATTGGTAGTTAGGGCGCGAGTGCCGCCCGCCAGGTAACATACCTGGCTACTCGCGGTAAGGCGTTGGTCTCTAACGGGTTGTGGCGTAGCTAGACGTCGGATTTGTTATGTCCAAAGTCTTCTACGCTCACTGCAAGGTCGATAGAACGATGAATCGTTAAAACGTCCTGCGGTGACGGGTTCGCCCGTTGTGGTTGACATCTCAATATGTTAGTCAGAGTGCACAATCGATTGGCTTGCGCCGCACGGTGCGCAGACCGTCCAGGAGCGCCAGAGGTTTGATTCCCAGGGGAAACTGACCAAGGCCAGAGTCCTACCTAGGTTCGCACCCCGTGCGTGGAGGCCGTCGGATGGGTGTTGACCCGTGAGTGTGACCGACCCTGAACACATGGGTCTTCGTGGCCAACCCAGCATGGGCCCATTAGCTCCGGGGACTAACAGGACCTTACGGCGACTGCTCTTGAAACGACCATCGGCCTTCTGATCCTGGGTGAACAGCCGGGCAAAGGACGCTGTGGTCCGCGATAGATTCGGTAAACACCGTTTCACCGCTTCGTAAGGGAGAGGACCGCGTAAGCGACCTCGAACTCGTAACCAATCGAGAGACCGGAGTAATCTGGTCACAATTGGAAGTAAGGGCGTGAGTGTCGGCCCGCCGGGTAACATTCCTGGCTATCTCGCGGTTAAGGCGTTGGCCTCTTACG
This sequence comes from Micropterix aruncella, assembly GCA_944548615.1. Taxonomy (NCBI): domain Eukaryota; kingdom Metazoa; phylum Arthropoda; class Insecta; order Lepidoptera; family Micropterigidae; genus Micropterix; species Micropterix aruncella. The sequence goes on along the minus strand of OX155957.1, from coordinate 17,725,727 downwards.
GGCTTATGGCGTAGCTAGATGGTGGACTGTTTCGTCCTCAAGTCTTCTACGCTCACTCCAGGTAGATAGAACGACTAATCGTTAAAACTTACTGAGGTGCCGGGCTCGCCCGCTGTAGTCGACAACCCAAGTTGTCACATTAAATTGGTAGGGAACGGTTTCGTGAAGCTTGGGCTATAAAATCCATTGTGTTCTTGGATAGGTCCAACTCACGATTTAGCTCTTATTCACTAGCCTCCTCGTATGGAAGGCTACTCCGGGTAGGACTCTCGCGTCTCAAGCCTCACGGCTGGTGGATCGGTTTTCCCTTGGGAGGAGGTAGAGACTATGGCAATATACTGTCTCCTAAGCAGCGGGGTAGATCGTCAACCATTAAAATGACCAATTGGCTACCTGATCCTGAATTCAGAGCCGGGCAAAAGATGCCAATGTTTACTCCTAAATTTGAGATATTGTTCAAAAATAGCCTTAAGAGGGAATGTTTTAGAAAAAGTTGCCTACAATCAAGGACTTTAGCTTCTATATAGATTAAGGGCTCTCCATACGATCAAGCATGCTTGCCTAGCATTACGTCGCGGTCTGGGCAGGGATCGTTAACCGCAGGAAATATGCAAATATTTTTTAAATATCTACTAAAAATGCCTAATTTTGTAGTTTATATTTATATATTTTATATATTTATAAATATAGTTTACTATATTTTGCAGGGAGTCACGTCATTCATCAATCAATTATGTCTAATTAACTTGACTCCCTGGAATAAACTTCAAAATTAGGCATTTGTGGTTAATATTAAAAAAAAACATTTGCATAATTCCTGCGCTTTATGATCCCCTCCTAGCCCGCGATGCGATGCTTGACAAGCATCTTGCTGGTCTAAAGAGCCCTTTAGATAGATATTAGATTGCTCCATGTCGTACTACGGTTTGGCAGCTAGAATATTCGTATGAAACGCAACGTATAGATGGCATTTATAATTTCATGCAATGATTAATTTTCTCTTATGTTTAGTAGACCAATTGATGGGTTTCAGACCCGCCTATACTGCATCCTTTCTCGAAATAAAATTATAATATAATAACAAACGATGTTTTAAAATCATATCTTTTATTATTTTAACCCTTCAGGCCTCGGCCCCTCAGCCGATTGACAAGTTCATGTCCCAAAAAATTTTAGTAAAAATATATAAAAAAAATTGAATTATGACAATGTCTCACCAAAAAGATTAATTACTGCCAAACCACTGTACCCATAATTAAAATGAAACATATTAACATAACAAAACATAATAAAATAAAACAAATTAAATTAAAATAAAATTAAAACGGGCCCGTCACGCTGAATCAGTTTGTGGCCGATATCGGCTAATCGGGGCTTGAGGGGTTAATATGATTTACATACAGTTATTTCATAATAATCCAGCGCTTTAATGTTGAAAACGTCCAATAGATGGTATTCTAATATCTCCGTAATAATTCTGTGATTTAATCAGCCTATAACGAAATGCGAGAGATGGTACTAAGAATATATTATTATTATTATTATTATTGGTTAAATAATGGGTTCAATGATCAACTAGTCCTTTAAAACCATTCATTATCAATTTTATTGTAAATGGCCAAATAAATTGCTATTAGTTACGTTGGATAATGTTATCAGCGCCACCTGCATGTCGCCGGCACAAAAGGGTTACCAATAGGTACTATAGCATTAAGCAATCTAATACCCAGTATAATCAATGATAATGTCAAACTATATAATTAGTTCACTCCTGGACGTAGGACTCTTCCTTCTGCTTCCATGTCTGTCTGTCAGCTGCTGCCCTCAGCCAGTTGGTTCTTGCTGCTTTTCTGATGTGGTCCAGCCATCGTAGTTTTGGTCTCCCTACGCCTCGCTTTGTGGTTCTTGGTCTCCACTGGACACGCTTCTTCGGCCACCTCGCGTCATCCTGCCTTGCGACTTGGCCTGCCCAGCCCCACTTCAGGCTGGCGATACGTTTCATGATGTCTGTCACCCCCGTGCGTCGACGTATCTCTACGCACTACATACACAATATACTCACAATATAGATGCAAGTATTGCAATTTTCATGCCCTATTACTATTACTATATTCTGTCATATCGAGTCTTTAGCTTCTATTTTCTCCTGATTTTAATATATTATATATTTTTTTTTTTTTTTTATTTAGGTAAAAAACAGTCATAAACAAATGTTTTTACAAATACACTTAAACAAATAGACCTACATTACCATTAATTTTAACAAAACTTGTAAATGTAGCCACAACAATGTAAATGTCTAGTCGGATCGAACTGTTTTCATTTAATACGAGTACCTAAATTATTGGCTGTAAACTAAAACTAATGCAACAACAAATCACTCAATTGTTTCCTAAAAGTAATTAATGACACTGAGAATATATCTATGTCGTTCAAAACTTTATTATAACACATGCAAGAGCGTCTGAAGAAGGTATTTTTTGCGTAGTTTGAATGAAAAGAGGGAATATAGAAAGTATCTTTTGAACGTGAGGAGGAAGACCGCGGGATTTTAAAAAGAATTTTTTCCAAAAGGGGTGCAGAGTTGATGTGGTTATGAATAATTTTATATAAGAAAATGCTGTCTAAGAATTTTCGTCTTGAATACAGAAAATGCATTTTGTGTGTTGTTACTCTCTCTGCGTAATCGGTGCAGAGGTTACCTGTCCGAAAGTCTAATGATTTTAAACATTTCTTTTGTACCCTCTCAATCCTATCTACGTGAACAGCATACTGGGGACTCCAAACTACACTTCCGAATTCTAGGACACTACGAACAAATGCATTGTAGAGTATTTTAATGGTGTTGCCTCTGGCAAAAGGTTTACTTATGCGCAGAATCAGTCCGAGTTGTTTAAAAGCCTTAGCTACGATCTTATCAATGTGAAGGTTAAAGTGCAGTTTGGAATCCAGGGTAATGCCTAGATCACGAATGTTAGTAACTCGGGTTAAGTTATTACTGGATATTTTGTAATCATAAATAATTGGATGATGCTTACGGGTGAATGTTATGACGTTACATTTATCCGTATTTAAAATTAGTTGATTATCCTTACAATAGTTCTCAAAGCTTAATAAATCCTGTTGCAAATCTTCACAATCACCAAGACCTTTAACAATTTTGAATATTTTTGTATCGTCTGCATAAAGCAAGTGATGCGACTTATTAAAACACAGTCCAATATCGTTTAAATATAAAGTAAATAGAAAAGGGCCAAGGTGGGATCCCTGAGGAATTCCTGACGGAACATTAAGAAACGAAGAGCGGTAACCTTTAAGGGCGACGGCTTGACTACGATTGTTTATATAGGACTGGATCCATCTTAGCAGGTCGCCGTGTATACCGAATTTCGAAAGTTTTTGTATAAGGATAGAATGACTAATTTTGTCAAAAGCCTTAGAAAAATCGGTATACACGGCATCAACCTGGAATCCGGAATCAAGGGCATTCAACAAAAAGTCAGTGTATTCGATAAGATTTGTGTTAACACTTCTACCACGAAAAAATCCATGCTGTTCCGTTGATACAACGTGCTGCATTTGAGTGGTTAACGACGTAGTAATTATTTTTTCGAAAATCTTACCAAATAGACTCAGCTTAGAGATAGGCCTGTACTGCATAATATCATGTTTGTCACCACCTTTTGGAATTGGAGTTACCAGAGATTTCTTCCAGATGGCAGGAAAACAGCCCTCCAGCATAGATTTCCTATAAATATAATAATTTCTAGATATTGATATAATACGAATCAAACGTAATAATGCGAGATCAACTTTATATTACAATGTCTGTTAGAGTTCCGTTTACCCATTTCCGCCCCGAAAATCTAAATTGGATTTCATGATAAAAACATTCTATTATTACAATAATTATATTAGATCGGTTTGCTTAAAAACGTCCTTCCTTGTGCATGAATACACATCCATCAGAGTAAACCTTGGCAGATCTCCTTGAGGGCTTGTTTATATTTCTACCTCAATAGACAGACGATTATTACGCCTGTTATTACACACATCATTGGAGAATTATCATTCACGTGGTAAATTAGTGACCATCATCAATGGTTCCCCAACTTAACGTATACCACTAGTATGGTTTTAAATTTAAAACACATTATAGCTTAAAAAACACCTTATCTGTGGTTAAATTTTGGTACAGCTGGACTTTGAATTTTAGTACAGTTTGATTTTGATTTCGATTATTTAATCCTAATTAGATTATTTAAATTTAAATATTTTTAGATTTTTGTTATAGTATGTTTCATTTTTGATTGTTTTTTAAAATATGTATATTTTTTAATGAATTCTGATTTTTATAATTTGATAATTTGATTAGTGTTGTTTTTTAAATGTTAGTTTTATCCCTAATAATTGTGGTTTCTTATTCTACAACTCTCTTTAAATGCTTTTTAATTTGTGTTATATTTTTATAGTTTTCTATTTTTATAGTTCTATATATTTTTGTTTCTGATTTTCCGATTTTTCCATTTTTTTTCTTTAATTAGGTTTTTTAAAGACTTTAACAAATTTACGCGTAACTGTGAAATGTAATTTTATTTTTAGAAATTATTATATTTATTACTGGAAATGCAATTTCAATACCCAGATCGGGTTACTGAAAAAAAAATATACGTGTGGCACTCGAGGACAGCCGCGGTAAAGCTATTGCATAGCATTTTTAACATCTTATGCAATTATAATTATTTACCTATTTATTTTATTTTTTCTGATATCAGATAACTGCGCTCTATCGGAAAACGTTGAAATTATTTCGAATCATTTGCGGCTGCGGTAGCGAATGATTCGGAATAATTTAAACGTCTTCCGATAGAACACCGCGCACTAATTTTTTATTCGATAAAGCAAAAAAACTGCATTATTCGAAAAAAATCGTAGATAAAAAGATAGATAATTAAGTTATCTTTAAAATGGTGCAGGTTTCATAACAATACGCCAGATAGTATTTGCGTAGTAGTCGTTTTTGTGTTCGGTTAGACCTAATTTCACAAATTAATTAAATTATGTAATATAAACAAAATCTAAAATATTCAAAGCTAAGAATATTAGGAAAATGTTCTTGTTTAACATATATTTTTTTCAAATCGTAAGCAGTACTCCTTTAGACGTAATTATCAGTTAAAAATCATTAATTTTCGTTAAGAAATTTCTTCATTCGGTCGCCGCGCTGGCCTAAGGCCCGCGATAAAAGCTATGCAAAAGCTTAAAAAAAATCCTTATTTATATACTTACTTACTTGCTGACCCAATTAAGAAAGGAAAAAAAGAAAATTGAAATGATGTTTGAGAAATTCCCTGGTTCATCAGTACGTTACTCATACCACAGGCCATATATCGTATAAGATTGTTCAATGCCGTACTACGATTTGGCAGCTAGAATTTTGTTACGATACGCCACGTGTTACGAAACGCTCTAAACACTAAAAGATGGCGCTCTAAACATGCCTATACTGTATCCTATCTCGAAATAAAATAATGATATAAAAACAAATGAATTTTTACATCATAGCTCTAATTATTTCAATATTATTTATTAAAAGATGTTAATTTTGAATTTGGTGTACATGTTTCAATACGTAATAATTGAGCACTTTAATGTTCAGATAGACCAATAGATGACATTCTATCTCTCCGTAATATTTCTGTGATGTAATCATTCTATAAAAAAAATGTGATAGAAAACGGTAATATTTAAATGTTATTATTGGTTAATTTATTGGGTTTTATAGTTAATAAGTCGCTTTAAAAAACATTCATTATCAATGTTATTATAGATTACCCAAATAAATTGCTATAAGTTTCGCCGTCAATGCTATCAGCGCCGTCTGCATGTCGCCGGTGCAGAAGGGTTACCAAAACGTACTATGTATTTTATTTTATTTAGTATAATAGGTACGCAAATAGTACTCTAATAATACATGGTACGCTCAAAACCGTACGCTAATATTTCTACATTGTTAAATAGAGTATAATATTTTATGCGTACTCCGCATGCTTAATTAATAATTGCGTATGCGCCGTTTATATCATGATTTACAAAATATCAGTACAAAAAAAAATATCCTGAAAAATTATCAAAAACAAAAATAAAAAAAATACGTGTGGCACTCGGGGACTGCCGCGGTAAAGCTATTGCATAGCATGTTTAACAACTTATGCAATTATAATTATTTATTTATTATTTATTTTTTCTGATATCAGATAACTACGCTCTATCGGAAAACGTTGAAATTATGCTTCCGCAGCCGCAAATGATTCGGAATAATTTAAACGTCTTCCGATAGATCGCCGCTCACGAATTTTATTCGATAAAGTAAAAAAAACGGATATTATTCTTTTCTTTGACTTTTCCAAAAAAATCGTAGATAAAAAGATAGCTAATTAACTTATCTTTAAAATGGTGCAGGTTTCATAATAATACGCCAGATAGTATTTGCGTAGTAGTCGTTTTTGTTTTCGGTTAGACCTAATTTCACAAATTAATTACATTATGTAATATAAACAAAATCTAAAATATTCAAAGCTAAGAATATTAGGAAAATGTTCTTGTTTAACATATATTTTTTTTCGAATCGTAAGCAGTACTCGTTTAGACGTAATTATCAGATTAAAATCATTAATTTTCGTTAAGAAATTTCTTCATTCGGTCGCCGCGCTGGCCTACTAGGCCCGCGATAAAAGCTATGCAATAGCTTAAAAAATACGTGTGGCACTCGGGGACTGCCGCGGTAAAGCTATTGCATAACATTTTTAACAACTTAAGCAATTATATTTATTTATTTATTTTATTTTTTCTGATACCAGATAACTGCGCTCTATCGAAAAACGTTGAAATTATTCCGAATCATTTGCGGCTGCGACGTCTTCCGATAGAGCGCCGCGCACGAATTTTTTATTCGATAAAGCAAAAAAAACGGATTATTCGAAAAAAATCGTAGATAAAAAGATAGATAATTAAATTATCTTTAAAATGGTGCAGGTTTCATAATAATACGCCAGATAGCATTTACGTAGTAATCGTTTTTGTGTTCGGTTAGAACTAATTTCACAAATTAATTACACTATGTAATATAAACAAAATCTAAAATATTCAAAGCTAAGAACATTAGGAAAATGTTCTTGTTTAACATATATTTTTTTCGAATCGAAAGCAGTACTCGTTTAGACGTAATTATCAGTTTAAAATCATTAATTTTCGTTAAGAAATTTCTTCATTCGGTCGCCGCGCTGGCCTAGGCCCGCGATAAAAGCTATGCAATAGCTTAAAAATAGATATAAGTTTTAAGTAAATTCTGAAAAACAATTAAATGGAAAAAAAATGATATCAAATATTGTCTGGAATAAAATAATAAAAAAATACGTGTGGCACTCGGGGACTGCCGCTGTAAAGCTATTGCATAGCATTTTTAACAACTTATGCAATAATAATTATTTATTTATTTTATTTTTTCTGATATCAGATAACTGCGCTCTATCGGCAAATGTTGAAATTATTCCGAATCATATGGGGCTGGGGAATCAAATGATTCGGAATAATTCCGATAGGGCGCCGCGCACGAATGTTATTCAATAAAGCAACAAAACCGGATATTATTCTTTTATTCTTTGACTATTCGAAAAAAATCGTAGATAAAAAGATAGATAATTAAATTATCTTTAAAATGGTGCAGGTTTCATAATAATACGCTAGATAATATTTGCGTGGTAGTCGTTTTTGTGTTCGGTTAGACCTAATTTCACAAATTAATTACACTATGTAATAAAAACAAAATATAAAATATTCAAGGCTAAGAATATTAGGAAAATGTTCTTGTTTAACATATATTTTTTTCGAATCGTAAGCAGTACTCGTTTAGACGTAATTATCAGTTTAAAAGCATTAATTTTCGTTAAGAAATTTCTTCATTCGGTCGCCGCGCTGGGCTAGGCCCGCGATAAAAGCTATGCAATAGCTTAAAACAAACGGTTAATTATCAATTTGTTTCATAATACGCTATTTATAATGGACTTTACTGCTAATGGTCCAAGGTTAAAGAAATAAATGTTATCAGTTATAGTGTTATATAACCGGCATGTATGTAAGATAGGATTGTGGAAAGATTGATTTGTCTGCAAAGTGGGAAGGTGAAATGTTAGGTGCTGCCTCAGTCACCCGGATGGTACGTTGAAATTTGACGCTTCTAATAAATTTGGTGAGTCCATCCCGCCGTTAAGAAGTTTGTGCAGAAACATTAGGCTTCCGCAGTCTCTCCTCTTTCTAAGAGTAAAAATCTTAAAATAATGTAGTTGAGCTACCTAACCTTGGTTAATTTAAAAAAAATCATGTTAGTTCTATGAGTCGAAAAATATATTTCAGTTCTTGTATGTACATATTTTATGCTTACGTATTGATTACTATGGACCTTCAATATTGCCCTCATTTTCCCACTCGTGTTTATTATCGTTATTATTATTTTCGTCTCATTTCTTTACCCATTTTCTTATCGAAGACGGGCTCCACTTCGGTAATATTTTAGTAATTAAAGACTTGCCAAGCTATTCGAGTCGGGAAAGCGCTGGATGGTGTGACGCATGTTAGCTTCAGTTGACAGGCGACGCGTCCAAGGACAATGTTGCCTGCCGCTTAAACGTATCCTTGACCCATAAATGTTAGCGCGGCGGTCTAGAAATGGTAAAAGGCTAGGGACCGGAATTTTAATATTTGATTAAAATATAGTCAATGAATATTGACTGTCTATTTGGGAGCTAAAGGGGCCCTGTTGCAGTTTGGCCACTAAGACCCAGATGTATAGGGTCGGTCAAACGCACGGGTCAACACCCATCCGGCGGCCTTCACGCAGAAGTGAGAGGCAGGTTAGAACGCTGGCCTGCGGGCCAGTCTCCCGTCGACATACGGGCGCTCCTGGACGGTTTGTGTACCGTGCGGCGCCAGCCAATCGATTGTGCGTTCCAACTAACAGCCGGGAGAGTATGGGAACAGTAATGTTTCCTATAGAGCGACGGTAGTTGTTAACCTTATGGCAACTGCTCTTGAAACGACCATTCGGATACCCGATCACGGGTGAATAAGCCGGGCTAAGGATGCCGTGGTTTGCGATAGATTCGGTAGACACCGTATCACTTCTTCATAAGGGAGAGGACCGCGCAAGCGACCTCGATCATGTAACCAGTCAGGAGGTAGGAGGTATCCTGAAGGTTAATTACAGACGGAGATATCTTTCCAAACTGGTAGTCAGGGGGCGAGGCTACCTGTTGTATACCTTTCCCGGTGCCACGCCTTAAGGCGTTGGCCTCTGACAGGCAGGTGGCGTAGCTAGACCGTGGATTGTTATTCGTTCCAAGTCTTCTGCGCTCACCCAACGGGAGACAGAACGATCTAATATCGTTTAAACCTTCTGAGGTGACGGCTTCGACCGTTGTAGTTTACAGCTCCAGTTGTCTAGTTGGGACTTATCACGAACATGTAAATTTTTGCTGTAAATCCCAGGTCTTATAAAGAATATTTTTTTTTTTAGCCAAAAAAGTTCTAACATGTATGGGTATATACGATAGGACTTGGTTGGCTAACAAAAAAACTGAAATACTAATTACATTTAATTAATTAATTAATTAATTAGTTAAAAAGGTAGTTAAAATTTAACCAATTCATATATTTATTCAAGCAAATGAGCCACGAGTCTTCTACAGTTTAGACACTGGATCAAGGGAGATTGCCGTGTTTATGTGCAAAAACAGTCGTCTCTGTCGAATGACGTCATAATCGTCCAAATCCGGCCAGAGATTGCTGAGATACATCCAGATCAATAAACCACCCACAAAATAGCGGTTATTTTCGTGTAGTTGTTTTGTAATGTAGCCGCATCAGGCCTATTTCTGAACGGTTTTTGGTGAAACTTGGATCAAATTGTAAAATGGTTTTTGTACACTCTTTTGTGCACTTGGTTATGTACGCGGGAGTGCACTTTGGTTCAATGTCTATCTCATTGCGACGAACGAAAATAATATAATTATATTTAGATAATGAGAACGGCTTTTACGATTAGAAAAAGTTCGAGTCGTGTGCTTTCTTCATGAAGTTACTATTTTTGGAACGATTTCCCCGTGAATCTATTGTGTCCAAAACGACATGACAAAAATATCACAATTTATTTGCAATAGTTTTTATCCATATGCATAACAGATTGTCAAATAATCCACTCTTATTCAAGCCCATTATAGCCAATGCCGTTTGTGTAGTTTTGGGATAACTGCTTTTAAAGACGACAGCAAATGACAAAATTTTGCAAACTTTGTGGATTACCTAATAAATATTGATTCGTTAAAGATAGATTCAATTGGCAACTGCCTGATTTCATTGGTTCACTACTACAATGAGAGAATCGATTGATGATTAAGCTTGAATATTTTTTGATTTTTTGAGTAATAATGAAATAATGATAAAAGCAGGCTTGCCGTCATAAGCAAACATTGCGCAACTGATATGTTTGCTGAATTTACTAGAATTAACAAAAAAAGGTTCATCTTGGCGTATTTAGTATTATTTAAACGCTAGCGCGGCCTCTACCTGTTGTAATACAACGGTAATTCAATAATATTATATCGCGGACCTACACGTCCTTTGCCCGTTATACATTATCACTTCATTTCATTTATTTAAGTCCATAAAAATACATTTAATTGCCATAACATTTTCTTAGCCTAATATTTAGTAATTAATGAAACAGTTTTCCAATTTACTTCCTAACTCGGAAAGAGATTTAGATATGATAGTTTGTGGTTCACCTCACTAGGAATAACCTGTATCGAGGTGGTACCAACAGAAATTGTATATTGCCTGCCGAAAGAGCATGATATATCCGCTCTTAGGTTTTTATTTCATTTGATTATTTTTTTTAACTTTATATTGCAATGGTATTTACATTTAATAATTACAAGGATGGAGGTAGTTATTTTATTCTAAAATTGAAAAATTTTGAAGAGACCAAACGGAAGGTATTTTAGTTCAAATATTCATAAATAAATATTCTTACATCCTACTAATATTATAAACGCGAAAGTTTGTATGTATGTATGGATGTTTGTTACTCTTTCATGCAAAAACTACTGAATGGATTTTGATGAAACTTTACAATAATATAGCTTACACATCAGAATAAGACATAGGCTATAATTTATAAAGATATATCGCACCCCTAGATGAAAACCCCGCTAACTCAAAAAGTACCCAAATTGAGTTAGTAGCGTTTTCGAATTCCTGACTTGAATACCTACACGGAGATACAACTCGCGTAACTATACCTTCAGCCGTTGTCGATAGATGGCGCTAAACGCTGCTTTAGTTGAATGATCTTACGCCGGATGGTGCGAGCACTATACCGACATTTTTAGTTACCTTCCGACCGTCGCGGTTAGAGGCCGTTTGCGTACTACCCGATTTTGAGTTGCAGGTGTTTACGTGAAAGTGATTAGGTAAGCCCCATCTTTTATTTCTAGTTGATTGGGTTTTGATGAAATTTCATTGAAATAATAATTGTTGATTTTGGTTTGCGGTGGGTTTTGATGATATTATATCGTAATATTTTTTATGTTATTTCGAATTACTCAGCTTTACATGACAGAAAAATTAAATTTAGATTTACGCCAGTTTTGTTGAATGAAATTTGTATTTCGTTTTTCTTGTTTGTTTAATGAAATAAAAATATTTCATGGAGACAAATAGGCTATTTATTATATTTTAAACCAGATCTATGTTTCATTATGAAATTTTACAACCAATACGTGATAATAATTGGGTTTTTTGAGTTGCTTTACTTTACATGATTTGTTAAATATTTTGAACTTTATTTATTTTAGAACAATGAAAGGCCGAGAACAACTCATGTTAGACATATTAAACGCAGGAAAAGAGGATCCCGACCAACCAGCAGCAATGGATGATTCAAGAACACTTCCGTCCACTAGCATGGAAATGCTCAGTACGGTAAAGGAGCCTGAGTTGCCAGCTGAGGGTTTAAGGTCAGTTCCATCACCGATCATTCTCGAATCTTCGTTAAACCTTGACGAGCAGCCTTCTACATCTGACGGACGACGAAGAGTTTCTAAACGTCAGTATGCTGTTTCACCAGTCCACAGCGGCGATGGAACCGATTTCGACGATTCTGATGCAGATCCACACTACGAAAATCCGATTTCTAAAAGAAAAATAGTTTTCTCTCCTCCGCGTAAATCTCCCACTCCACTAAAAATATCACGATCTCGCTCTCTTTCATCTTCGTCCAGCAGTTCAAGTTCTTCAAGCTCTAGTAATAGCTCAAGCAGAAGTTCAAGTAGTAGCTTAAGTAGTAGTACTATAAATCAACGTAACGCCAATAGCTTTCATTGCGAGGTTCCGAATCTAGACGATAAGATTAATTCAGGACTGAATGAAAATAACGCAACTAGCCCTAACTACGTTGGTCACAACCTACCTCAAAATACTACAGAGGGTGAAGAAACTGTAGTGCAAGAAGGAGTACTAAAGGGTAAGAAGAAGCTAAGAAAACCGGAGACATGGAAGGTCAATATAGCTAAAACCCTCAAAAATTCAGGAATGGCGTATAAGTCTCGGGGTAAATTAAAAAAAGAAATCCCTGCTCGCAAAATGCGACCAGCTTGCGGAGAAAAGTGTCGTTTAAAATGTAATACTAAGCTCAACTCAACAACTCGTCAAAAAATGTTTGATACATTTTGGGGACTCGGCGATCTTCAGCGACAGAGGGAGTACATTGTGCGGCATACCCACGAAATAAAGCCCAAATACCGATATACAAGCACGGAAAACTTTCGAGCTTTAAATACGGCCTTCTATTTTGAAGAAAATAGATCAAGCATTCGTGTTTGTAAGAACTTTTTTAGGGCCACGCTTGATTTGGGCGATCAAGCAATTAAAACAGCGCTGGACAAAAGAACGGAGGCTGGGTTTATAAAGGGAGAGCAAAGAGGAAAACATAACAAACATCCCACGGTAGATCATGCAGTTAAAGAGAGTGTTTTTCAATTCATCAACACTATTCCACGGGTCGAATCGCACTATCTACGAGCTCAGACTACAAGGGAATACATACAAAGCGACAAATCATTGGCAAAACAAATGACGAGCCATTCGCTTCCGAATCGACATTCCAACGAATATTCAACTTTCACTTCAACATCGGCTTTTTTAGCCCAAAAAAAGATTTGTGTGATTTATGTGAGGGCTACAAAAATGCGAATGATGAAGAAAAAACTAAATTATACCAAGTCTATGAACAGCATCTGCATGAGAAGGACCTGGCTCGAAATGAGAAGGAAAAGGACAAAAATAAATCAGATGCAATCGTAGTTGTTTACGATCTCCAGGCTGTAATGCAAATTCCTAAGGGACAAGTATCTTTGTTCTTTTACAAGTCCAGAATTAACTGTTTTAATTTCACTATTAGTGATTTGCATGCATAGAATGTAGACTGCTTTTTTTGGGACGAGACGGAAGGAAAGCGTGGTGCTGTAGAAATCGGAAGCTGTGTTTTATATTTTATAGAAATGCAGCTAAATAACCATACCAGCGGAGACATAGATCTGATATTTTACTCAGACAACTGTTGCGGGCAGCAAAAAAACAAGTATTTGTTGTCCGCTTATGCCTACGCTGTGTCCAATATGAGAGTGAAATCTATTACCCATAAGTTTTTGATAAGAGGTCATTCGCAGAATGAAGGGGACAACATCCATAGCGTTATTGAGAAGCAAGTGAAAAGGCACATAAAATCAGGTCCTATTTACACACCACTGCAGTATAAAACATTGATTCGGGCTGCTAAAAAATCTGGACCAGCATACAAAGTGCATGAAATAACACATGACCGATTTTATGACTTGAAAGCACTGCAAGAAGCTTGGGGCACGAATTTCAATAAGGATGAAGATAACAACCAAGTCAAGTGGCATGACATAAAAGTCATAAACATTCAAAAGGAAAATCCAATGGCCTTTTTCTACAAAACCTCATTTGCACAAACTGATTTTAAAAAATGCTTGGTAAACAAGAAGACTAGACGTACAGTTGCATCTGAATTTCCGAAAAGTTTGAATAGAGCATACATGGAAAAAAATAGTTTGTCAGATGCAAAAAAAAAAGATATTAAAGAACTTGTGGAAAAAAATGCTATTCCGAAGCCGTACTATGAAAGTTTTTACAAAAATATTTTGTGAAACGACGGTGGTAGTTTACTATTCGTCGCAGCTAAGATTGTTTTTATTTCTGTACTATTGGTTCAGTGGCTGTAGTTATTTTAAGGAGTTTATTTTTACCAATGTTACTGTTAAGAAATAAGAATGCTGAAATTAACATTATTTGTAAGCGATGAATGTGCCTACATGATAAAGACTTGACCTTGCAAATGGAATAATTATTGCTGTGATTATTAAGTAATAATAATAAGTCAGGCGCAATTTCTATTTAATTATAATACTTCGAAAGTAATAACTGTTTTAATAATGGTAAATTTTAATAACAATAAGTAAGTACTTATTTTTATGTTTGTATAGAGAACAAACCACCTTAATTTTGTGTTTTATTTTATTTGATGTAAAATTTTTCTATTTTATTCATTTGAATAAATAAATAACAACTTTTGATTTGAATAAACAATTGTTTTTTTTCAATTAATTAAACCTTAAAGGACTTTAAAACTATAAACAAAAGCCAGTATCCCCAAACTTAGCAGGTTGTACCTAGGTATAATATTATTACAAATATACACCATTTTTTAATGGAATAATTCAAAATACTTAGAAGAAAAGTTGTATTTTTTTTGAGGTGAAAAGTAATGTAACTCATTTTTCTTTCAAGTAAAGTAAAGTAACTCCACTTAATGAACAAAAAAGTTGCTTACTGCTAGTATAAAACCAGAGTAACTCAAAAATTGTTTTTTATTAGGTTTTAATTAGACAATATAAAATATGAGTTAATTGAACAAACTTGAAAAAAATTTAGCTTCATGGATGTATTATTAGATTTTTTATATCTCTCATAGGTATTCTAAAATCAGTTTTTCGTTATTTCTGAAAAAAGCACTTTTTTGAGTTACCGGAGTTTTCATCTAGAGGTGCGAATATGGTTTTCTATGATCATTATCACAATTTTCCATCACCACGCGGGTGAAACCGCTGGGCGCAGCTAGTACTAATATAATACATACATAGATACGCTAATCGCATAAACTTTACATGTATATGCGCATAAACTTTACATGTATATACCACTCGGGATCGGGCGGCAAATTGGTCGTTTCAAGAGTGGCATGACAACAGTCGACATCTACCGCCGCTGCTTAGAAGACAGTATATTTCAATAGACTCCAAACTTCTTCAGTAATTAGTCAGAGTGCAGAACCGAATGCATGACGCCGCACGGTGCGCAAACCGTCTGGTAGCGTTGGAGAGCTATAGAGGCCTGGGACGCGAAAGACCTTCGCGGGATAGTCCTTCTCAAGACTCGATACTATACCGTAAGCCAAATCTCTGAAAAAGTTACATATCTTTAAATTCCCTCATTTATGAAAGTCAACAACCTTCTTCGCGAACTTCAGTCAGGATTTCACTGCTAACACAGTTATTCATATGCTCTTTCACCTATGGAAAAATGCCTGTCAAATATGGCTACCAGTATTGCTATGGTTCTTATCCTCCTTGACTATAACAAGGCATTCAACTAATAAGACCGTTCTTTTCTGCTAGCAAAACTTTTCCATTTAAGTTTCTCTGATTCATATTCAAGTGTTTCTCCAGTTATCTCTGAAATCACTTTCAAAAAGTCGCTTTCGAAGACTCACCTGGATGTCAAACATTTTCCTCCCTCAGCGAAGTTAAAACTGTTGCACCACAGGGGTCCATAAGACGTTCTGTTTTCACTCTTCACCTGGTATACTACATGTAATTTCCAGCACTGCGATTACCACCTGTGTGCAGATGGCACCCGACATTTACATCAAATCAACCTGAATCCGCAATTAGTAATATGAACCTCGACAGAGAGTCTATTGGCTAAAAATTAATCCTTCTAAATGCTGTTACCTGTTAATTGGAACCAAACCAGCGTGAATTAAAATTTCTTAATTCTGCGACATGAATATTACGTCCTTTTTACTCTATTTTTACATCCATTGTTCACTATTATGCGGGAACGTGCAATTTAATTTGCATCGCCTCATCGCCTTTTATACAAGCTCCATACTTGTTAGCTATCACCGGTCGTGATGGTCGACATCATAGCAAATTACTGTCACAGTCGATGTTTTATCACAAAAGAGATAAGTGCTCACGGTTTGATATCAAGTCATTGTCGGTTATTGAGATTACATTTAGTCTTTTTATTACAATCGAGATTGTGAGATGAGACTTGTGATATAAGGTGGATATAATATTGTTATTTATAAACGTGGGATAATATAGTCGTATATAATAGTAGAGTATCTATTCTTGTCATTACGATAAGCCAATAATCCTGTCTCACTGATAAGTTGATCAACCCACGATGAATTATACAATATGCAAAATAAATTTAACGAAACGATATAAAATAGAAAAAACGATGAAATATGAGTATATTTAGAGTATATTGAGTAGTAAATAACTTATTGATGTGATGTAACTGTTTCCCTCCAAAGCTCATCCATGCTGTTTTCAATGACTATTTCAAAGATTTCTATTATTGGTTAAATTGTTTGTCGTGATTGTTTTGTCTTCATCTTTATACGATCGGTTGTTAAGCGAGGATAGAACTAAAGCCTCCTTCCCTCTAACTTTTTGGCAATAGGGTCAGATACAACTTGGGTTGTCGACTACAACGGGCGAGCCCGTC
Organism: Micropterix aruncella; assembly: GCA_944548615.1. Lineage (NCBI taxonomy): Eukaryota > Metazoa > Arthropoda > Insecta > Lepidoptera > Micropterigidae > Micropterix > Micropterix aruncella. The sequence goes on along the minus strand of OX155957.1, from coordinate 17,708,795 downwards.
ACCTCAGGAAGTTTTAACGATTAGTCGTTCTATCTCCCTGGAGTGAACGTAGAAGACTTGGGACAAAAACAGTCCACCATCTAGCTACGACACAAGCCCGTAAGAGGCCAACGCCTTAACCGCGAGATAGCCAGGGATGTCACCTGGCGGGCCGACACTCGCGCCCTTACTTCCAATTGTGACCAGATTACTCCGGTCTCTCGATTGGTTCCGAGTTCGAGGTCGCTTGCGCGGTCCTCTCCCTTACGAAGCGGTGAAACGGTGTATACCGAATCTATCGCGGACCACAGCGTCCTTTGCCCGGCTGTTCGCCCAGGATCGGATGGCCGAAGGTCGTTTCAAGAGCAGTCGCCATAAGGTCCGTAACCACCCCCGCTCTATAGGAAACAGTACTGCTTCCAGACTCCCCCGACTGTTAGTCAGAGTGGGAGTCATTGGGAGCTAACGGGCCCATGATGAGGTGGCCACGATGACCCATGTGTTCAGGGTCGGTCACACTCAGGGGTCAACACCCATCCGATGGCCTCCACGCATGGGGTGCGAACCTGGGTAGGACACTGGGTCAACCAGTCTCCCCTGGGAATCAAACCTCTGGCGCTCCTGGACGGTCTGCGCACCGAGCGGCGCAAGCCAATCAATTGTGCTCTCCGACTAACAGTCGGGGGAGTCTGGGAACTGTATTGTTTCCTATAGAGCGGCGGTGGTTGCCTACCTTACGGCGACTGCTCTTGAAATGACCATTGGCCATCCGATCCCGGTTCAGAGTCGGGCAAAGGACGCCTTGGTCCGCGACAGATTCGGTGCACACCGTTTCACCGCTTCGTAAGGGAGAGAACCGCGCAAGCGACCTCGAACTCGGAACCAATCGAGAGACCGGAGAAATCTGGTCACAATTGGAAGCAAGGGCGCGAGTGTCGGCTCGCCAGGTAACATACTGGCTATCTCGCGGTAAAGGCGTTGTCTTCTTGCGGGTTGTGGCGTAGCTAGACGTCGGATTTGTAATGTCCAAAGTCTTCTACGCTCACTGCACGGTCGATAGAACGAAGAATCGTTAAAACGTCCTGCGGTGACGGGTTCGCCCGTTGTGGTTGACATCTCAATATGTTAGTCAGAGTGCACAGTCGATTGGCTTACGCCGCACGGTGCGCAGACCGTCCAGGAGCGCCAGAAGTTTGATTCCCAGGGGAACTGACCAAGGCCAGAGTCCTACCCAGGCGCGCACTACATGCGTGGAGGCCGTCGGATGGGTGACCCGTGAGTGTGACCAACCCTGAACAGAATGGGTCTTTGTGTCCAACTCAGCAAGGGCCCATTAGGGTCAGATACAGTAAAACTTTTGACCTGGTAATAAAGTCCTGTTAGGTAATTCTGCGGTCTCCTGTTCTGTTCTTTAACTACTATTTTCAGAGATTGCCAGCATTTGTTTAATTCGAGGATTATTTCGTCTTCATCGTCACACAGTCAGGTGTTAAGCAAAGATCGAATTAAATCTTTCTTCTCTCTAACCTTTAACTCCGGCAATAATGTCAGATACAGCAATGCTTTTGACCTGATAATGGAGTCCAGTTGGGTCCTCCTGGTCTTTTCTTTGATTACTATTTCAGCATTTCATTTCAGAGTTTGCCAGCATTCGTTTAATTTATTGATTATTTCGCCTTCGTCTTCACACGGTCGGGTGTTATGCAAGGATCGAATTAAGGCCTCATTCTCTCTAATCTTTCATCGATAACTTCCGAGGCATTAAGGCACTTTTGAATTTATGGCTTTTTATAACTATATTTTATTTAATCAGCTTTTAATTTAATTTGTCAAACAGCGAATTACACTATGTCACTTCATGGTTTTGGAAAAAAAATGGAAGAACGACCTTATTGGAACTATTAAATCGGAGAATATCGCGGTTGTTTGACATGGTAAATAGGATAAAAAACGAAATAACCACGTAAAGTATGTAACACCCGACGTTTCGGCGACGTTGCAGCCGCCGCCGCCGCCGGAGACAACGGCGGCTGCAACGTCGCCGAAACGTCGGATATTACAAATTTCATGCGGTAAATTCGTTTTTTTTATCTTATTGGAACTGTTGAAAAGTAATTACAACTAATAATCCTGTGTTACTGATACGTTAATAAACCTAAGATGAATTATATAAGAGGAAATCCACATATTACGTAATCACGTTTTTGGGATTTTCGGACCCCCCTCCCTTCTCTCCCATGTCAACAGACGTAATCAGCGGCTTGACCCCCTTCCCCCCTCACAAGATTACATAATCAACCGAATTTGCGGAAAATGTGAAGAATCGTGAACCCAGCGTTTGTAAAGTGCTTTTAAAGATGTACTGTATTAATCCAGTCTTCAGACCGCAGCGCTTTCAGGAACAGGCCCGGGCGACTCAACCGCAGACGAGCACGTGGAGGGGGGGGGGGTATCTTCGGCGTGGCACTGCGGTATTTCCGTGCAGGTTTAGACCAAAAAATTGCGATGCGGTGACCAAAGTTGATTATGTAATTAGGACGGGCACCCCCCCCCCCCATACGTAATCAAGCGCAAGCCTCAGCTCCAACTCCCTTCCTCTCCCTCGGTAATTACGGTGGAGAGGATGGATGGATGGAATGGATGGCCCCTAATATATAATACATTTTTTTTACAAAAACTATATAAAAATAGAATAATCGATAAAATGTGAGTCTAACGTATTACAGTACAATAAATGTGAAGTACAATAAATGGCAATTGCTATGGTTCTTATCCTCCTTGACTATAACAAGGCGTTCAACTCATAAGACCGTTCCCTTCTGCTAGAAAAACTTCTCCATTTGGGTTTCTCTGATTCATTTTTAAGTAGTTCTCCGGCTATCTCTGAAATCGCTTTCAAAAAGTCGCTTTCAAAGACTCACCTGGATGTCAAACATTTTCCTCCCTCAGCGAAGTTAAAACTGGTGTACCACAGGGGTTCATAGGACGTTCTGTTTTCACTCTTCACCTGGGATACTACATCTAATTTCCAGCACTGCGATTACCACTTGTGTGCATATGACACCCGACATTTACTTCAAATAAACCCTCATGACCTGAATCCGCAATTACCAATATCAACCTTGACAGAGAGTCTATTTGCTTGTTCGAATATTAAATTAATCCTACTAATAGAGAAATAATAAAAGAAATAATAAAACGGAGTCATCAAAAAAAAAAAAACAAATCAAATCATTTTAACTGCAATGTTCTTCGAAGGTGACCTACTGTTAAAGAATCGTAGTTACGAACAGATAATCTAAACAGATAAACACTAATATCCAATTTACAATAAATAATGTTATGAACAGAAACTCTTAAGGTACGAGGGAGCAATTACTGTATTTAACACACAACAGCTTTCTCATCTCAACATGATTCAGCGTTTCTTGCGACAGTTTCATGTTCGGCTCTTACGCCCGCCGCACAAGCTCACACTCGCACTCGTTCACGATACCGCGCCGATTAGCACTGACATTGGTCGACAGCAGGTGCACCCGCATTTGCTCACACGTGCACGTACATCAGTGGCTCGCGTCGCCGCGTCGCAAATCGTGCAAGATGGACGCGATAGATTTAAGTTCTGAATCCGACAACGATAACGTATTATTAAGTAGATTACGGTTAATAAACAAAGTGTCTGGCAAGAAAATCTGGAAGAGCTCTTATATGTTCAAAAGAAAAACGCATGGAGAATTCACATTAACTTCCGAGTTTTCCGACGAAAAATTCAAGAATTACTTTAGATTATCTAGGGACGAATTTGAAGAAGTACATTCATTAATTGCTTCACATTTAGAAGATCAAGGATGTGGTGGTCATGAAAGAATTAGTACTTACTAAAGAAAAATTTGCTATTTTTTTAATTTGCGATTCGTTTCCAAATAGAATCTTTTAATTTTATTTTCATGTAGTCTGGGTGTTTTACGTCGTATAAACATTTTTTGCTTCGAACGGCTTCAATTAATTCTTCCTCCATGTTATTGTTTTCAAACACTGGCGGCACTGCCACTCGAAAACCGTGTCTCAGTTACCTAGGACCACTCGCACGTCTCGCCCGTATTCGCTCATGTACGTGTCTGAGTCGACACGTGAGACCAAATGCGGAGTTCGGTACTATTCCATACGTTTTATACGCCGCCACTCGCGCGCGGTCAGTGCAGGCCAATGCGAGTGTGAGCTTGTGCGGCGGGCGTTATACAGCGTGAACGGAACCTCAAACCTGCAAGAACATGGATAAAACGTACAATATTAGGACAAAAACAAAGCAATTGCCGTTTTACTTACTGGCTACTTTGAACTTGGATAACTTCGGGTTGAGTTGGAATTCAAATTCAAATTCAAATTAATTTAAATTCAAAGCATTTCAAAGCCATTTTTAAAACCAGTTATTGATTTGTATTTTCGGTTGTTTGTTATTTCTCAGATATGATGAAAAAACTGAATATTGCCATTATTTGCGAATATGAGGTTTTGTGTAGGTGTTATCATATTCTTGCGGTTTGGCATGATATGATTGAGAAGTTCACACAAATGTTTACTACCAAGAGCTGTAAATAACGCACAACCACACCCTTCACGGCAGATAGTCGCAAAGTTGCAGAAGTTGCGATTGAACGCTTTTATCATACTCGACAAACCTTGCTCTAACAGACTTTCACGACCCGGTGGCATAGTGGTTAGGTAGCCTGGTTTTTGTAAAGTTCAGGGTTCGATTTCCGGCTGGCTCACCATTTTCCGTTGGGGAAAAGTAGTGATAAATAAGATAAAAACGAAAATATCGCGTGAAGTTTGTAACACCCGATGTTTTGGCGATGTTGCAACCGCCGTTGTTCAGGGTAGACTGGGTAGACAGGGTACCTTTTTTAACCTATTTATAGTGTCAAACAACCGCGATAGTCTTCGATTTCATAGAAATGTTTATTTAATATTAGTAATGTACTATATATGTATTAAAAACTAGTAGAAAAAAATCTCTAATGAAATAACGCATTGAAGAAAATAAATATTAAAAATAAAGGGAAAACGACCAGATGATATCGATATAGGTAACGATAGTAAATAAAATACAAACGGAGCTGCCATGGAATTCACCGACCGGAGTCGGGCCCATCATAATACTATTTTTAAACTTCTGAGGGATGAGCTGTGGAATACGGACTAACGACCGGCTGTGGTAGGTTTAGGACAGCTGTCTTGCCACATGTGATAGTGCACCTTACCATCCATTCACTCCCCCTTCGAAGTCATAGAATTTAAGGTGCGGAAATCGCGGTTTTAGTTAATTTTTCTAGGAAAAAGTTGATTATTTTTCTGGAAAGACCAAGATCTTTAAACAGGTGAAACAGAGATTTGGCTGGCGGGCCACGAGCGCCAACTTCCACCGCGTGAAGGTGAACACTGAAGCCGTTCCGGGTGACGGCATTTGCGAGATCATGGTATTTATTTAATTTGTACTCGTGGTCTCTTGGGATATTTGATTCCCATGGGACAGTTTATTCTACAATAAGGGCCACCTTCCAAAATAGAGCGTAAAGAGTTTTATCTGGACGGAGGGCTGTACATCCGCGACTTTCAGGGAATGTATACTGCTTAGAGACCGAATCGACCTCCAGAATCCAATCTGAAGCTTTCTCGATTATTCAGAAAAGTTTTGTTGTTAAATGTTTTTTGCCTTTAGAGCCATCCCGCACAAACTGTATTGGGGATTCGGATGGTAATGTTAAAGCCTTGTTGGCACGAGCCACTGAGAGGCTAATTACCTCGTGAATAACAGCGAGAACTTTGCCATGGCGGTGAGTGTACCGTCCTTGATCTAAGGCCAACTCGAAGCCAGCTAGAATATGTCTAGCTGTGCATGGGGTTTGCTACAAGCGGGACATGAACTATCCTCGGCATAGCTTCAACGAGCGAGGTTACTGTGGCCTGGAAGTGTATGCTGAAAGGCATTCAAATAAAATTTCAGCATCTCTGGCGTCCAGTCATAGAGTGCATTGAAGGCGGAATGCAAAAGTCCGCAATTGTTGTCCAATCATTCTGGCATTGAAGGCCAATAGCATGAGCCATACTGTTGCTGTCGTAATCTCCCCGCAAAAGAGTCTTCTTCAAGTAAAACTCGGTTTCATTAAGTGAAAAAATGAAAGCTTTCCAGTAGAATCCTAATGGAACAAACATTAGTAAAATTAGCAAAGGACTAAGAACAAGAATAAAATGTAATATCGTGGTTTTGAAATACAAACTTGAATGATATTTATCCGTTATTCAACAAAATACCAAAAAATATGTGAATGTTTCTTGTCTGATTTGATTTTAGTGAAGCTTTTGACCTTATAATTACGTCCTGTTAGGTCATTCCGATTCTCTTCAAAGCTCCTGCTCTTTTCTTCAAAGACTAGTTCAGAGATTCCCAGAGAACTTTAATTTCGTCGATAGTATCAGATACATCTTGCGGTGTCGACTACAACGGGCGAGCCCGTCACCACAGGACGTTTTAACGATTAGTCGTTCTGTCGCCCTGCAGTGAACGTAGAAGACTTTGGACAGTACATTCTACGTCCAGCTACGTCACAACCCGTGAGAGTCCAACGCCTTACCGCGAGTGATCCAGGAATAAACCCGGCGGGCTCGAGATACTCGCGCCCTCACTTCCAATTGTGACCAGATTTCTCCGGTCTCTCGATTGGTTCCGAGTTCGAGGTCGCTTGCGCGGTCCTCTCCCTTACGAAGCGGTGAAACGGAGTGCACCGAATCTATCGCGGACCAAGGCGTCCTTTGCCCGACTCTGAACCGGGATCGGATGGCCAATGGTCATTTCAAGAGCAGTCGCCGTAAGGTAGACAACTACCCCCGCTCTATAGGAAACAATACAGTTCCCAGACTCCCCCGATTGTTAGTCGGAGAGCACAATCGATTGTCTTGCGCCGCTCGGTGCGCAGACCGTCCAGGAGCGCCAGAGGATTGATTCCCAGGGGAAACTGGTTGACCCAGTGTCCTACCCAGGCTCGCACCCCATGCGTGGAGGCCATCGGATGGGTGTTGACCCGTGAGTGTGACCGACCCTGAAACAGAATGGGTCTTCGTGGCCAACTCAGCAAGGGCCCATTAGCTGGTATCAGATACAGTATCAGATACAGTAAACTTTTGACCTGATAACGAAGTCTTTTTAGGCTGGTTTTCAAAGCTCCTGTGCTGTTCTCCGGTCAATATTTCACATATTGCCATCATTTCGTCTTCATTATTATTTCTCGTTCTCTCTAATCTTTCGTCGATAGCGTCAGAGGCACGGTACTTTCGTCATTTTGTATTTTTATGACTATATTTCTAAACTATGCCTCCACACGGTTTTAGAAAAAAAATGTTGGAAGATTGACCTTATTGAAACTGCTCACCACTTGATTTACAACACTCTGTACATCCCTAATGCACCTGTCAGTCCATCCGATCGGGTATAATACGCCGCCTCTAGAGGCCCTTTAAATTAATTAAGAAATTTCTTGGCCGCCGCATTACATCACAGTGCAACCCTAAAGTCTTTTTCTTTTGTCACGAAGCGAAACAAAGAAAATTTACGCTCCATTACATTAAGGCGAAGACACGAAAGCTTAAAAAATCACGAAGCGGGGATCATATAAAAAAATATTCAGCTATTTTTAATCAAGAATATAAATTTATAACGATTTAACAAGATGTCAGGGAGACTGTTATGGAGATTAAAAGAACCGCTTTATGCATTTTTTTTTACTTATGGAACTGGGGCCTCATGAAAAATATCTAAATTAAGAATTGTTTAGTACTAAAACCAGCCCGAGTTTAGGGAGGGGGGGGGGGGGGCGGCGGAAGGGGGGGGGGGGTCAAATCGGGTACCTGTCCTGGTGTCAAATTAACGGGGCGCCAATTTAATGTGTTTGAACTAATAATATATTAAAAATCATTAAAAACACAACTGCCGTTACAGAAAGTGGCCTATTGTATTTATAATTATTTTTATTACAGTTTTTTATGAAATATTTGTGGTTTTTGTATTTATCCACATAGACACATATATATTTCTAGAATATACATAATCAGACTTTGCATTTGACATTAAATACTATATATTTATGTTAATTTGGACACTTCGACATTTATACATCTACTTACTTGGTTAAGGTACCCTTTAGCACTCGAGATAATACAGTGATTCTAACAATACCCAATATTTCTAAATCGGTTCAAACTTTTAGAAGTTATGGTGGGATAAAGAAACGGAAAACATACATAGATGAAACCTGAACACATTACACTCCTTTTTTTATGGACTAAAAAACTTGTTTCACTAAATCATCCAGGTCGCGTTGTACTATCGATTGTTCATTTGATTTTGGAACGCATCCTAAGTTTATTTTTGAACGCGTGCACAGTATGTGTATATTCTCTGCCAGGGGACTTCCCGTAACATCTATAAAAATCCTTTCCATAGACAGAAAGGAACGGGGCTACATTAGCGTAGCCGAATAAACCCGAATGTCCAAACGTCAATAAATGACGGTCGATATTTATATGGATGATTAGGAGTGCGAGTAAATCGCGTTGGTTTCCTTTGTTAACCACTACTCTTTAAAATGTATAATTATTTTTATTATTAGTTGATGTCATATACTGCTATATCACTAATATTAAATGGTAATAGATCCATTTGCGGAAATGAAAGCTCGACGTGTAAAGCTGTAGCAATATTAGGGAGTACACTTTGCTGGGACCTGAAGGATTAAAGGTATCTGTCTGGCTTGTGTCGGTTAAAGGCAGGTAAAGTTAGAAATATGACATATTAAGAAACAAAATTGACATTAATCGTTCTTGCCCGTAGCCTTTCGTATGTGTTAGCGTTTCCGAGAAATTATTAAAGCAGTTTCTGCTCAGAGGGTTGATTCTTGAAAAAATAGCATGCTAAATTTGCTACTGACAAATTGAGAATTCCACATTTTTCAAGAATGGACCCCCAGGGTTTTAAAAAGAAGTATTTGTAAGTCTGTCTAATTTGATAGTCTCAGTGGATAAAATAATTTCCCCGCCCTATGAGGACAGAATGAGAATGCGGAGAGGGACAATTTAAACACGTGTAAAAGCCTTTATAAAGCGAAGAATTTGTGTGAAAAGGGTGAGCGAGGGAGAAGTAGATAGTGTTTCACAGCGGTGGACATCCCCGGGCGACTTGTCTTTGAAGCGCTGCTACGTGAGGACGTTAGTCACACGCGAAGGAGTGACCACCGCGACCAAGCGCTCACCGACCGTACAGACGGTCACGTCGCATTGCCATCGGGGCACTCCTTCAAACGCTTTTGACAGAAAACGTATAGACAGGCTATTCCATACACCAGTAAGTAGCTTATGCTCATAGGTATAGTCGACGAAATTTAAGTTGGCGTTTGGAATAATTTAATCACTATATATAATACTAGTGGAATATTGCCCGGCGATGCTCGGGTATCCGTTTCCTTAACCGATCCGACCAATCACCACGAAAGTTGGCATATATATGTATTTTTTCATGGAGAAGGTTTTTTATGATATCCTCTCTGTTGTAACTCGCCACTATATGGCGCTGCAGAAAATCAATTTCTTTAGCGCTCAACCGATCGCCATGAATATTGGTATACGTAGACATTTGAGAAGGTATAATATTTTCGCACTATTTACTTTATTATAACTCGCCACCAGATAGCGCTGCAGCACATCAACTTCTATACCGCTCAACCGATCGCCATGAAAATTGGTATATATTGGTATTTGTGCGCGGATACAGTTTACGCTCTAATCACTTTGTTGCAAATCGCCACTAGATGGCTTTGCAGCACATTAAAAATTATACCGTTCAAGCCATAGCCATGAACATTATATAACTGCGAAATAAGAAGTTGAAAAGGACCAATGAACCGATGTGATTTTTTTGAATAGAGATAGCTGAAGATACGGCGAGTAACATAGGCTACTGGGTATGAGGGGGTGGGGGGAAGAGGAGGTAAGAGTGGGAGGGGAAAGAAGCTGATACCATTTGTGTGATTAAACCCCTGTGTGTTTTTACTTTTTATTTTTATATTTTTTATATTATCATTCATTTGATTATATTCTGATTATACTTTGATTATATTCTGGACTATTGTCGTCGATTTGTTAAATACGTTTTTTTGTAGGTATATTTTTGACTATTATCGAAGAGTTTTATATCTTATGTAAATATATTTAAAATTACTTTTAACACTATATTAATCATTTTTATGATATTTGTTTTTAATTTGATTTAGTAACTAAGGTAATTTTATTACAATTAACAACGATAATGTTTAATAGATCTTTCAAGATGATAATAATTCAAACAAATTGTCTATCCTCAGAATAGGCGGTAGCCTAGTTAGTTTTTTACTATTGTAAATTATAATTAAACGATTTAATATTATTATATTATAATTAAGATCAAAGGGAAAATATACACGACAGCCATTAAACATGCTGTCTTGTATGAATCAGAATGTTGCGCGACTAACAAAGAACGTCTTAATAAACTACATACAACAGAAATGCTTATGCTACGCTGGTCAGCGCTTGTCACACTATTAGACAAAATTCGAAATGGGTACACAAGGGGAAGTTTTAAAGTCGCTTCGATAATTGATAAAGTCAAAGAAAGATGCTTACTGTGGTACGGTCTCGTCCAGCGACGCCCAGATGATCACATGATGAAGCTTGCCCTAGACCTGCCAACGACGAAACGTGCTCGTGGAAGACCATCCGCCACCTGGTTGACGACGGTCGAAAAAGACCTGAGAGAAGCTCAACTCGACGCCGAAACTGCACAAGATCGTGCTCAGTGGAGGAGAAGGACAAGGAAGGCCGACCCCAAATAAATAGGATAGGTTCTAGGAAGAAGAAGAAGAATGTAAATTATAGCTATTTAATATTTGAAATTGATTTTGAATGGCTAAAAGCAATCCAATCGCGAGAGTATTCGTTTTAGAGCTGCTGTCCTTGTCCTCTTAGCGAAGGTTTGTTGTTAACCTTTATGTATCTTCTTTATTCTCTGTTACTTAACTTAAACAACATAATATAGTTAGCTAATAAAATATATGTCATTTTAGTAGTTCAGTCCAGGATATTCTGTAGATAAATGAATGGACCTATCCTCCACCATCTTAATTGAGCTGCGCTTTACCCGCTCAGATTTCAAACTCACTCTTCAAAGGCTCCTTTCTGCGGCAAATAAAGGCGACAGTGTTCCCTTAGGATATGATGGTTTTGGATGTATGCGCTGTAATGGTTGAGGTGGTGTTTGTACCTGCATGCTGAAGTCTCAATTGTAGCTTAGGAAATTGATATACTAAGCTGCACTATGAAAGAGCTCAGCTCTTTTTCGAAGACGAAATATCGCTACAGAATATTCCCCTAAAACAGACTTTTGGGGTAGTTAATTTACTCATCTTTCTGCGTTTACCATTGCAAATTAGCATCTATATATATAATTTTTGTTTGCAAATTAGCATCTATATATATAATTTTATTTTAAATAAAAACATCATCCTATAAACGGATTTCTTTACAAACCTTATCAAATATAATATATATATATATATATATATATATATATATATATATATATATATATATATATATATATATATATATATATATATATATATATATATATATATATATATATATATATATATATATATATATATATATATATATATATATATATATATATATATATATATATATATATATATATATATATATATATATATATATAGCCATAGAAATTGGGTATACTCAACCTTAGTAATTTCAGTGACCATTATATGGGAACGACTGGAGAGAGAAACTTATTAATGCGATCACATTAAAGGATAACCCATTTCGTGAACCATGTATCACTTCTGCACGGGGTCAATTACTCACTTCACAGGGCTTCAGGGTGTACGTCGCTTCATATGTATTAATGACGAGTCGTCCGTTCAATGCCATATTGTAAAATTCTGATAACATGCAATCTATTATATCGTTAATGTATGCAAGAAAAAAAAATGGTCGCAGAATGCAGCCTTGCAGAACTCTTTTCTTAATCGGTTGGTGTCTGCTTTTTAAGACCTCTGTTGCTTATGGACGAATTCCAAATTTGTAATCCCATACTGTAACGAAAATCTTTAGTTACTTTAATTTCAAAATGGAATAGTATAAAATAGTACCTTTTACAAACAGTACTGCAAATTAGGATTAGCGTGTGTCGCCTAACCACGTTGATACCTGTATTTAGGGGGACAATCCGAAGATATGTACCTATCACTACAGACAGCAATCAAGACAGTAATAATAATATTACCGGGTGATTTTTTAAGAGGTAGAAAACTTTAAATTGGCAATATTGTTTTCTGTGAAAACCGATTTGACAGTTCTAGGTTGTTTTCAGGTTAGTTTGTTTTAGCAATTCATCATGAATAGACTCACGCCGGAGCAACGTTTGCAAATTGTTCGATTTTATTATGAAAATAAGGTTCGATTCGAGAAGCTCATGGGGCATTACGTGCATTTTATGATGCATATAATCTTCCATAAGAGCGGTTAATTCGAAAAACTTTGGATCGTTTTCGCAATATGTTTAAACAACCATAGGCATTCCGTAAGATGTCGTACAATCTAAAACAAGCGATTGATGGTGTGCAGCGTAATGTTGATGATGATCCCAATGTGTCATTTCATCATCGGGCTCAAGAATTAAACTTGTGTCCATCTACTTTATGGAAAATCTTGTGTAAAGAGTTTGGTTTTCATGCTTACAAGATTCAATTTGTACAGGAATTGAAGCCACGCGATCATCGATTTGGTGCATGGGCTGAAGGAAATATTGGTATCAAACCAAATTTTTATTTCAAAATTTTGTTCAGTGATGAAGCACTCTTTGGTTAAATGGCTTTGTCAATAAACAGAATTGCCGTATTTAAAGCAATGATAACCAATAAGCCATCGTGGAAACACCATTACATCCATAAAAGACCATTTCACTCAAAAATTCAACGGTGAGCAGTACAGAGACATAATTATTATCTTTTTCGCGCCTCAATTCGAAGGTATTAATGTTACAGATAAGTGGTTTCAGCAGGACGGCGCCACATGCCACACAGCGCGCGATACTATTTAATTTACTGAAAGAAACACTTGAAGAACGATTGATTTCACGAAATAGACCTGTTCACTGGCCACCTCGTTCGTGGGATTTGACGCCATTAGATTTTTTCTCTGGCGATATGTAAAGTCGTATGTATACGCCGACCAGAAATAATTGAGCACTTGGAACCCAACTTTCGATGCGTATTACCGCAAAGTATGTGTGAAAATTGGATCTCCAGACTACCACATGCCCGAAATCATATTCAAACATTAAGGCCATAAAACTATATGTCAAAGAAAGCCAGTTTCATGGATATTAAATAGATTTTTCTGTGTTTTATTTCAATTTAAAATTCTCCGCCTCTAAAACACACCTTTAAATAAATTATAATGACAGATACCTAATATACTAGCATACAAACTAAATGTAATATATTATACACCGATATATGTATTTTTGATTATTCGATAGATAAACCTACCCTTATTACGATAAATTGCCAATTTTTGAAACAAGGTTATCTGCTACATTTATTCCTTCGTTGAAGAGCCATTTTCATTGGGGGCATAAAGATTTTATATTGGCTGGAATATAGTAATAGTTTCGCGGAGCTATGAATGCATAATGGAATTGGCCAAATATGGCAGCTATGAGGGATAAGTATTCGTTATGAATAGCATTATGCACTTTTAAATAAAGCTGTCTGAGAGAGACTACCTCAGTCTTGAAATAGTTAGTCTGTAGAGTAACTCATCCTCTTATATGTCGTTTTATCGAAGCCGCTATTTTTAGTCCAACGATTCGACAAATAAAATAGATGAATTCTGAAAATGCACGTATCTAGAGAATAACTTGCTCTTTTTATTGATATAACAGCTAATTATAATTTAACAAAAAGAGGAGTAGGATAACATAGAGCCAATTAAAGTTTTCGCGTTTAAGTAACGTTGTAGAAACATATGTGACCTTTCAATTAAAGCTATCGATTAAAAATACATCAAAAATTATTCAACAATTAATGCTAAAGAATTCACTGTTCAGCTGCTGCCTAGTTGAGTTAATACTCGTACAGAATAGATCAAAGTCAAAGCGTTTAATCAAATCATTGAAATTGGCACTTGTTCGCCACAGAAAGGCATTTTGCCTATAGTTGGTACCAGCATGAGGAACATGAAGAGCAGGGTTAAATCTATTGAGTTTGGAAGGAACACGGAGATTAATTTTATTTAGTAAGTAGCATTGTGAGTGATAAATGAATTATTAAATATAAATCAATAGAATCCAACGATTCGACAAATAAAATGGATGAATTCTGAAAATGCACGTATCTAGAATAACTTGCTCTTTTTATTGATATATAAATAAAAAAAAATACGTGTGGCACTCGGGGACTGCCCAGGTAAAGCTATTGCATAGCATTTTTAAAAACCTATGCAATTATAATTATTTATTTATTTTATTTTTTTCTGATATCAGACAACTGCGCTCTATCGGAAAACGTTGAAATTATTCATAATCATTTGCGGCTGCGGAAGCAAATGATTCGGAATTATAATTTAAACGTCTTCCGATAGAGCGCCGCGCACGAATTTTTTATTCGATGAAGCAAAAAAACGGATTATTCGAAAAAAATCGTAGATAAAAAGATAAATAAAATTATCTTTAAAATGGTGCAGGTTTCATAATAATACGCCAGATAGTGTTTGCGTAGTAGTCGTTTTTGTGTTCGGTTAGACCTAATTTCACAAATTAATTACACTGTGTCATATAAACAAAATCTAAAATATTCAATGTTAAGAGTATTAGGAGAATGTTCTTGTTTAACATATATTTTTTTCGAATCGTAAGCAGTACTCGTTTAGACGTAATTATCAGTTTAAAATCAATAATTTTCGTTAAGAAATTTCTTCATTCGGTCGCCGCGCTGGCCTGCCCGCGATAAAAGCTATGCAATAGCTTAAAAACAAATCTAATGTTAACCATTTAGCAAAATAAGAAAGTTAACTGAAAGTGGTTGAAGTATCCGGTCCTTTCCCTACATCAGAAAACAGAGTACAAATACAATTTAGCGCATACATCCTTCCATTCATCCTTCCCTGCTCCGAAAGAGATCGCTTCTCTGTCGGTCACGTACTTACCCGGGTCGGCTGAGCATCGATTCGGTTACGTGTTACGTTTCGCGGCGGTCGCTACGTGTACGGACAATGCAACGCTTTGTGGCCGGTCGGGTCTCTACCACGAAAACGTCTCTCTTCCCCCACTCCACCCCCAGGATGACTGTCCACTGTCCACAATAAAAGCTCTTGTTTCAAACGATATCAGATAAGAGTGGATTGGATTTCGACGCTTTCCGCTGCTCTCCTTTTGTTCTCCTCGTTCGGTCGTGGTCAAGCCGATTTTGGACGATCGACCGTCAGCTCTGTTGTTGTTGCACTTCGTATTGTTCTAAGATCAAGTACGAGATTCAATCTGTAAGCAGTAATTGATCAGTTACTTAGTATAATAGGCACGACCGAAAATAGAAATTGGTTATCGATGGCAGGGTTGCTAAATCAATATACCACTAACTTCCAATATGTAAAAAATAGGAAAAAAGCCAGTTCATAACAGTTGCTATGAATGAAACTGGATTGAATTTTATCAACCGATCGAAAACAACGAACTGTGAGAGAAAACGATCGCGTAGAATCGCTTGAGACATATTACCACCAATCAAAATGTCGGTTTGATCGTTGGAAGGATGAAATTGTATGCGCGTATAATCACATTTACACTCAAGCACCTATATGAATGTAGGAAATCGTTGGAACGGGCGAACATCGCATACGACGACGCAGGTAAAAATAAGCGTCTCAGCGACACTTTCGTATATTATTGACGGCGCTGCGCAGCGACCCTCTGCTGACTGACTGATCGACTTTGCTGGCTGAGTAGTATGCTGAGCTCCTCTTCCTTTGTCGAACGCGGACAAACGTTGCCAATCTTTAATTTTGACGATCCTCTCAAAGGATTGATATATTATAATCGCTGTATGTAAAAGTTGGCAATATGACTATCTAAGCTGTCGATGGCGCGGCCTCAGCATATACAAGTATCTATTATATACTCTTTTTCTTACACTGAGTAAAATATAACGATGTAATACACGGAAGTACGCATGTTTCAACAAGTATTACGTATATAACTCGGACTGTGGTCGATACGTAAGAATTATCATGACGCGTAATGGTGTTGGCATGACGGTAGCTACCGTGCTCTAATGTTAAAACATAATGTTATTTCATTACGTCGAGGCCTTGGGATCTTGCCTCTAACACGACAGCGTGTAATAGTTTACGTACGGTTATATTCGGACACATGAATCATGTTGAAACTACAGTATACTGTTATTTCCGTATTAACCGTACGAAAAATATTGATGTATATTATCGAGTAATGGAGTTTTAACAAAGTTTATTGTGTGTAATTCAACAAAATTACGATAGAAACATCATTATTCTGTATAAAACCAATATTATTCTCAGTGTATACATATCCATTTTATTATACTAAAAAGAGAAGGCGTCCTTAATCGTAAAACATTCCCCGTTGTGAAATTTGGATTTTTGCTGTTGACGGTTTCATACATTTCAGTTCCGGAATTCGTCATTTGGCAATGTCAATCTTTCAGCAGGGTATAACGCAGGATCTATTTATATCGTTCATGCATCCACGCTCGTTATTTACTAAGAAAAAGGATGACATGACGTTAATTTGCTAATAGCTATTTAATTAAGAAATAAATACTAATGAAATTTAGATGATTGTCGACCTTCAGCTAATCCGGATTTTTATTTCATGTGATTTATTTATGATACGTCCTAAAATAATCGACTTTTGTTGATGAAATAAATCACTCGCTTTGCTTATTATTTATATATAAGGGTTATCAAATACGACTCTCGATGACCTCAATTTCGATAACGAGATTTCTATTGTTTATGGTCTAATAGAAAAATATATAATTCATATTATGAAAGAGACAAAAATTTCGAATTTCTAGTAATGGTTTAAAGAAAATTTAAAGATTAGGACTTGGAAAGGTATTCAAAATTTATAAGGCGTATTAAAGATATAACAAATTTAATACCGACGACTTTAAATAATCTCGAATACAAAGCGATCAATCAAGACAATAGAATGCTCAGTTGTTTTTCTAATAAAACAGTCTCATCAATCGATCAGTTAGAAAATTTTGTACCATGGTTTAATTTTTTTTTTTATTTTTAATTTTTTTTTTAGTAACATATCTAGTAAAAAATTTATGTCATAATTGATTAAGATGTTAGCAAGAAATTGATGCGACATTATTTCTAATGATTGACACAGTCGCCTAACTAGGCCTAGGCCTGTTCTAAGGCAGACTTTTAATGACGATATTAAGTGTGCACTCTCAACTTAAACTATAGTTAGTACTTATTTTTAAATCGACAAATATAAAACTACAAATATTTACGCATATACAAATATGAATAGATACTTATATACATCTATAGATAAAATATATATCCATATATACACACATACACATACATATATTTATACGAAAATAATAATAAAACCAAAATAAATAAAATAAAAACTAAAATAATATAGATATATAAATCAATTACATATTGATATAACGCTCACATACCTATAATAGTCATTTAAAATTATCATGATAATTTATTATATGATATAATTATCCTGTAATCATGTATCAATAATAATTATCATGATAATTTAATAAATTAAATTATTAATATATTTTTAACCTAAAATTTGTTGATTCATTTATTTCTATTCAATTTCCGAAGGAAGACACCGAACGCAACCGTTCTGTATTGATTATCATATTATAAAATGAATACCTGTCTAATTTGAAGATTAACATTTTAGTCACTTCTATAATCGAAAATAGGTTCTCATACTGCATACATTTGCGGGATCTTAATGGCGATGCCGCCTTACGTCTCGTATCGTTGCCATTTGCATGCGATAAGGTGTTATCGTATTAATTACAGCGACGGATCGGTAATATCGTAGTTTTTCCAGTCGGTAATGAGACAGGCGCCACGATAAACGTACTCGGCGATATCACGCTCGGGCAGAGTCTGTCGCAGCGATTCCGCGTGGGCTACGCGCGTTGATGTCTTTTAGATACGATACAATACTTTTACGGAATATGCAGTCTGCTCCGGTGAATGATGTAACAGGAATGGGGATTTACGCATTTATATCGCATGTCGGAATACAACGTCACGTAATATAATAACCCAAGCCGCAGAAAATGTGATACAAGAACAGCCACGTAATATGTGATATTATTATTTATCATTGCTATTATATATTATTATTATTATTAAAAAAAAAGTATTAGAAACAAATGTCATAAATCAAGTCTCGCGAGTCAAAAACCTGAAGATGAAGGTCTTATTTTAAACAAGTGGACTATGATTGGTGCATCGCCTTATGGGTTTACTAATGACTGTTGTACAAATAAAATATCCGTACAAGGACAAAACTATTAGTATGTACCTACTATAATAATGGAAAATTAGGCAAGAAATATTATGCCCAGATACAAACACATATTCACATTTCCGGGAAAAGAAAGGATCTATTTCGTATTGCACACGTGGACTTTGAAACCTTGAAGAATGTAGATATGCATGAAGTACTATACGATAAAGTCTATTGTGACAATCTTGTTGAAAAATGTGTAATGTTTCGAAAGGATCACATAGATCCAACCTCTTCTTAGCTTTTATTAATTTTTTTTCGCATTTTGACATCCCTT
This sequence comes from Micropterix aruncella, assembly GCA_944548615.1. Lineage (NCBI taxonomy): Eukaryota > Metazoa > Arthropoda > Insecta > Lepidoptera > Micropterigidae > Micropterix > Micropterix aruncella. Next base: position 17,689,818 of record OX155957.1, on the reverse strand, counting down.
GAAACAAGAAAAACAACTTTTTCGATTCATTGGTTGTTGTGGTTTTACATTTTGGCACAAAACACAGTTTTCTACTATTTGGAATAGACATTTCAAAAGATATTAGCGTAATCTTCTAATGAAACCTTGTAAACCATACGGTGGCGCGCGACGGACTGAGCTAGTGTTGAACTATGACGTCACACGCAGCGAGCCGCCGGCGGAAGAAACTAGCGTTGCACATCTATATTAAAAATTCCATATCTCGAAAACTAATTGACGTATCGAAATAATTTTTTCACACAGTTTTTTTATATTTAGAAGACATTACGGAGAGCTAAAAATAAAAATTAGGGAACATTCTCCATTATGTACAAGGAAGTAAAAACAAATAGGTATTGTAAATCAAGCTAGTTAAATTAGGTAAAATAGGTAATATACCTACAGGTATTGTTATTTTAATTTTTAATATTTTCGTTGACTTTTTATTACTATTATTATTTTTGGTTATTATTGTTTAATATGATTATTTATTTACTTTATTCCATATTTAATATTTCCGGTTTTGTTTATTAGTTTTGATTTGTAAGGGTTACGGTAATGTATATTTACATTATTTTTTCTCTTCTTTTTTTAATTGCCTAATATATGTAAATACAAATCTAGAGAGCTCGCTGCCCTGTAACAAGTCCTGATTCTTAGTTGGGCAGCAGCAGTACTTACATTCTAATGATCATATCGGCCTTTTTCAATTGTTTTTTTTTATTTTAATAATTTTTAATACTTATTAAATATTGATATGAATATAAGCGATGCATATTTATTGTAAATGCGTTGTAAAATTAGTTAAATAAATAAAAAAATAAATTGAAAAGACACTAGCCTTAGTAGGAAACTGTGAATCGTAATTCGTATTTTTTTATGTATTAAGAAATTGATTAAAAATAAACCATCACAGGAAAAATTCATATAATATGAAAACATTAATCCTTTGAAAAACAAACTACTTAATGATTTAAAATATGTTTTTAAAAAAGTTTAATAAAATATGGAACACATTTGAACCCTTTAAATATACTCACTTTATCAACCGCTAAAGTAAAAATGTCAAAATTGTCAAAATAATTCCTCCAAAAGCTTTCCAGACCTTTTCAGAATCTTTTTATTATACTGTTTGTAACCTAATATGTAACGCAATGTAGTACTAATTTCAATGAAATACCATGAGCAACAAATAAAACAAGTTCCATCTTTCCCTGTATGTGAGATCGCTCTGGAAATGAAAAGCACATTGTAGTCGAACAATTCAAAACTGAATTTCATGATGTAACCGTTGCGTTGCCGTGTATTAAATCTTTATATTTATTTGAAACGTGTTTTTCCTGTAGCCGCCATATTGAGAGAATGGCTGAGTGTAAAATGTTGGTTGAGGTGTTTAAAAAAGCTCTCGGTCTGTAGATATGTCATCAAAAGACAAAAATAAAGAAAGTCATCAGAATAGAGAAAAAAAAAACTTGTTTTTCTTGTAAGCGAGAGCGGCTAAGTGGATTTTTTTATTGAAGAGAACGGCTAGGTGTATGTAATTTGTTTTGTTTCAATTAGTTTCTGAGTAGTTTCTGTTGACTCAGCTATGATATAGATTAAGAGTCTCTCGACACTCGCCACTATTTACCCTTTATACACGACCGCCCAACTAAAAAGGAGTGTAATAACTTTAGGGTCCTTCTATGTATGTTTTTCGTTTCTTTATTCAACTATAGCTTCTAAACGCTTGAACCAAATTAGAAGTGCGTGGTTTTGTTAGAATCATTATGTCATCTCGAGTTTACGTTAACTGTCCAAATATCAAGTCAGTGGTGGTCTAAATGTCCAAATGTCAATACATTACTGTAAATAAATCGCGTTTAGTGTCAAATTAAATGTTAGCTTCAGAACATTCTGGAAATATTCATCTATATATATGGATCAACCACAAATATTAAAAAAGAAACCATAGTAAAAATAATCATAAATGCTATAGTCAGGTTTTTTATTCTTTTCAATATATTTACTTGTTATCTAGCATTAAAACAAAAATCATTCTAGCTATTATTTGCCGATGCGAAAGAAGAAGATTTTATTATCTGTATTCGTATTTCATATTTGATAACACATATAAATTTAAAAGCAAGAGAGTAAAAATCCAGCCATGCCATGTTTTAGACCCTTGGCGATATATGTGAAAAAGGTCCATAAGTCTTAACGAGTTTTAACGAGAAGATCAATAATAGGTACAAGAAATAATCAAAACAACAGGAATCGAAAAAATAGAGATTCACATCTGTTGGTCAATAAAATATTTCAGACTAGTTCAGCCACAAAAATATGGTTTATTTTCTTCTTTGTCTATATTTACTAATAGGTTTAATAGTACTTTCACCCTGTGATTCCGTAATACTGACAGTAGAACAGTGTGATAGTAATGAAAGGTGAATTCAGTAGCATATTTTTATGTGAGAAACCTGAAGAGTTAAGTTAGACGAACAACATTGTTTGATTCTATAGCTTGAAACCAAAACGCAATTATAAACAACTAGAAAATTGAAGCAAGAATAGGGATTAAAAATCATTTTTGACGAAACCAAGACTCTAAATACGTATTTATTTATTTATTTATTTATTTCATGTTTCATATCTTATATTTGAACTAAGATTACACTGGGAAAAAAATATGACTTAAATTACAATATAGCGAAAAATTCATTCATGCCAATCCCATGCAATCCGAGACACGTCATCATCCATTTAACTAGGCTAACACCTGTACCTAGATGTGCGATTTACGATTTATTTTAAATTGCGAGCTGTCATTTGACACTGAGCTAATATTAAAAAGTAATATTATGTAAAGTTTAAATTTAAAAATACACAATAATTTTACTATATATTAAAATTAAATATAGATATAATATTGACGCCTTCCATAAATGTCATATTTTAAACAAATCGGTTTACGTCAGTTCTTTCTCTGTTTCGGAACGCCTTAATTTCAAAATCCGTTTATTATTTTGAAAATATCAGTATTATCTAATATTTTAACAGGTTCTTCAAGTTTGGCATACCACTGGTGAGTAACAGGATTTGAATCAGAATTAAATATGGCTAACAACTTATGTCAAAAAAGCTACTCCCTTATCAGTTACGTGTCCAGTAAAATAGCTAGTCTGGGAGGTAAATATGTAGATAATTTATGTAGGCATCTATTTAGAAAATATGACTATATTTAAAAGGCTCTTCGCTAAGCCGCTTTCGACGGGAGCGGAAGAATTTTTTCTCGTTTTACCCTTTTTTCTCGCAATAAACTGCTAATGGATCTGCCTTCATACAGGCCTAAATTAATCTTATTTTAGTTCATGCATTTTAATACTTTAAGAGTTCCATCATTTATATCTGCGTTTATATGGACATACCCTTCTCGAATTATAAATGTATATTGTCTAGCTGTGATAAGATGAACATAGTTTTTTTTTATTTTCGGTATTTATTTGACGGGAACTTAAAGGTTGTATCTAGGTGATCTAAACATCCCATAAAATCACAAACCCTAATATTAATGTCCTTGACATTTTTTTAAAACCCACTCTATACTGGTCCCTTTATTTTCCAGTTGTTAAAGGTAGGTGCATCTTATATTAGACCAAATTACAGAATCGATGGTCGAATACTTTTTCGTATAGATTTTTGTAGGCATTTAATCTAATGTAGAATATGTTATCCAAATTGTACCAAATTGCCGACATAAAACACATCTTCAATGCTGCACTGTCGTTGCAATATAATGAAAACAACAGAGCGAACATGTAACAAATATTAATATATAATATAAATACCTATATCCTATCCCTATACTATTCTCTATTATTTTTGATTGCAATGATTACTTTGCGGCTAAAAGTAATGTAGTTCAATAATAGTTTAATTTAATTTAATAATTTTTTTATGAATTAACGTTTGAGCAATGTAAGATACTGTTGTAGGAAACACTTATTGGGCTGTTAAAATATTGTATGAATAATTCTTGTAATAATAATTATGAAAGCGCTGTATGTATCCCAAAGAAAAATAAATAAATAAATACAAAAATAAATAAGTTACTTATGCGTCGAATAAATAAAATAATCAAAAAGAAAATAGCAATTAAATAAAATTAATTTATTTTATGAACTATTCTGTTAATTATGTTATATTGTAACATTGCAACACTCGCATAATCATAATTATGTTCGTTAAAAAACTCATCGATAGCGAACTGTCAAACGTATATACATACCTATATAGGTTATGAATTAATTTTTGAATAAAAATATTTTTTAAGATAAAAGACAAAATAAAGTGATCATGGAAACCCATACAAATAACGTGCAAGATGCACAGAAAAGTGACTTTTGTTGCACCAGGATAAATAATAATATATAAGCAGTAAAATTTACTCCAATGAAAGTGACGGTCAAGCTCTGACTCTGGCATATCATCAACCTTAATTCAAAATACGTGCTCTACCCACCATCCCAAATGTCACAAAGCGTCACGTCCAGCGCATCGGTTCAACTGATCCCTTCCCACGCTAAAGCACAAACGAATCTATCTTAATGGGCGCAGGAACGCCAGGCGAAACCTACCGACAAATAAATGTTCCTATCTGTAATAGTGATGAAATATATGCCATTGAAAGGTAATTTGAGGTAGATCGACTGTTAGTCAGGTCAAACTAGTCGAAAAAAGCGGTTTCACAAGCCAACGGTCGAGTACCTAATGCTTATTTTTGGAAAGGTTATATAGTTTGGGTTTCCTAATCACAATATAGATAGTTGAAATATGGCGCATTAGTTACCCTTCGAAACTACATGGCGGTGCAAGTGATGGTATTATGGTGAAGTCGAAAACCATATACTCGTATTTATTGAGTTTCCGACCTCCTCTTACCATCATTCGCACCACTACCTCGGAAGTTGGCGACCAAAATCAGTTGTTCACATTGGTCCGAGTGTGTTTTTTTGTGAACTAAAATCGAAATTAGTTCATACGAGCGAGACAAGACAATACGTTAGAGAGGAATATGAATGCTGGATAACCATTATTACACTTTTTTCAGTTATTCCATGACTTAATGAGAGAGAATTAAGTGAAAAGAGCGAGAGAGAATTATTCCAATTTATTCCAAGAATAAATGATATAAGGATATAAGATTGGAAAATATCCGCACTTCTTGAAATATAGTAACAATTAAAATATATAAATATTTTTTCTTCAATATAAGGATATTAAAAATAATTATGCAGATTAAAAATAGCTACATTTATTTTCAAGCAACTTTTCTAACAATCAAGTTGGACTACGTTCGCATAATCTATTTATTTATTTATTTATAACGTACAAGAACAAAGAAATACAAGGACATGCATACTGTTGTACATGAGGAATAATTAAGAACAAACATTATAATAGCGAAAAACATAGCTCTATGGATATAAATATGCTAGCATATCCGAATGAGGCGAAATCGCACAACCAACTAGACCTAGAAGGTCTGTCTCTGGCTGTGCTGTGTTATACCAACTGTATTTTTGTAACTCGCGAACTGACGAAGGTGATCAATTTTAAATATTTCTAAATCTAACAAATGTGTTGTTTACACAAATTAAAGTAAAATTTAAAGTAGAAAAAAATAAATATATATGTATGCAATTAAGGGCTAAAAATAAAGTAAACTTTACATTATATACAATAAATTTAAGTGGAAAATAAGTAATAATATATACAAATATATGAATAAACACTACATTCTAGTATATATGTTTAAGAAAATGATATGTAATATTGCACAATTTTACAAATACATATTTTTTTAAATATTCACCCTACAGTATTAATAAGGTCTTTAGTTTTTGAACGCCCAATATCTAGAAGCCAGTTTTTTACTTTACCTTTAAAAGTTACATAATTTTTCACGTTTTTCGTGGTTTCACATAGTGAGTTATAAACTTTCGGGGCGATAAAAAAACATTGTCTTCGGGCAAATGTGCTTTTAACCTTTGGAATTGTGAAAAATTCCTTACCAGCATTTCTCGTTAAGTACAATTGTTGACTTCTTGCTCTGTACTCTTTAGTTTTGTGAAAGCTTACAAGGCACTGCTTAATAAATAGCTGGCAGATATCCAAAACCTTAAACTCCGCAAAGAGCTGGTTTGAACTGTACCGAGGAGGCTTTTTGTTTATGACTCTTATTAGTAACTTTTGTGCTTTTAATAGTCGGTCCATTGTTGTTTTAGTACATGAGCCCCACGCTATAATTCCATGCACCCATATACTTTGACGAAGAGCCATATACACCATTCGCAGTGTTTCTTTACTCAGTACATTCCTAAGTTCGCGGAACACGTACAGTAATTTCCTTGTTCGCGCCGTAAGCGATTTTATTTGGAATTCCCAATTTAGTTTGGAATCTATTTCTATGCCTAAATATCTAATTTTTTTTTCAATGTTTATATGCTCACATTTGCAATTATTCTGGGTTGAAGATACACTGCAGTTAAATTGGTGAATTTTTAAGGGTAATACGTTGGAGGTTAGGTTGGGTCTGAGTGAAAATGCTAGGTACTTCGTCTTTGAGATATTGAGTGTCAATATATGTCGATCAAGCCATGTTTTAATACTGTTCAGGGAGCATTGCGCGTCTGTAAACGCTTCATCCCAAGTATCTGCCTCAATTATGACAGCGGTGTCATCTGCAAATGAGATTATGGCTCCTTTACCTTCAAGTGTCATATCACATAAGTCATAGTCCAAGCACTTTAATGAATGTTATTAAAGTGCTTGGACTATCATAAACCCAAAAAGTTTGAATAAGTAGTTGGACCGCGTGCGAAAACTTAGCTTCGGACCAAAATAACTCCCAGGTACTTGATTTTAGTAACTTGTTAGTGATTTTAGTAGTCGTTAGTAATTTAAGTAGTCGTTAACACACGTCCAGCGAGAGAGAAATAATACATACGGTATGCAAACAACATTGTTTACGTCATCATTGAATAATTGTTACTATTAAAATGCAGGCCCTTACCATGAAGTCGGGGTGCTAGTCAATAAATCATAGAGAAAAAAGATAATTAATAAAGAAAAAGATAATCCTAGAAGCAACAAATAAAATGATAAGAAAGTTTAATAGTCAGGTTAAACATGAGGAGGCGTTAAATGGGGAATAATGAAAAAAATAACGTCATCTACATTTACGTCAAAAGATTTACCTACAGAATGTACTTAACGTGATAGTGGTTTTTCCACTTTGTATTATATTGCTTTCGACGACTTTCCCAAATCGATCTCAAATCATCTAGGTCTTCTGTGTTATATCTATAATATTATTATTTGACTTTCCCGTTTAATTGAGGCATCAATTATAATAATTCTCACATAACGCTCGCGTATTATTACTATGTAAGTTATTTAGACACGAGAAGAAATTTGCCCCCTATGTCGTAAAGAAATAACACCGACTCAATGATGATATATTATTATGTCTGGCTACCGAAACGTATTTGCATACATCTAATATGTTTAAAAGTCAACATTTCTGGTTCGCTTACAATTGTAGAATCAATAATAATACCGGCTTCCTCTCACATAAACGTTGATTTAAATATCCGTAACACGAAAACCGGCCTTTATATGGCGAATCTTAACGTGGGTCGGACGTCTCGAGACTCAGCGCTTTGTAAACTGTTTAGAAATAAAATAAAATTCGAGATGCTGACATTTTATCGGATACATATAAATTTGATGGGCTAGTCCGGGAATAGACGATGACGGAATAGATGGAGACAGCTCGGTTGATGTTGGGTTTATATAGAAGAATTGCCATCACAGATAATTGAGAACTAGCGCAGAAAGAGATTTTATGGAAGAAACAAATTTCCAACGCCGTAAAAGAAAGATATCGCCATAATACCTACAGATATTATGCTGTGTATATGATATTCATATTAATGTACATTTTATTAGTATGATGGTATACGTCATGATAAAGGCTGGTATACGTTGTAACAGTTGGTTAAATAAACATGTTTAAACATTCGCTCCTAACTAGGCAGAAACTGTTTTAAGGAGAACGATTGAGCTGAAATTTTGTATGCAGGCATCATTATAAGAGTTGAAAAGTTTGTGGTTGAAATCGGTCCACCGATTTCGACATCGAATCGGACGTCGGACATCGGAATCGGGGTGTGCATTAGTGCAGTAGAAATTGGTATAGAGAGGCCTTGTTTGGCCAAAATCACATCACGAAATTGTGGTTTGAATTTCTCATATACAAGGAGCACTAGTCGTACTAGTGCTCCTTGTATATACAAAAAGCACTAGTCGTATTTAAATGATGTCATATATTACAATCAAATATTAACGCAGAGCCGCCAGAGGTTAGCCGAGATACGTACCCCACCGCCCGAGGCCGTTGGGTAACAGAACCCAAAAGGGTTCATCCGTCGGTCGAGAGAGGGCGCTAATCGATTTTATTGATGAATTTAATATCCAGATTATATCATTCCTTGGAGTAACAAAACCGTTTTTTTTAATCTAAGTGCCATCTATACGTTGCGTTTCGTAGTATAATCCTGGTTGTCAAATTGTATTACGACGCTGAGCAATCTAATACGCTGTATAATCAATGCTAACATGCTTGAGAAGCGTTGATATGGAGAGGGAGCAGGGTCTCGCTATCTATTCAACGAAATTAAATTCTTCGCCGGCGTCACATCTCCTCGCTTCGTCGCCGTAATAATTTCGAGAGATATTGTAAAGAATGGCCTTCTCCGAGATTCTTTTAGATAATCTGCGTATTTATAGTGTCCACTTTGGTTTTATGCGGCCATTCGTTGTCCCCGCGAACCAGCGCACTGTCCAACCCGTGCTTCGACCATTGTGAGGTGCCGTTACACAACTTCCAAAATATTTCCGGCGAACGCATAAATTATACCCCCCGCAATTTTAGACCATTTATATATTGTGTTTTAGCCTTAGGCCACATTTTAGCCGGATGAACGATCTTATGAAGGTGGGGGTGTGCTAACATGAATGTTGTATTTATTCCATGTATACTGTATTTAACACGGAAGCAGTAATACTTAGGGAGTTAATGGGCCCTTGCTGAGTTGACCACAAAGGCCCATTCTGTTCAGGGTTGGTCACACTCACGGGTCAACACCCATCCGGCGGCCTCCACGCATGAAGTGGGAGCCTGGGTAGGACTCTGGCCTTATGGTAAGCTTCCCCTGGGAATCAACCTTCTGGCGCTCGTTTGTGGCGCTGGCAATCGATTGCGCACTCTGACTAACAGTCAGGGGAGTCTGGTAGCAGTACTGTTTTCTATAGAGCGGGGGTGGTTGCGGACCTTACGGCGACTGCTCTTGAAACGACCATCGGCTGCCCGATCCTGGGTGAACAGCCGGGCAAAGGATGCTGTGTTCCGCGATTGATTCGGTATACACCGTTTCACGGCTTCGTAAGGGAGCGGACCTCAAACTCGTAACCAATTGAGAGACTGGAGTAATCTGGTCGCAATTAGAAGTAAGGGCGTGAGTGTAAGCCCGCTGGGTAACACTCCTGGGTAAAACTCTCGCAGTTAAGGCGTTGGCCTCTTACGGGTTTCTGCGCTCACTCCAGGGAGATAGAACGACTAATCGTTAAAGCTTCCTGAGGTGACGGGCTCGCCCGCTATAGTCGACAACCCTAGTTGGAAGTAGTTATACTCATGACTTTTACTCACATTATCGCTGAACGGTTGGAGCATTTTTGTGATGATTTTGTGAACATACCTACGTCTCGACAATCAGCTCACCTTACTATCGGGACGTCCTTCTAGCGGTCTTGTGGAAAGCAAACAGAATCAGAATCAGAATCACAAATTTGTTTATTTGACTACTTTGGTATTTACATGGGGTCCCTGAGGCCGGTGGGCCGATCAGGGGTGTATCTCAGCTGCTTATGTTCTAGGTGAATCTGTGTAGCTGTGTTTTATTTATTCATAACAAACAGTTACAATTTGTAATGTGTTTCGTTGGGTTGTGTTATGCTTAAAACTAACTTTACTAAACCTAAGAGGACGGGGAGTCACCGCTTCTTTGGGCCAGCGCCTGAAGTTTCTCTTATCCCGATTGTATTCGATTTCTCCGATTCTCTTGTTTCTTCTCAGCGGATTGAAGTCTCCGAGGGCTAGCTAGCTATGGGTCGCCTGGAGTTTCGAGATCTAATACATGTCGATTTTCAATATACTGTAATATTGGATTACACTTCTCTCACTATACTGGATTATCTTTTCTCACTAGTCAAGTAATTTGTCTCTCCAAAACTTCCTAAAAAAATTTTATGGCTAAAATTTTACTGTTTTAACATATACTCCATTTTGAAGTAAAAAGGCTTCTGGTAGTAGCTTAAAACTCTGAACACCGTGAACCCATAAAATATGGCTTAGCTTGGCGTATTTGTTAAGTCGGTAATTAAATAGAAATGAGCGCGGTGTGCGGGCGGCCGCAAAATTATAACAACGATTTGCTACCAATATTTCGGCAGCGAAATCCAGATTTAGGTAGCAATTTCCCCGATAATAGTAGAACCTTTATTTACGATATTTATCGGGGCTTGTGGGACGTACTTTAGTTAAGTGTTTGCCAAGTGTTTGCCAAGATGAGAAAAGAAGAACTGCATTTTTTTGCTTTTATATTATGGTGATCGGTTTAATCGTCCATCCGTCCATAAAAGGCTCGATTAGGTTTCTTCGTGAACTAAAATCGGATATTAGTTTATGTGAACGAGACAGGGTAATATGTGAATGGAATCGACGGGTAGTTTTGGTGCTGTAAAACGAAGATCGTTAATTTCATATTCCGCTCTAACGTATTGCTCTGTCTCGTTCGGTTGAACTAACTTTCAATTAAATTAGCGTAATTTCAGTTATGATTAGCGTAAGAACACGAAGAAAGGAAGTTCAATAAACTAGGCTTTATTTACGAAATTTATCAGGGTTCGTGTCCTAATGGGAAATGATGACACCATCGTGCTGCTTTCCGACTGGATCGACACTCGAGTTCATGCGATATTTTGATTAGACAAATTCCACAATTGTTGTGAACGCATTCACCTGACTACTGCTGTTGACGTTTCCAAGTTATTTAAACGACGTTATTAAGTTGTTAAAACTAAACGGTTACAACTGAGATTGAGTTGAATGATAGGAATAACCACACTACTAACCATTCAATAACACAGTAGATGCCAAACTTCGCAGCCCAAACAAGCAAAGCGACTCTGACGGCACTAACGATACTCGGTCGGTTCCTTCAAGCTCGGATACACACGATGCGCGCTGGAAACAAAGCTGCGAGCTGGGCGCACAATGTTATCATTGTGTGGGACGACGTTGTCTTTTTGAGCCGGTGCCATAAATTAATTGGCCGACTCGAACAAAAGCGATGCACTGTACCTGACACAAAAGGCACTAATTCAGTGCTGTATGTTCCGCTTCTCGGACGCGACGTGGCGCGAACGCCGGCGACGGATGTACGAGGGAGGTACGGATGTGTCCCGCCCGCTCCGTGCTTTCTAACCGACCAAGTAATGAAAATACAATCAATGGAGTGACTTTAAGGGCCGGATAAACGAAGCAAGAGGAACCACTCAGCCTGAATTAATGGAGCTCCTTCCACACAAGGAATCCTAACATTTGGCAAGCCGTACTCTTTTCACTCTCCTGTTCAATTCACATTATTTTAATAAACTCCTATTGAAGCTTCTACAATAGACGAGTAACTCGATATAACAAGATAAGCAACCATAAAGGCATCTCGGTATCGTTAAACTAGGCCATGCATTGAAACAAAAGCTTTACGTTTGCCAAAACTATTTCTAAACCGAATAATTTTGACATCATTTTACTAGAAATCGCATGTGCGAAGGTACGGATGTGTCCCGCCTGCTTCGTGCTTCCTAAATTACCACATAATAAAAATACAATCAATGGAGAGACTTAAAAAGCCGGATGAACCAAGCAAGAGAGACCACTCAGCCTTAATTAATGGAGCTCCTTCCAGACAAGGAATCCTGGAATTTGGCAAGCAGTACCTTTTCCACTCTACTCTTTTATTCATGTCATTTTAAGAAAATCATTTTGAAACATACAAGTTTCTACGGTAAACGAGTAACAGGATGCAGTAAGATAAGCGACCATTAAGACATCTCGATATCGTTAAATCAGGCCACTCATCAAGTTTAAAGCTTGACATGTGCGAAAACTATTCCTGGACCGAATAATTTTTTTCTGTATTGGAATTTATTAAGAGCGATGAAGCCCATTTGTCGATAGCATGTGTTTCGGGCCAATCAGAAATACTTAGCAGCTCCAAATGCAGCACACCTTCGGTATGAAATATGAAATCCTCCTCAGTTGCGCCCATTAGCAGATGACCTTAATAATACTATGAAGCATTCCAAATTTTAAGAGATGGTTTATTTATTTTCAGTCAATGACCTGGATTTAGCGACAGTGATCCCGCAGTTCCTGGCTCCCCGATCATATATAACTTTACCTCTGACCATTGAAAAGTGTTCACTAACAGCTCCATAGTTTGAGACTCGAGGCCACCTATTACCTACTTGGAAATACTTTTTACAGTCCCGGTAAAACACTACTTTAAGGAAGACAGCATTCTCGAAAGCCTTATGATAAAAATCTTGGTCATGATCTACATTTTCAGTAATGGAGGATAATACATTTTTAAATTGAGCTTCATAATAATATTATGAAATTACTCATATCATTTCAACTATTGAACTCTACCTTGCTTTGCATTGTTATCTTTGAACAGTCAGTCTCTTAATCTTATCGTAGTTGACCTTGTTGTTCCTGTATCTAAAAGCTCTAATCCTTCAGCTTGCAAGGACTTTAGACCGATCTCGATTCTACCAACACTTTCTAAATTACTTGAGCGAATTGTCGTCTCACAGCTGAACGATTTCCTCGAACAACATAGCATACTTAATTAACCCTCTGCAGTCGGGTTTCCGCTCTAGCCACAGTACCACAACCGCCCTCACTAAAATTACTGAGGACTTCCGTGTTGCTATGGATCGCCGTCAGCTGACGGTCTTAATCCTCCTCGACTACAGCAGTGCCTTGAACTCGGTAGATTTTGACCTTCTCTTAGCCTGCTTGCACAGTTTAAACCTATCTCCTTCAGTCACTGCCTGGTTTCATTCTTACTTACATGGACGCGAACAACGGGTATCGGTCAAAAACTTGCTCTCGAGTTGGTCGAAAATTATCGCCGGTGTGCCCCAAGGTGGAATTTTATCACCTCTCCTTTTCTGCTTGTTTACTATCTCCATCTCTGAAAATTTGTCATGTAAATACCACCTATATGCCGACGACCTTCAACTCTATGCTAGTTTCGCTCCCATGGATGCGGCTAGTGCTATATCCGCATTAAACTCCGATTTAAACTCGATAGCGGTATGGTCTCGTAACCATGGCCTGCTTCTTAATCAGTCAAAAACCCAAGCAATCGTCATCGGAAGTCGCTCACTCATTGCCAAGTATAAAAATAATCTCCCCCTTATCAATATCGACAACGTCGTTGTCCCTTACAGCAGTTCTGTGAAAGACCTTGGCCTGCTTATTGATGAAAACTTATCTTGGCATCCTCAAGTAAGTGAGGTCAGTCGTAAAGTCTTTGCAAGTCTCCATTCTTTTAAACGGGTTCAGAATCTCTTACCTCTTTGTATTAAACGCCAAATGGCACAATCTTTTCTTTTACTTCTAATTAATTGCGCTGATGTGGCCTACCTAGATGCGAATGAAGAACTACTCGATAAGCTAGATAGGATTCAAAACGCGTGTATTCGCTTTGTTTATTCCCTGAAGAAGTTTGATCACATATCAAACTTTCGCAGGCAAATAAAGTGGCTACCCATTAGACGATGTCGGGAATTTCACATACTAGCCCTACTCTTCCGCGTACTACAGTCAAACTGTCCTACTTATTTGTATAATCTCTTCTCTCCGCTATCATCCCATGGTCTCCCATTGCGCTCTCAGGAAAATCTATTACTGGCTATACCTCAGCATTCATCAACTTTCATGTCTAGGTCTTTCGCAGTGCAAGCGGCCCGTCTCTGGAATTCCGTGCCTTTACCGATAAGACACCTTGAAAACCTGAGCGGGTTTAAAAATTCTTTAAAGAGACATTTACTCAACTTATGACTTCCCCCCTCCCCTCCCGTCTCCTTTGCTTGTCCTTATATTTCACTCCTCCCTTCAATATCGAGTTGGCATACGTTACTAATCACTGAATTATATTTTATACTATGATGACTTTTTTGTAAGTGTATTTATTTATTACTTGTAAATTTATTTGCCCACATAAACCTTCAGTCACAATAACCCTGGCGGTATGGTCGGTATATATTGCCACTTGGCAATAGGCCCACCACATTGTATTCTTTTGTGTGTGCAATAAGGCTTTTCAAACAAACTTTTATTTATATTTGTGTCATATTCATGTGTTGCTTACTTTACTTGATATAACAAATTTTTTATATTTATTCTTCCATCATTTATTTAGAAACAATTGTTCTTTCTTTTATCATTTATTTAGAAACTTTTATCATTTAATAAAACATTTCAACGTCATCTCATTATCTAAGTTAACTTTGAGCCAAAACATATTTTGCCTAACATTTCGTCGTCAAGCAAACTATCTATAAATTTTACTAAGGAATCTCTTTAGTCGAAATAGAATTTTAATTAGCGAATTCAACTGTCACTTAATGAAAATACAACTCGTGTTGTGTAGGTGTTGAAATTCTTCATTTGGTTATCGCCTTTGTAAATAGAGCATTATAACTTTGTGTTGGCGTTCGAAAGAATTCGTTTTAAACCACAAAGAGATCTATCCACAAAGAATCGGAACGTTATCGTTCTTTTATGTACTTACTCGTAGTTAAATATCTCTGATATATTTTGAATACATTTAATAAAAATAAAGCTTGTGATGCAACGTTGACTTACATTTTTTAAATTTTTTATTTATTTATTTATTTAAAATCAACATTACAGTACACACCAATTCGTCCAGATGATACATAAAAATAAAAGGCATTAAATATGCAAGCTGAAGCATTAAAAATAGTAAGAGTAACACAATTAATTAAAAAACAATAACAAAACATTCTATCTTATTCTAGCATAAACAGGTAGTGCAATGCTCATACATTGAAGAGATGTGGGCACGCAGTAAAAATATCCAGGTCTGACGCTGTCGAATATTGCGCAAAGAATAAAGGGACTCCATATACTTAAGTTGGTATTCGAGGACGGGCCTGCAAATAGAATATGTGACCGAGCTCGAATGTAGTTATCCGAAACAAAGAGACAAATCTTCACTAGCATGCTAGGAGTATCTACTTTGCCCCGGACCAGCTTAAAAACTTAGGTCATGGTAAGAATTTCTCTACGCAATTTATGGGAATTATAGCACACATATCTGTCGAACATCGATCATCTTTTGGAATTCTTAAGTTTGTTTACCTTTCCATTACCAGATAAACAGTTTATAGCCACCATTGGATAACTCTCACAAAACAAATAAAAACGTGTTAAATGCCATCTGAGATTTGGGCTTAAAGCCAAAAATTGTAACGATAAAAGTAATTGAAGTAATTACAACGCTCCGGTCACCGAAACTCTCTACCGATTGGAAGTTTATCACTTTATTTGATCTTGTCGGCCCAAAGCCGTAAAACATCATTCAAAGACAAAGTTTTTCGATTGCTGCTATAAACAGATACTGCGGTCGTAATTTAGATGTAGCCCGCTGTAATACTGCCAAGATTAATTATTATTAATGGCACCCAAACGGATACAACTGAATTAGAAGGAATTGTGGTGGTAAAGTTTATTGCCTACTAATCGAAGATTCGATACATTTCGGGAGAATTTACATACAATGAATTATTCCGATCACCTTTTACATTAACGGAGAAAAGTAGCCATTTGAAAAGAGTATAGAGGCTATTGAATTAGGGGAATAATATACTAACGAACGTTTCATGGAGGTATCATACTTTTCCTCATGACCACCTTAGCCATCAACATGCTTATTGCTTCACGGGGATATGATAAACTTGCATTACCAAAGCTCCCACGCGTCCAATTTATTCGGCTTATTCAGATCAGGCATCAGAAAATGCGATTTAAACACCTAAAGAAATTTTCAATATTTCAGTGTTGAAAATGATTGATTTGTTATAAATTCTGTGGTAATAAAAGTCACTATGTTAGTATTAGACAATTTATTCTTTATGGGCGCTTACTAAACAACTATATAATAAGAAATTGAAAAGATAGATGTGATATATTATGTAGAACTAAAAGAGGGGCTAAATAACTGCGACATAAAAGTAGAACAATAGAAGGAAATAACAAAATACAAGGCTACACGCAAGGGCCACATAAATAGAAGAATTAGAAGAAAGTACATTGAGAAATAAACAAAGGCGTAAACCGTTCCTGGCATGTAAAACGTCTTTACCCACTTTACAAGTCTGGCAGCATTACACAACCAGCGTTACACACCCGCACTAAACTCATTGTCTTTACGTTCGAATTTTCGTAGCTACTCTACTCGTAAATACTCTACACTCCTCCACCAAATTTCCTGTTTCATTCACAACTCCAGACTCAACAGGTCCTAAGGCATATCAGAAGTCTTGGAGAGAACCAATTCAAAGAAATTATATTTAATGGCCTAGTCAAGAATCCAGTAAATGGGATAGTGCTGAAATTATATTCCAAGAGTATAACAATGTAAAATAATAAAAAATCCTGATAATTAACATTTGCCAAAGAGCGTATTTTTTATCGACATCGGCTCTATATTGCTAGGTTTGACCAATAATTAAAATTTTAACATTAAGTACCTATACTATTATCTATGTTTATGACTATCACAGTATTACTTTGATAATTATGGATAATGACATTATTTGATCAGCAATTTTTATTATTAAATTGGTTTATAATTATGAATGATTTTCAAACCGATTATAAATTACTAAAATAAATTTATATAATCACATCTATCAGGATAGTTATTATTCTTTAATTAACTACATTACTTGGAATATTAGACGCAATGACGGATCCAAGTGTAGGAATGCCTAGCCACTGGAGTAGAACTAAATTGTATCGTATTGTATCAACATTCACTAACAGCCTTACCAATAAACGAGTTGTAAAATTTATACCTCTGTTATTACTAGGTATAAGAAAATCTGTGACCAATAAACGCGGTATAGCTTACACCACTGATCATCTCGGGTATAAGCATGGAATAGTGGTACTGGATTTCCATCCGCACTATAACTCCGCTATACCACCCCTAGGCCAGGTATAACAGCGGTTTAACGGAGTATTAACTTAAAAATGGCCGACCGGCGTAACAGCTGTTTCAAACTGACAGCCACCTGACAGCCGCGGACGTGGAGCTTCTCGTTCGCGAATCGTGCGCTTTCGTTGTAATAGCCGTGTTACGACGAGGATACGCCTTTTATACTGCTGTGAAATCCTGCGTTTTAGCCGAATAATGGATTTTGTCGACTTGGATGATATGATCGATCTGGATTTATTGGAAGAAATCAAAATGCGTCGTGATAGGCGACCAAAAATGTACAAATTGCGATACGACCCGTTCGATTTGGATGATTACAATTTTAAAACTAAATATCGTTTCACTAAGCCATACGCCGCAAGAATCATCGATATCCTGAGAGCTGGCCTGCAAAATACCACTATAAATTCGATCAGCATTCGCGTAACAAAACAATGGGCAAGGGCTTTCTGACAACAAAAAGTGACATTTCATGTGCATTTCATGCCGCTTCAGTTGGCCACACTGCTTCCAAGCGGGCGTTGCCATGCTAGAAATATGACTTGTCTTTGGTTTCAGGGAGTAGTTATAACCGCGTTATAACTGATTTATTGGTCACGATTTTACAACTTCGTTATAACTCGGCTATACCGGGTATAACAATAACAAGGGTTTAACGCGGTTATAAGATAATTTTATTGGTAAGAGTGTTATAGCATATCGGGAGAAATGCATATTGAGAATCTAGAGACATCTAAGATTTAAGACTATGTGAAATAAGAGACTTGATAAATAGGATAGAAAACGAATTTACCGCGTGAAATTTGTAGGACCCGACGTTTCGGTGACGTGGCAGCCGCCGTTGTGTGACGTTGCAGCCGCCGCCACAACGGCGGCTGCAACGTCACCGAAACGTCGGGTCCTACAAATTTCACGCGGTAAATTCGTTTTCTATCCTATTTATAATGTCAAACAACCGCGATAATCTTCGATTTTATATAAGAGACATGGTTTATTTAGGAAGCATTTTCTTTACTGTTATTATCCAGATCTATCTAGATTTCTAAATGATGATCTGAATGATAATCTGATCTATAGAATCTAGATTACCTAGAAGTATCTAGAATTCTAGATGCTTTATCGTCAGATTACGGTACTCCTTCCCCGTAGCCTTCCGAATTCGCTGGCTGCCATGCATTCTTGCCCTCATTACTATTCCGCGGCGGCGTCCTTGGCGGCCGGCGTGGCCCGTCTCCCGGGCCACGACGTGAGATAGGCGTGAACCAAATTGTCGTCATTTACATTTTAATTGTCCCCGAGGTGGACGTAAATCAATTTGTCCCCGACGACCCGCTGCACCGAACACTCCCCTTCAACCCCCTCCGCTCAGCCGTCTTCTTCTTGTTCTCCATTTCGCTGGGGGAACTGTCGACTCGCGGGGCCAAATTAATTGATTGTTTAGATTGAGACCTTTTAAATCGGCCCTCGCAGGCGATAGCGTCGCATTTGGCAGAAAGCAACGTTGAACCCTGTCAATAAACTCTTAAAAACACATAAAGAAGAAGACACCAATTCAATATCCATGACGGATGTGGGAAATTACAAAGGCACAATGATAATAGATTTAATATTATCGCAGAATTGTTAACTTATTACCCAAAACATTTTCGAACCATCATATAATTTTATTATAGGCCGTAAGTAACACGTTAACGTGCATATAAAATATAAATATTACAAAATTTTAACATAAAAAAACTTTTTTTAATAAGTGCAGCAACCATATCATGGTAAAACTTAGAACGGGCTATCATAATTGAAGGCATATGCAAAATTTCCAGTTCGTTGAGGAGTTCGCTCGTTGGAAGCCAACCCTTAGTGCCGCAGTTCTGTCTTAATGAAACTTAAAACGGGCTGTCGTAATTGAAAGCATATACAAAACTTCATGTCTGTGCTATTGACCATTGAAGAGTCGCCTCGTCGGAAACTTAAAACGGGCTATCATAATAGTATTCGAGGAGTTCCGTTAATTCCTCATGGATCCTACCATCAAAACAGGATTTTGATAAAACTAGGACCATTATGGAAGCATATATTTTCAAATAAAAAAAAAAATACAAATCGGTTCATAAATGATGGAGTAATAAACAATGGTGGGTAAAAATGAACGACTTCCAAACATCGCCAGTACATACAATTGTATTAGCCATACGCTATTTTTTGTAGATTTTTTTTTGTGGAATATAATTATTTGTATCTAATAAAAATGTCTGAAAATGAAGCATTTAAAATCGCCTTAAGGCTCGTAATTAAAGCAACCACATGTTATACTGGATGTAATTTACGAAGGGCAATGAATTAATTATGGGTGACAAAAACACCAATAGCGAGCGACTAAACCGCCCTCCTTCCTTTAATTATCTCGACACTTTTGTCGCACTATCGATCTTGTCTCCTTTTCCCCTAAGATGCCTTATCTGCTAATCAATCTTAATGCCTTATAAAAAGGATAACGACTCTCCATCGACTTTTTCCGAACATTGGCAGCCTCTTGCCTACGATTCTGCCCCGTTTACGATCTTGTAATGCCTTCATTAACATGGAATGGATTGTGACTGATTGAACATCTCGCTTTTATGATGAAATCGTAAAAATGCAATGACTTGCAAACTCAAATGATCAGTGCACTTACGGGGTATTTTATTAAGGGTAGAGGAAGAAACAGCTAAAAGAGCCTGCTAAATTCCTATGTTAGTTCTCTTAAATTTTAAAAATTGTTTTCTTGAACTTACCCAATAATTTGCATGGATAATACATTATATAATTTTTAATAAATCTTGTAAAAATCATGTAGCTCTACTGCGATATGAAGAACAGTCAATAATTGCCAGCATCACTAAAAACCACCACTTAAAACTATACATTTGAGCGTTAAAATAAGTAATACGCAGGGTATTCGAAATAAGACGCAGTGTTACATATCACTACCCTGGAATAATACAACCTCATGACAATGACCTAAAATACGGATTCCTGTAGATAGACGCCTCATCTTTTGGCCTAGAACTCTCAAAAGATAGATGGAATCTCACAAAAAACTTATGGCTAAATAAATTAAAATAATATTAACATTTATTGTTTTATTTTACTTCCGTTATCAGAATACATATTCTCTTCACTCAAATGTTGAACACTATCGTGGTGGTTTTTATTTTGTAAGAAGTCGCATGGAATACTGGAATTTCACGCGCAGACATTACTGCTACTGTGTATTACTATTAATTTATTACAGCAATTTATTTTTTTATTTAATACAATTTTATGAAATGCTGGGCTACGAAAAATACATGTATTTGTTTATTTAATAAAATTTAATTTAATGCTTACAACGCTAAAGTATTACATTTGAAATACAGTATTTCTAACCAATGTAACGTTATCAGCAGAGGTTAGTTTTAATTTTTATGAATATATGAGGTGATTAGCTTATCAGACCTCAAATTCGCACATTGCTACAGAAAGAAAGGGTAAACTATTTGCTTCTCAAGGATTTCATTCTCTTTAACTTCAAGGAATTATGTCTGCTTGAACTTCAATACTTTGTACAAATTTTGAGTTCCCCTCTCAATCTGTGAATTTGATATTTAAAAAAAAAAAATAACTGGAATATAGTAATATTTCTGACTTGCCGACTATTTCTATTTATCTATCTTTATCATTTTGTGATCTTTTTTTAATTTAAGAATGCATATTCTGTGAAAATGAAGTTTTTTGAATAATGGTTGAAATTTCATTGGTCACCAAAATTGCTCGTTTGTGGAGCAACTTTTGGAATTTAAACTTAACCTACATATATTTTGACTTATGTACACCATATTAAATTTTCTACTGCCAATTAGCATAAAATACAGTGTGCTCTTCGATAAACAAAATAATGAGTGGAAACTAGTCCTTATTAAAGAATTAAATGAATCTTGTAATATTATTTCTTTTTAAATATTTTTTTGCTAAGGACTGAATGTGTGTGTAAATAACTTTTAAATTATTGCATATATTACCTTGAAATAAAATTTATTATAATCTACAGCAGTTCCACAACACACTTAAACAATACAAAAATCCACTATTTTTTTAATTAAAAAAAACGGACGTTTACGTTTTATTCTGGTTTGTTCTAAAAAATAGCGATTTACACAGAATGATGGCTTCAATGCCTTATCTTCTCAGTATCATTCTTAATTCCTCACTTAATTTGCTATTTGGCAAAATTCAAAGTTCTATCTCAAACATAACTTTAGCTATAAATGGTTTAAAAAAGCACTACTAATGCGGCGCTCTCGTCATCTATCTGACGAGACCTCGATTTATGTAATGGAGTATTTTACTTAATAGAGGGGGGTGAAGATATAACGAGTAAATGGAAGACATAAAATAATCAAAATTACCTGTTAGAAAAATATTTGTTATGCATAGAATATTCTTTAAAAACGTTTTATTTATTTCCTATTATGATGACATTTTAATTCACGTTTGCAGTATTCAACACAAGTATTCACATTTGCTGAGTTTTAATAAAAGATGCTGGTTATGAGCTAAATACTTTATGTACCTACATTAGTAGGTACCTACACCACTACATATATTTTTCAGCCTCTCAATTACGTTATTAACCTATACATATAAGTTAAAAAAAAATGCTTTACCTCTCACAACCTAATTTAGAAATCCCTCTGAAAATTTGACGTGTACGAGTATTTCAGCGCAAGCTCCCGCATACGCAATTACTTTTAACGATTATGCGCTAAAACACAGAAATTTGGGGCATGTCAACGTTAATGACAACATTTGTATCTTTCAACGGTTGCCACTCGGGCATATAACATTTTTGTCCGAGAGCTTTCGCCTCCCGGCTAGGTCGCTTCCCGTCCATTCCAGTAATACATGCGGCTTAGTAAAGGCAGGTGGCGAAGAGTAATTTTAAATCAGGAATGTTAACAAGCGACTACTATTTCTGGGGATTTAGACCCTAATTAAAATTTGGTGTTAGAAGAAGCGACTGGTGCATGAGATGCAGGATGGTATATATAAAAGTGCGTTGAAGCAAATGGCATGTTTATTGACAGCTATACCTTTATTTCATTGTCATTATTGTTGCCTATAGTAGATATAAAATACATAATACGGTGCATTTATTCGTCATACCCATTGACAACACTGATCAGCAATGCCAGTATTAGGTAATTCATTGGTTAAAATGCCGATGTAATATACAGGCTGATGTAATTAATATCATATGCATCTAGATACAGGCCTGAGAAGCCTAGTTAGATGTGCATAGCGCAATTGATTACTTAAGCTGTGTCAATCTTAAGCTGTTCTTTACAATGTATAAACTCTTTACTTGGATAACAATGTTGTAACTACTTTTATTTATACAAGTATTAAATAAATAAATAAATGAATAAAATATAGTTTAGGTAATATGTAATAACACAGCTACTTAAGGCCTAGTACAATAGTTCACGGTCTAGTACAGAGGTACCCAAACTATTTAGTCACATAGACCACTTGCTGGTTTCCGTAGACCCCTGCCTAAAAATTATTGAATATTCCTAAACCTTTAAATGTGATTTGGTCAGCTGGCACAGTACTGGTCACTTATATATGGTTTTTGGTAAAGTGTAAAAAATTCAAAACATGTACAATTTTTAGTTGTTCATTTCTAAACGTCCGCGACTTTGAAGTATGAAGCAGTTGAGAAAGCCGCACATAACTGCACATTTAGCACTATCTCTCGCACGAATACCAATTGAAGTGCAATTTTTACACATATCTCATTCGCACCTACCCTCGTTGGTCATGCACGCTGGCCTCCTCCATCGACTAGTGATGCAATTTGAGTTGAGTGTTGATATCCTTACATGACACGGAACATGCTCGTTTGTTTATTGCGATTAATATAACTTAAAAACACTATGCTGTACACACAACCTGTTTTAGGTGTAATAAGACTGATGAACTAAATGTTTATGATGAACTTCCTAAATGAGATCCGCTTACGTAAACCCCCATTTACATCTTATGCCCACCCATTTTTTTCTCATTGACATAGACCCCCTGCAATTCGAAATCGACCCCTGGGGGTCTATATAGTCCACTTTGGGAATCACTGGTCTAGTACATCAGTTAATAAATGTATACTTTAAAGAACTGTAAACAATGGCGGACTAGCTCGGGATTAAACAATATTAGTGGCCAATCGTTTAAGACATTGCTTTTGCACGATAAAGCTCGATCACACTTTTTAGAGCAAACAGTAGGAAAGATGCAAGAATTTCCAATGAAGTTTCTTCGTTACCCACAGTACTCGACATACTTGGTTTTTTTCCAAGTGTAAAAATTCAACTTCGAAGTAGCAGTCAAAACCGCCGTCAAAGCATCTATTGATTCTTGTTCAGCACAAAATTTTGCAGCAGAATAATCAACCGACTTCCATTAAAATCGTAAAGCTGTAGACAATAAGCTATATCTGCAGCTTACTTGACTTGTCAGCCTAAGTTATTCCACTACTGGATATAGGCCTCTCTCAATCCTCGCCACGCTGACCAGTCTTCCGTCTTCTACATCCGGTCGCTTTCTTCCTGCTATCTTTCTCGTCAGACCACCGCACCGGGCTGGAGGACGTCGTACACTGCATTTACCGGTGTGCGGTCTCTATTCGAGGAATTTTCTTTGCTAATGGTGGTGGCTTCTTCAGCGTATGTGACCGGTACATTGCCATTTCAGCTTGCTTATCTTCTAAGCTTTATCCACCACTTTGGTTCTTAGGCGGATTTCTATCTTCCGGATCCTGTGGAGAGATTCCGGCCATACCTCTTTCTGTAACTCACTGAGCGACTTTGTGGACGAGCCCCACAGTAAATATTGAACCATAGATACCATATGGTTGAATATTTCGATTTATTAAATATTTTCTCCTAATTGAAATATTTGGTCTTAAATGTGCATTTTAATAGTACGTCAACTTCACTGTACAAAAAACTTTTATCTTTTAAAATAATATTATTAATTATAAGCAATATATTTTGACAAAAATAAAGGGTATAAATATCAATAATGTTGCATTTCTTTTACGAAGCAGATTAGAGGTCCTTTGTGTGTAGTTTATCAATCCAATAGATTTAATATCTATTCTAGGGTGATAATATTTTAAACATAGTTATTCACTTTTATTTTTTTTTCTTACATTCGTTCAGATTTATTTTAATGAATAACTAACAAAAGGACTAATATAAAAAAATACATAAATAAATAAATACATAAATAAATAGACAAATAAATTGATCAATAAATAAATTATATTTAAAAGGTTCCTTATTATTCACACATATATCATTATTATAAGCAGCCTTTAATTTTAAATGTAATAATTTTTTGTAATTATATTATTTTTGTTTTAATATAGTCAATTAAATGTATATATAATCAGGTAACAATATAGCAATACGCCTACGTCAGGACGTGAATTACCATTTCTTCGCACTATTTCCCCTTTTCGCCATCATCCAGTTGTTAACGTATTTTTTTTCATATTGACCATTCTTTATTTCGCATTCACTAACCTTCTTGTCTATATTTTTTATTGTAAAAAATATTTGCCCAAGGCATGTAGGTACCTGCTCCTCACCCGAAGGACGTCTAGTTTTTCATTTCATTCGAACAGGTCCGACGCTGGGCTTATGATTCGGAGCAATCCCTTAGGCCAATTATATGCCTTTCATTACTAATTAAAAACCACTTAGGCCGGCTTAATGCCACGTTATAAGATTCCTTATAACGGCACCGGGCGTCACTCGAAGCCGCCTCGAAGGATTGAAACGTTTTTTCTCTCTCCCTAGGCCATGTTTTCGTCTTACGTAACCACGAATTATCAAATGATGATATATAAACAACTCGACCGCTACGTGTCTCTCTTGTTCCCTTTTCGGAGATTTAATTACGATACGATCAATCAAATGTGTGTCTGCCGTTGGTTTCCGATCGGACGTCGATTTTGACGCGACGATGTATTTTTATTGCGGAGATAAAGACGCTACTGATGCTTTAAAATTGAGTACATTGGATACATTACTATTAATTGATATGCTCCGAGGGAAAAATGATTAATATCTAATTCTTGTTAATTAAAATTTTAAAATTTACTAACTTAAATTGTAACATTTTCAAGGGTTTGAGTGAGGTAAAAAACTACATTTTGTTTGTAAAATATTCGGGTTTGTAAAAGATAAACATGGTTTACTAAGAAAACAAGCAAATATACTAAAAAGAATAATACACACGGCTGCCGTTATAGAGAGTGAATTATTGAATTTATAATTATTTTTATTACGGTTTTTGTATGAAATGTGTATATTTCCGGAATGTATTTAATCAGACCTTTCATTAGACAATAAACCCGATAGATTTAAGTTAATTTATTGACATTTGGACTTTTAGACAACTACTTACTTGATATTTGGACAGTTAATTTACCCTATGACATTTGAGATGACATATCAATTTTACGCAGCTCTATTGACCTACTTGACTATTATTATTCCTTATTCTTTCTATTACTGACTATTTTACAATTGCGTTTTTTTTTCTTCTACCGATTTATTTTATTTATGTAAGTAATGTAAATATTAAAAAAGTAAACAATTTCAGCTTAGGAATTATGCATAGAAATACTTTCAAAATTGAATCAAAAGCAGAAAAAAGAATAAAATGCATAGTCTAATGGCAACGTCACCTAACTAGGCCAGGACCTGTTCTAAGGTAAACATTTATTTTTGAATGTGCTTGCAACCATACCGTGTTTATAAGAATGGCATATATTCCATGTATGCACAAAAATGGAATTGCAAAGCAATATTAAAAATGACTAAATACTTGATTAAATTAAATTAAATTAAAATAATAAATTAAAAAAATAAATATTGGCAATTGACTATTATTATTATTATTGATTTGTTTGTATTTGTGTTTTTTCTTTAAAATATCTTCCTGTATGATAAGTTGTGAAATTATCCAATATTTGTTTGATTATTTAGTAGGTACTATTGTCCACATGAAAATTCTACGAAATTATGTAAGAATTTTGATTGGAAATATTGGAAAATTTGGTTTCCTCTATATAACCTAGAAAATTTGCGCTTCGATGTTCAATGTTCATACCTTTCTATACCGACGTTCATACCTTATACCTTAATAGGTGTATATTTAAATATTATGCTTGTTATTTTTGTTAGTTTTTGACATAACCAAGTGTAGGAATTACTATCAACTGGTTTGAAATAAAAAAAAATAAAATAACGATTCTAACAATATTACACTCCTAAATCGGTTTAAGCGTTTGGAAGTTATGGTGGAATAAAGAAACGAAAAACATACGTAGATAAATCCGGAACAAATTACACTCTTTTTTTGTTGAGCAGTCGTGTAAATAAGCGAAAATTATACTTTAAGAATATGTAATATAAAAATAAGAATATTTGAGTTTCTAAAAAAATACATTTAACCTAAATTAAAAGTCATTGCTTTGATCATTATTTCCCATCACAGTTCCTCCTCAGCGTCAACTGGAGGGTCATCGAGGTCCCACCTTTGGACCTGACGGGAGAGAGTGATCAAGTTCAACCGCCACCGGAACTTGAGCATTCCTGTCCGTCACACTTTTACTTCTAACTTCATTTAAGGGCAGACTACGATGTTTCTTTCAAAAATTGATTTATATTTCGATTCGTTTGGGAACGAGCCACAAGATGGCATTAATATCTCATTTTCACAATAAAATACATTGGTCGTTTTCCCCTCAAGTCTTCAATTATTATTGCTATTGTAACATTGTATTTACAAATAAATGATTTCATTATTATTTATTGTAAATGGAAACCGCAAGCA
Source organism: Micropterix aruncella (assembly GCA_944548615.1). NCBI lineage: Eukaryota > Metazoa > Arthropoda > Insecta > Lepidoptera > Micropterigidae > Micropterix > Micropterix aruncella. Next base: position 17,662,450 of record OX155957.1, on the reverse strand, counting down.
TTAAAGCTTGGATATATTCCCGGTGGCATTTAGTGTTATACTTTTGTAAAAATATAATGTACCACGATATAATCGTTCAGGCCTTGTTATTACCCGTATTGGTGTACGCATATTTTGGTTACCTGGATGTAAGAGAGAGCATCCTGGATCAATTAGACCTGTTACAAAATTGCTGCATAATGTAGGTACATCTTTGATCTGCGCAATTTTGAATACGTATCGTAAAAGTGTTAATTTTCCGAGGATTCGTGAACGCCGGGAAGTGCACACCCTCTCAGTTCTTTTTAATGTCTTGAACAACCCGAAAATTACTTTTTACCTAAAAGAGATATTCATCCCGTTAAGCAGTCATGGTTTTCCACTCCGGCTAAGTCAGGATTCTTCACTCACTCTTTCGCCGTTAATGCAGTCCGTCTATGAAACCAGCTTCCTTCTTTTATTAGAAAAGCTGCTTAACTTTCTAATTTTCAAAGATCGTTGAAAGTATTACGATTTAAACTAATAAGTTAATCTAATCCTTCCATAATCCATAATCCCTGTTAGCTCTTTCCATCCCCAGATGTAATCCATTTTTAATTTCAGTTTTTTTAATATCCTGCCACTTAACTGGTGTTCTCATGTTTTTGTAATCAATGATTAGTTGTGTATTGTATCGTATAATTCCAGTTACATTAAAATTAATCATTTGTGCAACTTGCGATTCTTGAAGAATTCGTGAAGGACTAGCCCAACGTTCTGGCAAATCCTGGCAGAAAAACGTGCATCTCTGTCATAGAGGTATAATAGAAAAATCCTTTCTTAATCTCAAAATAAAAGGTTTGAAGAACGCTCGAAACAAATAAAAAAAACTTTTAAAATTTACTAGTTTTCTACTAAATTTTGAGAATATTGTGGATTATTTAATGGTTTTGCTGATCTTTACTAAACAAATAGGAATAAAAAAATAGTTTTTTAGGGGAATTATCCACCTATTGAGATATGTTATTTTAAAATATGTTAGCTATAAATTATTTTAGTCCCTTGTCTAGTTTTTTCAATCGATTTTTTTCTGCATCATGTTTCACACGATACAAAAGATTAATAAATGAAGCATTGTTCATATGAAACTTTTAGATCATTATCTAATTATTCGTATAAAAAGGATAGGTAAGGTTTTGTAATTATAACTTATATCTTGACTATGCGATGTGATGGTTAATTTTCTTTGTTTGTTACAAAATTTTCCATATACCTGTTATATAGAACCTAAAGATTTTTTTTACTTTCTTGGGATACATTTTCAAGTTTCTCTTGTCACTTTGATTGCCTATTGCGATAAAAGATAAAAATTACTTCGTCAGTATTTTTTGATGCAGGACTTGGGTATATCTATGGTATAAACATAGCGTACAAATAAGCTTCGCGGGTCACGCTACCCGCTGCAAAACAGCCTGAGGAGGAATTCAAGCGATGTCACGTACGGCGAAAACGCACGGGTTACATTCGGCCGCTTTATTTACCATGCGACAATGTTTCAGAGTGTTTTCGAAAGGAGACGCGACGTGCGTCGCTCCATTTCGGCGGGTCCGCTATTACACCGGCGCTATTAGAGCGGTCCAGCGACAGCGGGGGCAGTCCGGGAGCCCCTTACGTTTATTTATTTATTTCATTAAAAATATACAGTGTTGCTTTAAACAATTTTACATATTATATCGTAACAATAAATGAAAGGCCGTTTATTTGAGGCCGTTTATTAGATGTTGTTATGTGTCTAATGAAAATAAAGTAAAGAGATGTCTTTGATGGCTGCTATGTGTAACGATAAAAGTTTATTTATTTGTAGAGGCGCCAGCTACACATGCGAGAAATAGATGATAGACCACATAAACAAATGCAAAGGGCCTCCCTCCGCCTGGGAAGTTACCTTTGTGCGTGGGAGTGGAGCGACGCCAAGGATACCGCGGTAGCTCAGTCGTGCTCAGGGGTGGTTAAAATCCTGTATTGACGTCGTCCTAAAGTCGAGAGCATTCAAATTGAATGGACGGTCAAGTACCCTAGTTATGTTTTATTATAAAATGAATTTCGATATATCTTGTGAGAGGACTAAAAGAAGAAGAAGAAGCGATATCAAGTTTAGTGCGCTGCGGCGACGAGATCGAATATTATGATTTACTCACCGCGCCCTCTATCGGTGTACCGACGAGGTACTGCGCCGGCGCGCGTCGATCGCGCCCGCTTGGAGCGCTCGGCCCCGGTCCCGGTCCGCGCTCTTACATAAATCAATGGCTAAATCGTCTAATGAATTTATTGGAAATAATTGCTAGATAATTATATTTAAAAAACGAGAAAATACTATTTGAATCTAGGTACGCTCTAAACCAGCAGATGCTGCTATAATTAAATAATGTACTGCGGTTCTTTTCTCCGCTAAATGATAAAATTAAAATGTATAATTTCAAAGTTTCTTTTATAAAATTATTCTTTATTTATTCCTTGCCTTGAAACATTACCCTGTCCAGTGCTAGTCGGGTACCTACGAGACTGTAGCTCGCTCTGACCCGGCGGTATTTTTAGGTACCGTCTCGATTTCTTTAATTCGCTAAATAATGATTAATTAACCAAAATGAAAGGTTTATTTGACAGAGTAACATATTTTATTTTAATTATAATAAATGAAAGCTAGGCCATAGCATATGGCGAATCCGAGTAGTTGGAATTAACAAAATTCTAAAATTAGATTCGTGGAAAACTGAACGTTACAGCCTTTCAATTTTTCAGGGCTTAATTCGGCGAAGTGGGATTTTGGACAGGTACTTTGGGTTCTGGAATAGAGAAGGAAGACACTGCTACCCGCGGGAGTTATTGGAAGGTTGCTTCTAGATTTTTTAGCGCCTGCTCCCCGGATACGATTTTAAATTTTAAATTATTATTTTGGATTCAATATTTAGATGGTACTAGAGAAATCGATTGAGGCGAGAAGACGGAATGCGATGCTTAGACACCGGGAATTATAGCACATCCCACGCACTACATACCTCTATTTCGACGTACTCAATTTAATAAATTTTGATTTATATGACTCTAATTTATTCGCCAACGAAGATATGGCAACGGTAATTTACGGGGGATTTGGCTTTAAAACAATCCTTTAATTTAAATTTATTATTTTTAAAATATGACTTTATGAGGGGAAGCTAATGGTTACAGATAGAAGACTTGCCTGTATAAGGTATGGAATCCGCTGAGGTCCTGCCCGGATGTTGAACTGAGTTTAGTTATAGATTTTAGAGTTCACAAAATTTAGCTCTAGACTGTGTCGACTGACGACTGATGGCACAAAATGAATAATTAATTGGGCGGTAGCCGGCCGCGCCCGCCAAGGGCGGAGCGGCCGGTCTCTTGTCGACCGTCCTCTTCGGTGGTTGCCAGCCAAAAAAAAAAGGAAGATTTCTCTTCTCTATATAAAAATATTCTACCTTACTCGATTTAAAATTCATTAGGGACGTGCGCGACTTGTCGCCTATATACGGTAAGATGTTCGATGTATCGCGTCTACTGCGCGATGACAAATTTGATTGATTGATTATTTAGACTATTTAAATTAAAGTTTGTTTAGAATAAAACTAGGCCCTAACAATGTTTAGCATTTTTTATTAAATTTAATTGATTTCAATTACCTATCTAAAGTTGTAGGATCGGGAGGAGTAGGGATTAAAGGAGATGGTCTATATTTATATAGATATACATACCCAATACATAAAATACATATATAAAAACATACATATTTATATACGTAAATAAATATATAAATAAAATCATACATATGTGCGTATAATTCGCACATCTAGGCACAGGCGTAAGCCTTGTCAGATGCATGACGTGCCTCAGGTTGCAAGGGATTGGAATTATTCAACTTTTCGCTTTATTTAACTAGAAAGTAACTTTTTTTCCATATGTAACCTTAGATAGGGTATGTAAATAAAATAAATAAAATAAATAAATAAATTAATTAATACATATGTAAATACATAAATAAATAAATACATGCAAAATAATAAAAAAAAGTAATAATAATTTCCTATGCTTCTATATAGTTCTGTTATATAAGCAGATTGATTAAGTGAATGAATGTCTATAAGTTGAAATCTATTATTATACAAGGTCATAAGACGATACATATGGGCATTTTGTGCATAAATCGTATTTTCCCGTGCAATTCGTGGAATCACAAGGCAAGCAAAATTTCAAACAAGATGTGCCGGTTTCTCTACCTCCTTTTTGTTTAGTTTTTCTTACTAGTATGGCAAAATTAGTAGCAATAATATTTAATATGTACTTCAAAATTATTATTTTTTAAATAACTTTCGAAAACCGCTAAAAGCACGTCAGTACGCCTTACACAATGGCAATTGAAACATATCTAAAACTTCGCCGCGTCGTGTGCCATACAATTTACACGGAAAAAGATTCACTTGAATATTTTTGTCAATCAACTGCGATATTATTCAATGGCACACCTTGGATTCATTTGTTTCGTACGCCTGATCACTAAAAGGGAACTATAAATGGCTCTGGACCTATGGAAGCTGATGGCGCACTCGCATGTGCCGGAGATATTTGCCGCGGCCTGCGGCCACCACCCATTCTTGGGCCCACTGCTGCCATTAACACGGACGAGTAATGACATGTTGCTATCGTGTAACATCATACTCATTGAAAATCGACTTTTTGCCTCCGGGACAAGCACCATCTAGAAACTATGGGAAATGGCCCGAATGAAATTAACGCCCTTTGGCAGTAACGGCCACGCTTGTAATAAGAAAGTGATATTACTATAAAGCAGGGTTTCTTAACTTGGGATCAATGCCGGATGAATCCATGCAGGGGCCCTTAGGCGGTCGATGTCTTGGGGGCCCCCTTTGCATTATTCGGGGCCCCTTTGAACTGCCAGACATTCTGACGGCGATGGGAGTCCTAAGCTATAGCTTGTATAGCTTATACGTAAATCATGTACTGCCTGGGATTAATGGACCCCCGAGGAGTCAGTGGCCTGAGTGCTGGAGGTTCATGCTCACTGTGCGACATTCTGGTCCCTAAAATCTTTTTGCAAGGTCTAACTCACTTGGCCAATATTTTTAGTTATTTGAACTACATAAATCTTAATATGAAATCGGAGACTATCGCGGTTATTTGACGTTATAAATAAGATAAAAAACGTTCCCACCGCCAAAAGCCGAACGCAAAGACGTGGGACTTTCGATATTCGCGCTCGTCGAGCCCGCCTGTCCCCACCACCGTTATAATTTACGCAGTAGCGGCAGCGGTATGCGGCCTACCCACGTAACAACGGATTGACAGCTCTTTCAGTCTACCCTGGACAACGGCGGCTGCAACGTCGCCGAAACGTCGGGCGCTACAAAATTCACGCGATAAATTCGTTTTTTATCTTATTTATAATACATAAATCTTTCTCTTCAGGGTCCTGCAGTCACCATCGTGGGGATGCAACTGCATTATTAAAAAAATTTTAGGTAAACTGCCATTTTGGAAAAGGTAAGTACCTAAGTATATGCAGGTAATACTGCAAACTTTTCTATGTTAGAAGAAATGCTGCCGCATAGTGAGGCCCTAACTGCAAGAAGTTTATGAAAAGAAGTTAAAAAAAGTGTCAAGTCATCTCTAAGCATCTCAAAGCACTAGAGAACTATTCAGAAAACCTTAATCAGGAGACATGGCGCGGAGTCTGTTTATCAGTGAAATGAATTATATCAATGATGATGATTTTATCAAAAATGATTTAATTGAAATGAGATCCAAGGAAGTATTGCGAGCTTAATTTAATGCAATATATATTTGCAATTTTTGATGTAGTTTAGGACAAGCTTACCATCTCTGTTTCTGTTTGACACTACGTACCTCTGTGAGTCAGGGTTCTCGGTATTGTTGTCAATTAAAACTAAAAATCGTTACCGATTAAATGTGAAAGATGACGATTCCTCAATTTAAAATAAACACGATGAAGCATCAAATAGAAGAAGCAGCAACTGCCACACTAAACAACCGCCACAGGTCTTCATTTTTTCTGTGGTAATATTTTTTTTTAAATGTCCTGTGTTCTGTTCTTACAGTTAAGTTTGGAAGAGGTCCGTCATATTCACGAATTTTTGCAAGAGGTCCGTGACTACAAAAAGGTTGAGAAACCCCGCTCTAGATGAATGTGGCCGGTCCATAAATCGAAATTCATCCTGTGGGATAGTGTTTGATTACAATATTTGACGTGGTGTAGATAGCTTTTTTGATCTGGATGCTGTCCCATCGATTAAAAACAGTCAAAAAGATATTTTGTATTGTTTAGAATTTTTTGGTATCTTTTGTTTTGTTTTGAGGTGGGGGTGTAGGGTTGGGAACCAAGAACGAAACACCGTCCAAACTGATGAGTCTAAATTGTCACCCTGGAAGAAAGTGATTGTTATGAAGCAAAGGAAAATCACTAAGTTTTTTTGTTGAAGTTATCTGCAGGGAATAATTTTTAAATTTACTTCACTCAATAGTTTACGCATCAGTAACCAACCCGATCGAAAATTTATGTATGGCTAACCACTACCTTTTATATGACAGTCCGTTAAAATAAAGCTTCCGGCCAAACTGAAGCTGACATTATGAAACGCGTCACTGTAAACAAACACCGCCAACCCTTTCGCAACTTCGTACAACCCGAGAGAAAGAACTTCGAGGCGTTCATGATAACTAATGCAAGCTCTCTGCGAAAAGTTCCGCTGTAAAAAACTTACCGTAAATTCTATCAAATACGGAGCGCACAAAATACCCCAACTTAGCACTACAAATTTATTATTTAATTTAGCTTCAACAGGTATTAAAAGCAGCCGGTTTTCTAACAAAGAGCTACACTTTATGCACTTCATTACATTCTGCATTTATTAAATATATTTTTGCGAACACTCGTTTACAACGATAGAAACCTCAAATTTGATCATTTCATTTGTCTAATTTAGAAACGAAGTTTTTTAAATGGCTTACTTCGTGGTAAAATACGGTTAAAAGCGTCTTGTTGGCCATGATTCTTCCCATTGGCCTATATACCATTAGAATATATTATTATGGCCATTTTTTTAGTTTTTGCCCCCTAAAACTTATGAGAAATCTGGGCGCCATCCGTCATCGATGAAACACTTTATAGTTTTTTAATCCCTTATTACACTAGTAACAATATTGAACAAAAGCAAATTTAATTATTGGTAGGTATATTCAGATTTGCTTAAAATCAGACCTATTTGGGATTTTGCATTGAGAGTGGTCTGGCTCTGAAACAGTAGGGAGTCTAATGTAAAGATTTTGCATTTTAAATGTATCTAATATATCTTTTTCGGAAATTTCGTTACACAAATAGCGCCACAGCAATATTGTAAAATGTTTTTGTAGGAATTTTCAATGAAAAACATTGCTTCTATCTACCTTCACGTCTCCCTTAAAATCCTTACAGTAAATTATCTAATCGCTGCTAGGATCGCAGAATTTTCGTATAATACACCTAAATATCCCTGTGTTGGTAATGTTTACAAAAACTGTAAAAAGCATAAATATTTCTATTATATGTGTATAATATATTATCCAATGCTGCTAATCATAAGTGCGTAACTGAATGATATTCTTATTTCATTCATAGTAGGCAATTTTTTAGGTAAACCATTTTTGGCTAAAACATCGACATTTAGATTTCGGATAACTTGAAGAAAAAACTAGAATTCTGTTTTTTTGATGCCCTATCGCTGTCAGTATATATGGCGATATTATCCTATAAAAATACAAACATACGGAAGCGCGCCACGCTGGTTGGAATTGCCTGCTGTAGACGATATTCTTGCCACGAGAATTTATAGGAATTTAAAGTTTTGATCAACAATATTTATTATTTTGTTTAATGACGCAATACATCACTAATATTAATATCAATTTATAAGTATTTATATTCTTTAAAAAATGTACACGGCCGATATTAGCATATTGTGTGTAATGCTGCATCCTTACTAAGAGCCAGGACTTGTACAGCCAAGACAGCGAGCTCTCTAGTTTTTTATGTACGAGTACATATACTCTGCAGATTGAAAAAAATAACTAGTACCATAAACATTACAAATTATAATATCTAATAATATCTAACTAATAGTCAAACCAGGAAATATTTCCATTGGAAAAATCGAGTTAAATAAAATAAAATGTCATATAATAATAAATGATAGTAACCAAAAAAAAAATAACGAGAAATAGTCATAAGAATAGTCAAGGATAATATAAGTATTATTTGAAACGGATAAATTTAATATTAGAAATGGTTTGGTTTATTAATTTGTGGATCTATTACCGGGTGTCATGTTTTAACCGGAAATCTATATAGGCTTTAAAACAGCGGTTCTTAACCTTTTTGGGTGGCGACCGAAAGTACGAATATATTTGAAGTACGCGACCCTAATCAAATTTTTTAATTTATTTTCCAGCGACAGGTACTAAAATGATATATTATGTAATTTTATAGGATGTAGTTGTAAAATTAGAAATAACAACTTTATTTAAATGTTCTGTATTAAAATCAGACAATTCAGCATTAAAACAGTTTAAAAATTTACAGCATAATGATTAGTGACTACCCTGGTGTTGTAATTTTGAGCAAAGATCATGTATTTGTGGAGTTATGTCTATAGAAAGTGCACACCGCATGTCATGCTGAGGATCCAACCTATTCCTGTAATTATTCTTCATAACAGCAAGGCATGAAAATCCTGCTTCACATAAATAAGTAGTTGGGAATGGTAGCAGGGCTTTTTCAGCTTCATTGCTCAGAACAGAACTAACATGTCGCGATTGTGAACGGACAATAGATGGCAGTAACACAGTCTTTAGTCCTTGTTCTGTGACTAGTTATAATTGTCACTATACTAGTTTAGTGACATCGATCGACCTATCAATTCAAAATAAAAATATTCGCAATTAAAAACGTCAAGTTTTACCACTTCTTTAAAGTCGTTTGGGGGATTTCCGCGACCCAACCCAATACCTCTCGCGACCCGAATTTGGGTCGCGACCCGAGGTTAAGAATCGCTGCTTTAAAAGAAGACTTAGGCAAATGCAATTTTAGATATTCGTCTAGCATATTGGATATCTTCAGGGGGGATATATTAACCAAGGAATAGATTTTTTTTATCCATAGATCTTCACTATGATGATGATGATTGGTCACCGTAGATTAAACTCAATTCGACATATTCACGCAGATGTGATTATTGAAACGATTACGGATCTCCGTTTCCGTCATCGGTATCGATTACTGCCCGTGTGGGAATGTCATTTTGGAATCGCATGTGGGAAGCGATAAGAATTTTCATAAAGTAGTTGATTTAGTGTGGCACGATAATTATTATCGGGCGCAGTCCATTTATCGCCGCATCACACCGGTCTTTCGCACAGCGCCTCCACCGCCTACTAATTTAACAGTTTGCTCATTTTAATCACAGAAGAAAATATCCTCCACGCACGTCTGCATCAGCGGATGTGTGCGTACCCCGCTAGTTTATTATTTCGTATTCATAGAGACTAGGCCAAAAGTATTAGGCACCTTTTAGAGGCACAGTGTTTTTCAACCTTTTTTAGATCGCGACCCACTTTATGGCAAAAGAAACTAAAAGTCCTACGCGACCCTGTTTACTCTTCCACAGTTGTAACTGTAAGCATCCAATAAGAAAAGTTTTTGTTAAAATAATTGCCATATAATTTTAACTGTTTTCACGAAATCAAATATCCCCAAAACCATGAGTAAAAACTAAAGAAATACCATTTTTTTTGCAAATACCGTCACCCGGACAGGCTTCATACGGGAGTTTAGCAAATCTATTTTTCATACCTTAAAGATGTTGGTTTTTCTAGGAAAACAACAAACTCCCTTACGAAAAAAATAAAAGTGAATGGTTATAAAGTTAGGCTTTCTCATACGACAAGACAGTAGTCCCAGATCTACCACGGCGGATCGTTATTTCGGAGCTTGCAGCTCACCTTCGAGAAGTATAATAATTAAATTAAAATAGGTCTAGCCCCGGTAGATAAACTGCGAGAAAGCTTCGTTAGTTATGAATGGAAAATAATAACTATTACTTTTTTTCACTCGTTACATAAAGCTTTATATTATTGACTTGTAAATACGAAAATCCAAGTGACAGCAGCAATAATTTTAAGTTTTACCTCATAAAATAGTAGTCCATACTAATATTATAAAGAGGTAAAGTTTGTGAGGTTGTAGGAAGTAATCTCTGGATCTACTAAACCGATATTGAAAATTCGTTTACCAATAGAAATCCACGTTATTTGTGAGTATCATAGGCTATATATTAATCCGGAAAATGGAAAGACTTTTTCGTGGTAGTCGGATTTGCAAAGTAAGTCGGAGAAAAAACGGTCGAACGAAAATGTTTCTAACTAACGCTGCCTTAACGATGAGAGATATATGATTAAGTTCTAAAGAAAAGTTGTAGAGCTTGGTAATGCCTATAAAAAAGTCATCGACAGCATTTGTCTAAATTTTATATTTAAGTCACAAAAAGTAGTTTTTTATACAAAACAAATAATTTAAATCGTTAGGTCATGTTTATTGGTCATATTATCAACAATTATGAATTCATATCAAAATAAATAAATTTATCATCTCGAGTGTTTAAAAGAAAAGAATTTTTTCCTTTTACTGCATTTAATTTCCCTTTAACTGCATAAATGGTTAAAAAGATAAGACACTCTCAAATAAGACATTCACAAGAAGACACTAACAAATAACGGTAATATAGTCAAATTGGCATTCAAATACCTACATACATATGCAGTAGAAATATAACCCAAATTTTGGCAGTCAGGAAATAAATCACAGCACTCAGTACTAACCGAACGACACTCATAATTTCATCACAAGTAAAAAGTTTTACCACCCAACGAAGTGGGCAAGGGTCAGCTAGTTTAATATAAAATGGAAACAGAAGGAGCCTTCCGAAGATTGTGCACATTTTGAACTGTCTATTCTGCGACCTTGAACCAATCCTTCTGACTCACCGGCCAATCCTTCTACCACCGGGCCAAAGGACACTGTGACTATATAGATGTCGAGCCAAGCTCGGTCGGCTAGGGCCACACATCGAATCCAACATACATATGTGGAACGCTGCAGGATGAAGACCACCTCCTATCCTGCCCGCAGCTGTCAACTTCTATCACACATCAGGAACTACAAGAGACGAACAACAAGATATTGTCGGCATATTTTTGGATAGACGTGTTATAACCTGGCCCGGACACGTTAACTAACTAACTATATTATAGTCAACATTTTTTATCCAGGTGCCAGAAATCAAATACCCCGCCAACGAGAAATCATCTAAGCATATCTAGAAGAGGATTTAAACTGATCAAAACCACAAAGAAAATAGATTTAGATAGGAATATAAATTACATAAAAAATGAATTAAAATTTTCCATATCATTCATTAAAACTGAAAATAGATTGTCGCCAAAATTATTTTATTAATTTTGATGGCAATATTTATACTAAAAATAACACTTTTACATGTCTTTAGAAATTAAAACTCTAATCAAAAAATTAAAATTTATATTTTTATCTCAATATTTCATTACCATCTAAAACATAATATTCAGCGATAAAAAATATTATTAAAACAGATTGATAATGCAAATTTTATTAGGAGCTTTATTTGTATATAACAGCTTAATAAAGATGTAATTTCCATAATTATTTCCTATTGTTTTCTTAATGGTTAATTTTTATGATTTACTTAAAACTGTATGTTCAGGACTTAGATCCCCTTAACGTGGAGCGATTTAATAGGCATTCAAAAAAATCGTGTACGAATAGGATTTCCATATTATTAAAAAATACATTTTCTTTGTCTGCGCAATCTACGGGTTTATCTGAATCATTTCTTGAAGTTTGTCAAGCGTCGTGCCTCGCATTTCGAGCAAATCCCTCGGTAGCGAACTGTGTATATCAGTAGACTGTGACACAGAGTCGTGTCGCATTGCCGCGTCGCATATCAGCCTCTGAAGAGCCAGCCTGAATATCCGACACTCCGCGAAGAATCCCGTCCGCGTAGGACGACCAGCCGTGTAAGGCATAACGTTGAAATTAAACCTTCATCGCCGAGCGGATATTATCCCAGCGTAATCTTTTATCCAAACCCAAGTATATCTATACTCTCGCTGTGACTCGAGTGGGAGCCTAATTAGATCATTAAATTAAATTATGTACTTTTTTGGATATATTTTAAATACTCCGCTTAATATATCTAATGGGATTCGCGTGTACGGGAGATTAATTTATATTACAGCTCGATCTTCTCAGATAGCTTCGTTTTTAAGTCGTTCTCAGTGACATCTAAATATATTAATTTCGCTAAACCATAACGATCTGATGGTAGATGTGTATACAACTGCAATCGTCTCTCAGTAATCAGGCAGATATCGGACCAGAGTATTGCCGGATTACTGAAAACGCCGGATTAATGGAAATCACTTATAATGACGCATTCAAACGGTAGAAGCTATGTTTTATTGTGTATATACATATATGTACTCATCTGCAATACTGTAGGTACTATACACTACCAGTAAAGACGCTTCTATACGCCGATGACACCAGCTTCTTTATTAAAAAAAAAACACTCAGGTCTTGGAAAAGCTGATAAACGAGCAGCTTTTTGTGGCTAACACTTGGTTTGAAAAAAATCAACTTTTCATAAACCCATCAAAACGGTAGCGATGAAATTTTCAACTACTAAAAAGAGTGACGAAAATATTACCATTAAATTGGAATCAGAAAATATAAATATTGTCAGAAATACTAAATTCTTAGGGATCACTTTAGATGAAAATTTAAACTGGAATCAACATAATTCAATAATTTGTGTGCAACTTTGTCATCGGCAGTCTATGCTATAAGAAAGGTGAAATTTCTGGCTGGCGAACATGCAGCGATCAGTGTGTATCACTCCTGCTTCCATACAAAGATGTCTTATGCGATACTACTATGGGGTAATGCAACCGACACCCATCGCGTTTTTGTGCTACAAAAGCAAGCCGTTAGGACAATTTTTGGTGTAAGCAGAGAAACTTATTGCGCCCCTTTTTTTGTTAAAGCTGGTATCCTTGCCATGTCGTCCATGTACATATATCAGTGCCTCTTATACGCCAAAGAGAATATTTTAAATTTCGAGCTTCACTCCACTAGACATAGCCATAATACGCAACATAAAAACAATGTATTATTGCCTAAAGTACGCTTGACTGAATATAAAAAAACATTTTTATATATTAGTTTTAAATTGTTCAATGCTTTGCCGTCATCGACAAGAAGACTTGAGATGACAGCATATAAAATCTGCTTGAAAAATCAGTTAGTCAAACATGCCATTTACAAACTGGACGACTTTTATGATATTGCGTTCACAATTGCTTGATTATAAATAACCATATTATGACTATACTTTCGCACTAAGTTTTAGATTTTATTGACATTGTTTTTAATTACGCATGTTTCAGAATTTTTCTTATTCATTGTATTGATTATCATTTATTGGTTGATTATTGGTTATTTTATAAATTTGACTATTTTTAAGTAATCACCTCTGATTACAATTATTTTTTTTTTAAATTAATGTAAGAGTAAAAGCGGTTTTATCATCCGGTTAATTTTGATTGTAAAATTTGACATGTTCCTCAGTATTGTGAAATGCTTTTATGGAATGAATAAATGATGATGATGATGATGATGATGATGACTACATTAGTATATACAGTACATGCAATTGAAGTATTAACATAAACTAAAAATACAATGAAAAATTCTTAATCTACAATAGAGTACTATTATAGTTTTGAATCAATAGTCTACCTACATTATTACATTGAAGTGGAAAGCATAAAATAGTTTTCTATTTTCGTTTGCTTTTTCACTTTAAATGGCATTTTAAACACTTCTTCTTGATGTCTCTTCAATACCAAAATGTAACTCGTGGAGACACCGGACATCTTTTGCCCAGGCATCTAATACATGTTGCACAGGTATAAATGGCTGCAGGAAGGAGTAATTATAATAAAATACTTTATTCGTAAGAAAAGGCGAGCTTATTGCCTGCAGGCAATATTTTAGAGATAACCTATACTATTGTATGAGTATAATTTGCGAATAGATGCTAAATAAGCCTATATAAAGAGTCATGTAAGAGAAATACAATAAAAAGAGGAATGAAAAAATATATATTTAACTCTTTGTGGGCATAGAATATGCCACCCCTAATAAATAAAACACTTATAATGACGCAAAGGGTTAAAAAGGAGGAGACTGGGAAGGGCAAGGAAATTTATGTGTAATCACTTCAAACACACAAATTGACACTGATGAAATACAGCACGTTAGCTAGCTAGTACAACCCGGAACAGACCGGCGCAAGGCAGACACATACAGGTACTTTACGACAAGCAGTCACTTGTTTCCAATTCACGCTCTTAATTATTACCAAGCTTGGTAGCTCCTGGTATAAAAAAAAACAGATTACTGGCAAGGCCGGAGAAGTGAACTACCGGATTATAGAGGAAGTAGGTACTGTACAAGTAAATAGAATTGCACAGAAGCTTTGAATAGTCACTGAATCAGTAATACTAATCAAACCAGCGTCAAGTTTGCTCGCCCAAATCTAAAGAAAACAATGAATGTTATAATGACTTGCATAAAGGGTAGGCCTTTGTTAAAACACCAGCTGCTTTAATACCTGTTGAAGCCAAATTAAATAATAAATTAGTTAGTCCAAAGTTGGAGCGAGCATTTTGTGCGCTCGGTTTGGGATAGAATTTACGATAAGTCTTTCGCGGCGGAACTTTTCGCGGAGAGCTTGCATTAGTTATCATGAGCGTCTTAAAGTTTTTTCTCTTCTCTTGTACGAACTTGCGGAAGGGTTGGCGGGATGGTTTGCAGCAACGCATTTCATAACTTCAGAATCACTTTAGCCGGAAGCTTTATCTAAATAGACTGTGAAATAATATGGCGCGAAAAGACAGAGACTAATCCACCAGTCTGCTTAGTAAGTCACGTTGAACAAACAACCGTGAGGTAATATTTAGCTTAGAAACCGCTTAGCGGTTCTCTTAGTATCTCTTTTAATAAGTTATACTGTACCTATGTATTATATACGTATAAAAATAAGTACTAAGTCTTATGACCCATAAAACTACCCTTGCGGCGGGCAGCGAAGCTATCGACCTCATAACTCGGAGTAATAACTTGTCATCCGCGTAATATGTATGGTGATTTGAAAATGTAACTGGAGGCAACGTGTCGGCCCTCATTTAAGCACCTTTTTAACCGCCAAGCTATATATCTATGTGTACACTGCTATGGCTAACTCCGGCGCCGGGTCGATGTTATTTATATGCTTGAAAACCAATAATATTAAAATAGGTTATGACTTACTTAACGTTGACTTTAATGTGGCATTCGTGTCTGACTGAGATTAACCCTTTATATGGAAGTCGCATTACTTATCTGTATTATACTACTTGGGGCATACCGAAATGATCGGGAACAGGAAAAAGTACAAACTGTAAAAAACTACCAAATCTAATGCGAATTTCCGATTTCAATGCTCGGACAGCTTCTCGGGACCTTGCAACCACTGACCACGCAACTTATGTTTGATTCCCAAACATAAACCACATCTTTTTATTGACTCTCAATATGTAATAACTTGGTTTCTATAAAAAAATGAGTACAGGGAAAATCTAACTGTACTTTTAATTTAGTTTAACCAGAATTTGCATTTAAGCATATTTTCTAATCACCTGCCATAAGGGGTAGTATATTATTATTTCGTTTAAATATTGTAACTTCCTACAAAATCTATCTACTCAATAAAACTACATCGTGATCGACTGACCACAAGACCCCACCCAAATAATAGGTAAATTCTCGGCGGTGCGCATTTTTCTATAATTCTCCCTGATTGATACCGCTTTTTTATAGCAGCTTCAGAACAAAATTGTAGAGCAGAAAACGGGTCATTTAATTTTTAGGATATCGCCGCCGAAACTAGCCTCTCGTTTGATGCGATGTCAGAATTGTAACCGGATCGGATCGGGAAGGCCGATTATAATAATTTGTGCGCGGTTGAAAATAATACGGTATCCACCTAGACAGAATTAGAGCGATCGCAGCGGGTAGTCAGAAATAAAAAGAATTTATTATTAGAAGTCTAAGTTGATGGGAATTCTTCGCGATTAATAAAGAGAGCGATGATCCCCGCCTGATTGAATTAGAAGAGGATGTTAATGAGTGCGCTAAGGAGATTGAAATATAAATTAACTTGGAATTTATGAATATCATTTACGAAACAAAAAATATATTACTTATTACCCAATGGATGGTTACCGTTAACATTGTAGTTGCTGTTTATTGACGATTTTGTTAAACTTTAATCCACTCGTATCAAGACGTTAAATGATGGCGTCCCAGAGGACTTTTTGGTACTTAATAATAATCTTTTACCGTGGTGACTGGATGATTATGATCTTTTTAACGCGATTTTGGTCCGATTGTGGAGAAAGACCAAGTTTGCGACGGTGGTAATAATGGCGGCTTTACCGGAGGCGGCGACGCGACGCGAGAGAGAAACACGGCGATGTTGATCAGTTGATAATTTATTTCGTACTGGTGAGCGGGCGAGCTTGTCCGTACGCTCGAGTGTTTACAGCGATGTGACAATGAATCTGACTCCGATGATTCGTGTGAGTGTTAACACTCGACGCGGGAAAATATTAATTGCTATTTGGCGGGGCAAATGAAATATGACATAGTGTCGTAGTCTCCATAATTAAAAAAAATATATTTTTAATGTTTGCTCGAAGTACTCCCAAAAAAAACATTCCACTGGATTTATAATCAATTTACTTTTTAGCATCCAATAAACGTAAACACTAATCGTGCAGCCGGTTCAATCGTTGTGTCTCCGTTCTAGCGCAAGCTTAGCTTAGTGAAGCGACATGTGACATTTTATTTATAAATACACGACTACCTATGGGTAAATCTTGCCATGGGTTA
Organism: Micropterix aruncella; assembly: GCA_944548615.1. NCBI lineage: Eukaryota > Metazoa > Arthropoda > Insecta > Lepidoptera > Micropterigidae > Micropterix > Micropterix aruncella. The sequence continues at coordinate 17,645,319 of OX155957.1, read as the reverse complement.
TTTTCTTCGATGAATTTTTAGGCAATTTTTTTGTGAATGTCCTGAATAAATTGAAATTGAATACTTTACTCGTATACTAGGTTGATGGGAATTCTGATTCATGAAGTCTACCTTCAGATCCATGAAGTCGGTACCAAAAAGTCTCTTCCAGATCTCGTACATCTTTACTCCTCTCTTCCTTCTCTTCTCTTCATGTCTTCTCTTCCATATCTCGTACATACTTACTACTTAGCCTCTATCCTCATCCAAACATCCCATAATTGTGCCATCTTATCCCATCTAGTACACTTTCATATTTCATGTTTTTATCGTGGTATACATTTACCTAATGCATTATACTTTCTTCTATTGCCGTGTAAATTGTTTTTTAGTATTTGAAACTGTTGTAATTGCGATAATTTTTAACCTGTGTTTTACTAATTATTATATCTTATTTGTACAAAATTCTACAAAGCTCTCAATTTTTCGAAAAAATTAAATTAAATTACTCAACCGACTTATTTAACCCTATTAGGTTTTTCACGAACGAGTTATTTAGATAGATGCTCACCATATTAGGAAGCCATAGCCTCATAGAAGATGTGGTTTCATTAAATGAATCTTGTTCTTGAATTTTTGGTTAAATATTTTATATCACATTACTACCTCCTTACTTTTAATTTTGTAACATACTTCCCAGGTAATCGTGTCATACTCGTATTGTAGTGATTGTTATTCCCACAGGTCTCATTAAAACAATAGACGTGTGTTTATAAAGCCCTCTCTCCAATCGCTGCCGTGGCTGACCATTTGTGAATAACCTTCGATGGCCGGATATCTTCGCGCCTGCGCTGATGTTATCAGGGGTTAATACGTCGCCGGCGACACACCGTAAACACCCAATTGAAAGTCCACGCATTCATTGAGGCATCGGTTCCCACACCACATAGCACCCGACGCTGCGACGATCATGTCCTCTAGAGGTATCCGTATTGTGTAAAGAAAAATGGTAGACAGGTTTTCTAACAACTCGAAACAACTATACTTCTACCTTGACTAATAACCTAAGACTCGAATTTTAAATTGATAGGGAAAATGTTATATGCATGATGGCGTCTTCCTCAATATCGCTTTTTAATAGATATTCGAACGAGGTGTTCTAAAGTGATAAAGATATGATGCCATCGCGTCATTTTCTATAACGATCTAAAAATTTCCTTCGCACACAGAAAACTATCAGTCTCAGAAAAGACATAGCTGAAGTGTATTCAACTTAGTGAAATATGGTATCATACTATTAAAATCAGTTAACTGCGGAATTAATTTTTAAAATTCCTTAAGGGATGCGAAATTAAAATGAAGCGATGGCGAGTATACCTAAAAGTCAAACGCCATACAAATGGCATTTTTTTACGAAGTCCTGAAAGTAAAACAATAAGGATTACATATCTATGGAATAAAAAACTTATAATACACTATTAAAAAGCTAAAAACTGCAAAAATATAAAGTTTAGTCATTCAGTTATCTTCATTGTGGTAATTTTCAAAGCGATGTAGTTAAAAAAATACTATTCGAGACCAAATCTCAATATTTGAGTAAGGATACTACTATTACCGCAGCCGCTACCGCCACTCGCTACCGCAGCTGCTGCCGCTGCCGCAGTCGCTGCCGCCGCCGCTTCCGCCGCCGCTGCCGCCGCCGCGTCCGCCTCCGCTGTCGCCGCCGCTACAGCCACTGCTACAGCAGTAGTTGCCGCAGCAGTAGCAGTTCAATTCAATTCAATTCAATTCAATTCATTTATTTCAAAAAATCTTTACAGATTGTCGAAACTAAAACTAGGTGTTAGGTACATTTAATATGATTTACAATTTAATTCCTTCGTGATTTCATTTCCGTTCAGTTCTAAAGTTCACTTCATAAATTATACACGTCATATACAGATATAAATTAATAACGATAGAGACAGAGTTCAATTTGTAGATAAAAAATATAGATGGAAGTCATGTTTGTTAGATTATTTACGCAAACTTGAACAAGTGGTATTTATAGTCTAGAAGATTATTATTAAAATTCATTATTATTAATTATTATAATTCATTTTTGTCATTAAAACGATTATTAAAGATTATTAAAATTAAAATATAATTAAAATTCATTTATGTCATATAATTCCTTATAAATTAGTAGCTTTCTGACTTCTGAATAGAAAACTAATATTTTCTTTTCCCTACATATTAGGTCTTTTAGGTTTTGTGGCAGTTTATTAAAAAAGGACATTCCCACGTAGTTAGGGTCTCTGCGTAAAATTTCTAGGTTCGGACGAGGTAATAGTAGATTGTTCCTCGACCCAGTCAAGTGATTATGTACTTCTACAGGTTTCTTAAATTTAGATATGTCTTTAGCTATAGTTTGATGCACTCAAATAAATATAGTGATGGCAGGGTGAGTATATTTTGATTCCTGAATGATCTACGACACGATTGAAAGCTGTCCATGTTATTTAGAATTCTTATTGCGCGTTTCTGCAGGGAGAAAATATGCTGCCTAAATTCCATGGTACTCTGAGCCCAGAATGAGATGCCGTAACGTAGGTGCGACTCAAAGTGGGCGAAATATATGCATCTGGCGTCTGTTTTACTGATAATTTTGCACATCTGACGCAGTAAAAAGCATGCTCTAGAAAGCTTGTCACTCAATATTTCGGCATGCGGGGTCCGCCTTAACTTATCGTCTATTACTACAACCAGGAATTTGTGCGTACCAACATTGCTTATCTTGTGCATCCCAATTTTTAGTGCCGGAATATTCGGAGTTACTTACTACAGCAATAGTTTTTACTCAAATATTGAGTTTTTATGTCGAATTGTATTTTTTTATTTTACACTCCGCTGCCGCCGTCGCTATCGCCACCGTTGCAGCAGTAGCAGTAGCTGTAGTATCTTCCTCAAACATTAAGTGTTTATGTATATCGAATGGTATTTTTTTATTTTAAACGACGTGTATACACGTCGACCGCACCAAAATAAAGATTTGGATTGACGTCTATACGTCGAACGCATTTAACTGGTTAAACTTTGTAGAACAGTCCATAAAGCACCTTGAGTTTCTATTCGTCTACCCATACGGTCCGTGTGTCCGGAAGATTAATATGTGAGTCCATTAGGTATTGCTCTCTACGATGTCACTGTGCCCGAAACGTCATGATTTTGGGCCGCCCTGGTTTCGAGCAAATTGCGTAATGCCGGGGGACGACAAGACAGCGCGCGATGGCATGCTATTAATATAGGTACTTTAAGAGAGAGCTTTCTAATTTAATATACATAATATACTAAGCTTTCAAATATATATAAAATTGTAAGGAACATGGTTGCCGTATATATATACATACGATAATAGGGCGTTGACAACATTTCTGCAAATATGGCCGACTGTTAAGCTATCTAACTGAATTTCAAGAAAAAACTCCTATCTTGATGTAATGAACATAACGAAGCGCCTTTAAATGTCAGTTACGGCGTGTAAGATATTTTCTTGATTAAAAATCGAATACCAAAATTCTAGGTTGAAGGTAAGACGTACTTAAGAAACAAAATAGAAAATAAATAAAAATGTAAAAGAAAACGTATATAAAAATCTCCATGCCGTGCACCGCGGTTCTCCACGGCGCTGGCCGCTGACTGACGCCGATCACAACATCAATGTGCCATCAAAAAAATATTTTTTTGAAGAAATAATGATGAATTACTCTCGAATTTTAATATTAAACATTTATATCACAAATAAAATATTACAAAATATAAAATATAATACTACACTCTTCAAATACTGACTCTTCACAAACTCCACCTAACTTGCGAGAGGCAAAAAATCCATCTATTAGAAATAACATATTTTCATATAATCGCAATAAAAAAAATATTTTCGATAGCTAAACCAGAACCCAATTTCTTTTCGTTGATATCATCCTATGTTCTACTTGTAGTTTCTTCTTTTCATTCGTTAGTTGTTCCCATTTATTAGGTTTCGTTTTATTGTATGTTATGCATTTATTATTCTGTTAGATAAAGTTGCCGCGAAAAGTGCCTAATGATTTGTATGTAAAATATAACTGAAAAGAAATATAATTAATTAATAATAAATTATTGAAGTCGCATCTCTGAAAATTCGTGGATAATAAATTTCCCTTTTGATTTTCATTAAAAAAAAACATTTTAAATACGAATGCTATAATGAAACAAGGATATTCTGCCATGCGTTATATTGATAGAACAAAAAATAGGTAAAACGAGGACTGAAAGAATTAAGGGTCAATCGCGCCGCATCTTTCGATCGCGACGTGTTGCTTTCGATAGCTTTGCTAGCTCACTATAGCTTACGTGCGTAAGAGACCACATATGTGGCAATGTTGCAATCGTATTACTTGTTGTCCAGGGTATCTAATTCGTATCCCATGACTTAAAATGCTCATTCTCACCACTGTACTATTTCACCATTTACATGCACAAGAACTCTGACTTTATTTGACCCAATGCATCCAGGAGCATCGGGACAATGTTAGCTATACTATTTTATATAAGTATGGTTGTGAAGCAATATTTAAATATGAAATCGAAGACTATCGCGGTTGTTTGACATTATAAATAAGATAAAATGAATTTACCGCGTGAATTTTGTTGCACTCGATATTACGGCGATTTTGCTACCGCCTGTCTCTATGGTATACTACCCTGTCTACCCTGGACAATTCGAAATCGCCGTATCGCCGGGTGCTACAAGCTTCACGCGGTAAATTCATTTTGTCTTATTATATGTAAATATTCTGTTATTAAACCGTGTTATAAATATCCAGAAGTGAATTGTCAGGTGGTAGAATTATTTTGTTGTCCCTTTTATCTTATTGTTTTATCTTTTATCAGAGTTAGTTTTTTTTTCTGTATCATATCAAATAATGATCTGATTATTATTATTTTATTATTTATTTATTTAGGTACATAGGATTAGGTATACAGTTCATTCATAGGTCATGTAATCTTATAATAATTATATAAATTATTTAATAATTAATATAGGGAGGTTTAAGGTTTAAGGTTTAATAATTGACTTTGTAGTTTTAAGCATCATTATATCACAGTCTTCAGAAACATTTCTATTCGATTTTGAGATTCATTTGAATCTTAAGCGGCTATCTACTTACATCTATATCGATTCCGTAAATAATGGTTTCGTTCTTTGCATTTTACTATGTAATCAAATTATATAATAGCATTTATCCAAAGTATAGTGTAATGTAATTTAATTTCAAACTAATAAATGTAATGTCTAAAGAACTACTTATAAGGCTTAGAAGGCGATAAACTTGATTATATTTCATATGATCTTAGTTACTAACAAGTGTGACTAAATGCTATGACCAAACTGTTGAGGCAGAGGTTTGGCCTATCTTAATCTTTCTTCATTTATCTAACCTCGACCGCAACGTTTCGCAGACTCAAATACTTATTACAAAACTTACTATAAATTAACGCTCATTTGATGAGAGATAAAAACACACATTAGACGTGGATCGTTACGAGTTTCATCGCCTCGAGATTATTAAGGAAGAAACCGATTATATGTTTGCATGTCGCTCAATAATAACATAACATAGTCTAATAACTACACGGTTACGGGAAACTCGTCCGTTAAATATTATTATGCTTAACTGTTTTCACACGTCTATCAACTTGATTGATGCCACGACGTTGATCGTTTCCTTAAGTTAGGTAGTCCATAGTATGATAGATATATGAAAAAAAAAACAAACTGTATCTGTCCATCCTGAATTGTGGACCCAACCAATTCTGCATCAATACAACTCTGTTAATACTACGTTGTCCGTCTTTGAAATTATCTAAAAGGTAACTAAAGTACGTTGGAATGATATGTTACAATAAAATATCCGAAAATATTAATGTATATAATATAAAACAAAGTCGAGTTTGTTCGAACACTTATAACTCGAGAACGTCTGGACCGATTTTCATGGTTTTTATTTGGAGTATTTGGGCCGTCCCTAATAGCAGAATAACCATTAAAAACGAAAATTGGAAAATTGACGAAAAATTTAAATAAAATAAAAGACATTTTCCAATACAAAATGTAAATACGTGTTTTTCTCATGGTCAGTTGTACGTGGCATGTTCACGTGTCGGCAAATCATCCGCTTTATTTGTTCTTGAGCCTGATAAAAAAACAAAACATGTCATATATCACAAGTTGTTTCAATTAAGAGAATTAAAGCCAGTGCATCCCAAGCTAACAATAGTTTAAATTAATCATGTCTTGCTGAAAGGCGATTGATATACCTAATTTTTGTACTTTTATATTTCTTTTTGTGTTATAAAGTAGTGAACTTTATATTTATTTTGTATTCATTGTATTACTTTCATAAAATTATAAATTAAGTTCAGCTATTCTGCAAAACGACATTCATTGACTGTTAGGCGGTACGAAATTCGCCGGGTCAGAGAGTATTCAGATATATATATAGAAACGGGAAAATAGCCCAGTTTAAGTAGAGATTAAAGGCTACCTTATTGAGGGAGAATTGTATTACGTCAACGAATTCTAATTAGGTGACTGACAATGTCCATTTAGATTTTCTTCATTTAGTATAAATAAATACAAACGGAGCTGCCATGGAATTCACCGACCGGAGTCGGGCCCATCATAATACTATTTTTTACACTTCTGGGGGGTGAGCAGTGGATTCCGGACTTACGAACCGGCTGTGGTAGGTTTAGGACAGCTGTCTTGCCACATGTGAGCGTTCACCTTGCCACCCATTCACTCCCCCTTCAAAGCCATAGAATTTGAGATGCGCAAATCGCAGTTTTAGATATTTTTTCTAAGAAAGAGTTGATTATTTTTCTGGAAAGGCCAAGATCTTTAAAGAGGTGAAATAGAGATTTAGCTGGCAGGCCACGAGCGCCAACTTCCACCGCGTGAAGGTGAACAGTGAAGCCGTTCCGGGTTACGGCATTTGCAAGATCATGGTATTTATTTAATTTGTACTCGTGGTCTTTAGGGATATTTGATTCCCATGGAACAGTTAATTCTACAATAAGAGCCACCTTCCGAGATAGAGAGTAAAGAGTTATATCTGGACGGAGGGCTGTGCATCCGAGACTTTCAGGGAATTTATACTGCTTAGAGACCGAATCAACCTCCAGAATCCAATCTGTAGCTTTCTCGATTATTGAGAAAGGTTTTGTAGTTAAATGTTTTTTGCCTTTAGAGCCATCCCGCACAAACTGTATTGGGGGTTTGGAGGATACTGTCAAACCCTTGTTGGCACGAGCCACTGAGAGACTAATTACCTCGCGAATAACAGCGAGAACTTTGTCATGGCGGTAAACTTAATATTTTTTACATTTTATTGACTATTATAATTTCTCACATTTTATTGACTATTATTGTTTTCTCTTCGATAATATTTTTTCCATTGTAGGACCATATTACAATTTAATTGATAATTCTAACGTCGAAATGTTTAAAAGTTAGTTTTTTTTTCTGTATCCTATCAATAATAATCTTATTGACTTTGTAGTTTTAAGCATCATTATATCAGAGTCTTCAGAAACATTTCTATTCGATTTTTAGATTCATTTGAATCTTAGGCGGCTATCTACCTATATGTATATCAATTCCGTAAATAATGGTTTCGTTCTTGGAATTTTACTATGTAATCAAATTATATAATAGCATTTATAGAAAGTATTGTGTAATTTAATTTAATTATAAACTAATAAATGTAATGTAACGTCTAAACAACTACTTATAAAGTTTAGAAGGCTATAAACTTGATTTTATTTGATAAGATTTGAAGTTTTTTAAATACCTAGCGATTATTCAACGGTTCTAAGCTGTTTAGATTGCTATTTAAGTTGTATGGCTGAGTCGGCACAGTAACGTCCACGACAGTGAACAGCATTATAGGATGTTCAGAATTAAATCTTGAGGCTGCATATTGTCGTGGCAATTACTTCTATTGAATTACAACACTCTTTTCGCAATTAATTCAATGCGGCGCGGAAAAAAATGTTTTGGCGCCCAAGTTAGTGCTGGGGAAAATCGGGAGGAGACGCAGTTGCTTTTGATTGTTTTTGAAACCATAGTCTCTCGGTCTTTTCTCGAAGCGATTCTCAAACGCATTGCTGCAGCACGTGTGCCACTATGGCAAACTTGCTTTGGTACAGGGTGCATGGTGGATGGGTGCAAGGGGATGGGTGAATAGTAGAAAAGGCAAATTAGTATGAATATTACCCTATTTTGTCCTATCCACTGTCAGGTATGAAATATTTTAAGAGCGGGACATTGACTGCACATAAATACATATAAATAATATTTCAGTTGTCAATTTCAATTTCCGGGTAAGTAAAAGATGTACAAGGGTAAGAACCGAGTAAGTAAAAGCCCTACAAAGAAAAATCATAAACAAGAAATAGCATTATATTTGCATTATAGTACTTTTATATTTTTATTATTTCATGAAAAATACATTAAAAATATTTTAAACCAAAATGATTCTTTGACACTCCTACCTATACAGTGCCTGTATCAAGTAATCTCCAATTTTAGGTTATATCAATTTAATATGTAATTGTATAAAAAGATGTCTAATTTAATGGTTTCATAACCTAAGATCTACATTTATTTATTTATTAGTCACATATACATACATTCATATGCAAGAGAACAAATGAAATGGAAATAACAATCCAGAAAATACCGTTATATGCTTCTAAAATTAGGTATATACTTGTCTGAGTCCAAGTTAAAAAAGCGCGTAAATAGTTACAAATTTGTTATATTATATAATCACTATAAATTATTTATTAAATAGTCAGAAAATAAAAATATAATAAAAAAAAACATAAGTTTGTAGAAAACACGAAAATAATAAGCAGTAAAAAATCGAAATAATCAATAAATAATAAAAGTAATCCAGATATGTAATCCAATAAATGAAATCCAAGTAAAAATATTACGATTTCAAAAAATCTCTAGTCACTCTGGTATACATACGAGTATATCGGTAATTTATATAGTCAGAGATATGGTACCGATCATAAGGCCGTGTTATGGATGTAGATAATAAAAATATATATTATGCATAATAAACCCAAATATAACGTACTACATATAGTATGTTATGTTTGAGGAGGATTAGACTTTATTGAGAAGGATTCTACAAATTAAAAGTAACATGAACAAATATGTCATGTTTGTAGGTTGGCTGCTGCCCCCTCATCATTTGGTATAGATCAGTTGGCGTGTATGCGGTGTATGTACATTATTATCTACGTGGGCGCCATAGCCATCACCAAATCGACCTCGTCAATTGCGAGGCGACCACTCGAAACGTTCATTAGGTCTAATTCAAACTGGAGCAGGACATGGTCTTGTTGGCTTTTTTTGCGCCTGGATGCGGTTTCGTTGCCGTTAGAGGCACGACAGAGTAAAAATTACGATGCACGCGACGCGGAGGCGTGCTCACGGAAAAAAAGCGCTATCGGCCTTCCGCCATTGCCTCGCCGGCACTTTATTACCGATGCTAGGCCGTTTGTGGATATTGGTCGGAGTGTAGCAAATAGTAGCCCATATTCATTCATATTCATTTTATTTAGTATACTGGTATACAAGTCAGATACAGATTAGCAAACATTCATACATATTAGCAAACAAACATTTTTTTATCGTAAAGAAAAGATAAAATAAACAAAACAAAACGAAGGAAAAAACACAAGAATAATGTAAAAAGAAAGAAATACAAAACAAAGTGCAAAGAGATCATTAAATACTTTAGCCACCAAAGCATTTTAGACTTCACTCGAGTAATATTCTTCCAGTGAGTAAAACGCCTTATCTGTAAGGTATCTCTTAAGGCGTCTCTTCAACACGTCAAGAGATTGCGCCTGGCTAATGTGCTCGCTGAGTTTGTTGTAAACCGCTGGGCTAGCTATGTTACCATATAGTCTTAAATCGAAAAAGGTAACATTTTGCTAGACTTGGACTTCAAACGTAGACAGCTAGGCAGATATCAAAGAGATTGAAAATGGTTGATAATAAGAAAGAAAAGTGTTTGTTTGTTTGTTTCTACCCTTTATTGCAAAATTTCACAATAGGCGGGTTTATTGTCATATGACAATTTCTTACAACCAACCCTACTATGACGTGTTATATGTATGTATATGCGTGTAACTTGTGTGTGTGTGTGTCTTGTTATTGCATTTGATCGACAGAATTGAAAATGCAATTCCGGTAATTAGATCCCAAACGAAAATGGTGACCCAGCCGGGAATCGAACCCGGGACCTTACAACGTAAGATCAGGTGACCTAAGGCACTATGCCACCGTAGCGAAGGGATCGCACTCGACTGGTTACCAATTCTTCTAATCTTTGACGGTGAAGAAGAGACGACGAACGAGGTCTGTCTACTAGAATCCTAGATGATTTAGACAGAACACAGAACATGGTCAGAAGTTGTTTTGCTCAAAATCATCGAACATATTGGGAAAGCCACGTACCATTGGCCATGGCCCATGGTACGTTGCGACAATAATTTCAATTCCGATTACTATAATAATACGAGTAATTACGTAGAATTAATATTTACATAGATATTCCATAGAAATATTTTATAATAATTCCATAGAATGATTACCGGAATCGGTACTGCCTCGGTTCAATGTAAAATTTGAAATGAGGCCGACCGAAAAACTGAGAATGACTAAAAAGCTGCTTGTGACTCGTAAATATAGCACGCGATCTTTGTGACGTTGAGCATTTTCGGTATGAGATTGAACATGTCATTGATGTCTTAAGGAAAATGTTTACGGAAAATATCACCAGACACGCGCATGATCCAATAAAGATGCATCTCAAGAAACCGAGCAAATCATGAGCATTATCATTATACGTCAAGAACGTGACATATCAAACGAGTAAATAATACCCGACCCAAAATATAGCTCGATCTCTGAGGCCTGTACATTATGTAATAGCCCTGCAAATCCCGGGTGTTAGCCTACATTAGACAAATGGAAAGGTCCATGGCCACTCATCTAATGGAACATATCAAAGCTGTTTAAAACGTTCAGCAAGAAAAATCGGTGATCTACGAACATAACACATTGGATAGCGGAACTAACCACTGAGTGCAATTTCAAAATCTTCTTGTTCTATCTAAAGAACAATTTTACTTTTTACGCATGATATATTTATTGTGAAATAAAGATTGGTTATCTTTATTGTCTAGTAAAGGTTTCCCGCATGATCGCGGAAGCCATTGAAATAACAAGAACCCTGAACTTTTCTTGAGACGACGGTTTCAAACAAATGTTCATCGCCGAGTGCATGGAGTAAGACAAAATACACCTAGTGTGTGTAAACGGTGAGTTTTCAAATTCGCGAGCACCGAGCCCACCTCTCCACCACCGTTATAATCTGCGTAGTAACAGTAGCAGTGTGCCGCCTCCCCGCAGAACAACTGATGAAACATTACAGCACTTCAGTCTGCCCTGGACAACGGCGCTTGCAACATCGTCGAGACGTAGGGTGCTACAAACTTCCAAAGGAAAATTACGGGCAATTATTTAAAAGCAACGCACCATGGTCCATGAAATTATTGTCGGAATCGGTATGGCATCGGTTCAATGTGGAATTAGAAATGCGCGAAAAAGAGAAAAAAAGTTTGCTTTGTATGAAACCTTAACATTGTATAAAGTATTGGCTTGCATCAACAAATAGGCTAGCATGGGTAACTGCGTCGAATAGTCGCCCATTCGATACGTTTTTTATTTGGTCGCCATAGGCAAGGTAATAACGCGTGCGGTCACCTCTTTGTCTACCATCAAAACTTAATTTAATATTGAAATGCAGCTAGCCCAACGCCCAATGACCATGAAGCATAATGGCATACTCTGTTCATACTGTGGGTGTATACTCGATTTCTTGCCTAAAAGATCCTTGAAAAGATCCCTATCTAGTACGATTAGATTAAATTTGTGTGGGGATTCTAATTTGCAGATATTATGTTACAGGTCACTCTTCGTAGAAACAGATAATCCTAATTTAGACTTTGTCGTAAAATTCAACCTCCCTCATTTGTTTTGATAAGAATTTAGGTTGCTTTATTTAATTGTATAGCTGTGGTATTTAATGTGGTTATATTATATTTATTTATTTAAAGTAAAGTACGAGATACACTTTCCTGCAGTATTACAAAATATTAATGTTCGTACATGTAGCAAAAAAGAAAGCACATATCAGCATTTTAATCACTACATCAACGCCGCCTAACCTTAGGCCGCCGTGTAGCCCTAGGCCTGTACTAAGGCAGGGTTACCATATGTGTCCAAATGTGTCCCAATATATTACTTGTGTCCCAATATATTACTTGTGGACACATTTGAATATAATTTTAAGAAAAAAGATGTATAAAATTAAATTAACAGGTGTTTAAAAAATAATGAATTATAATTGAAAAAAATAGATGTAGTTTGAATTATGTAAATATATTACAAAAGAATAAAAATCACGACTGCCGTTACATGAAGTGAATTATTGTATTTAAAATAATTTTTTTTGCGTTTTTTATGAAATATTTGTGCTTCATGTATATATCTATATAGATACATGTGTATTTCCGAAATGTACTCAATCAAATCTTTCATTTGACACTAAACACGATATATTTATGTTAATTTATTGACATTTGGAAATTGACAACTACTTACTTGATATGTGGACAGTCAAGGTACCGTTTAATACTCGAGATGACATAGCGATTCTAACAATACCACACACTTCTAAATTGGTTCAAGCATTTGGAAGTTGTAGTGTAATATAGAAACAGAATATATACATAGATGAACCCTGAACACATTACACTCCTTTTTTGATGGACAGTCGTGTAATGAAATTAAATAATTAGTTTTAAGTAGTCTAAATTATTTTAAATACAGAAGTTATCAATCATGTTTTTGTATTTTTAACTTTTAAACGATACTGTCAATTAAATATCGGTGGCAGGTAAGGCTTGTCGTCGATAATTATTATAGATGTTGGCCTCAAAGTTGTATGTTCAATAACTATGTATATAATACCGAGTATGGTTCGATACAGACTCTCGGATGCCGGCCCCATTTAAAAATCATCGATCGAAAAAAGTCCCGTTAAAAACAAATCGACGGCGAATGTTTGAGTAAAATGTACGCGACGAAGTGCGGTCGCAACGTCCATAATCAAATCGTAATTTGAAATGTTTTCGTCATTTTATTAAGTGCTTGCTTGCATCAGCGGGCGATCTTAAATTACACCTCCCAACCGGTACCACTAAACCAAAGGAAAGAAAAAAAGGCGGAGGAGGAGGCGAGATGGCGGCCAACTGGGAGCTAAGCATTCACGAAAGAAATTGAGATAGGCCCATGGGTGTTTTATTTTATCAAAAGAGATGAAATATCTCACAAATTTGCGAGTGTGTATTATTGAATTATTAACCCTTCGAGTAGCGGCATAATTTCATGGCAGACTGCAGCGGCAATTTATTGAAATTTCTTGCAATATCGCCGCGCCCGACAAAAAGTAGTATAACTATGGAACTACTATAGCAATCATAAAAAGGAACAACTGTGCAATGATCGCATTGAATTTTTTTAAATATAGAATATTGAAATCTCATTTTGTAAAACAATTAGATAATTATGAATAAATATGAGAATGTCGAAAAAGTGAAAAAAACTCGGCATTTCTAACTTTTACTTGTCTTACGGAAAAATACGGAACCCTATTAAGAAATTGTAAAAACTATCGTGATCTTTATTAGATTCCCTATCAAAAGTAATATTTCGTTTTGCTTATTTACATACAAAAATATTTAGATATTAGCTCATAAAAACCAATAAAAATTTTAATATCTCGAAAAAAAATGATGATGTTTGACAATGGAATTTTACCAGAAATATTGGCGAAATGATGCGCGAAATTATTATAACGGCTGTCTATGTATCTATGGTAATAATGAGATAATTTTACCAGAAATATCCGCGAAATGACGCGCGAAATTATTCTAACCGCTGTCTATGTATCTATGGTAATAATGAGATAATTTTACTAGAAATATCCGCGAAATGACGCGCGAAATTTTTCTAACGGCTGTCTATGTATCTGTGGTAATAATGAGATATTTGGTATGGTGCTTTGGGAGCAAGCTGCCAATATTAACAGTGTTTTGATGTGCAACCAAATTTGGTCGTTACGTAGCCAAAAACCCTTTGGCTACGTAAATCGAGTTTGAAATATTAGATGTGATTTCTTAGTGTGAATTATTACAGCCGCGGACCTACGTACAGCTTAGCTTATAAGGTCATTTGATGTGTATTTCTATCATCTCTTTCCTATCACAAAAAGAACCGCTACGGAATCTATATTCCTTTTTTTTATTGAGTGTAATACGATCTCATCGAGAACGTAAAAATTGACCAAACCAATTTTTTCGATGTTAACGACAATCATATCTCAAAATTTTAGCATAATAATATAATCTTCATATGAGTGTGAATTAAAAGTCACGAGTGTGAATTAAAAGTTATGATATCCATTATATTATTTTCGACTCTTTTTGTATTCCCTTGGACCAATAATAATTATTAGCAAATCCTAGAATGACCAAATAAGATTTAAGAAATAACGTTGTTTTTATCTGGGTTCGTCTCTAGATGAAATTAGGGGCTTTGTTATGTGTTAATTCATCAGTGTACTGAGTCGTGGCGGTGTTTAGATAGTTCGTTATCATCGACTAGGCCGAAACATGGCCTAATTGGGTTTCAGACCGAGGAAAAGAGATGAGAAATAAATCATTTTTGGTATGGGAGCAGATTTCGTTTGAGTTATAGATAAAATAATAAAACAGCGGACTAAACTCGAATAAACAAACGACTCGATTATGGGCCAGGAAACTCAACAACCTTATATAATCGGTATGTTGGGGTTAAGACGAACACGAAACTTAAGATAGAATTCAAGCTTCGGTAGAAAATCACAATCGTTATATATTTGACGGTATTATGATATATTTCCTTAAATGGTTGCATGGGTGACTTTTCGGGATAAAATATATTTTTAAATCCCATATACACTCATCCAAAGGGATATTAGCTAAAGGTGTATCATAGGTATTACACTTCGTCATCAACTTTGAAGGGTGTCACTTGAAATAGTGATTTAAATTCTATTTTAATAAAAAACTAAATTATGTCGATAAATAAATATAACTAATCTATGTATTTTTATTTAAATATAGATATTAGATATTTTTAGTTTACTCAAATTCGGACATATAATATCCAACGACGATAGATCGCCTACTTTCACGATCGGTCGGTCGGTGTCAAATCATAGCATGCTTGGTCTATTTATTTTTACTTTCACGCCCCACCAACGAGCAGGGAAAGTATTGTAATCGCGCATTTTTTATGATAAATACCGAATATATTGTTTTGAGCTTCCCTGAGACAATTACGACCATTTTAGATGGAAGTCTGTCTGTGTCTGTATCTCTGTGTCTGTGTATATTTCTCCACGATAGCGTCCAAACGATTGGGCTGAAATTGTGCATGCAGGTATCATTTGGTCATGGCAAGAGTTGAAAATGCAAGAATTGTGGTTGAAAGGTCCACCAGCAGGCGCAATAGTCATATTCAAAGTTAAAATTTACATTTCAATAGTCATATTTCAAGGTCATATTTCAATGTCAATAAAAAAATAAAAAAAATAATAGACTTATAGGTTTAAAATTGGGTATAGATGGCCTTGTGGACCGAAATGAATTTTTGCCGGTATATTTGCGTAAACGATTGAATCGAAAGTGTTTAATGCGTTACATACTCACAATCCGCGTTTGTCGTGGACTATCCCTTAAAATCAGGTTAATCTTCCCGAGGGACACCACGCTCAAATGCCTTGGCTTCTTGCCCGGGAAAGTGTTGTGGTGACCCAACCGATTTATTTTTCTTTGTTTTGTTGTACGACATTTGTTAATTTTACGAGGTAAACTCGATGAAATCAATCGCGTGCAATCTCTGGTCGACAATTTACCCCATTACAGGATGTTTAAATGTACATATTACGAGTTTAATCTTCATTGGGAAAGAAGGAAGACAAAATGATGGTAAAGTTAGCGACGTATATGAAAGAGCCCATCTAGTATATTTCTTAATAGACTGCAGCGCGGCTGCCCGTTTATGAGATGCACGCCGCCGCCGCTCGTCCAGCATCTTTTTGTCTCGGTGAAGCTGCGACCAAGCTGTGCAATTAGCGTTTTGTTTTGATCCGTTTTTCAGCGCCATGCCATACTTTCACTCCCTGCCAAGGCGACGAAATGAACCGATTTGTCGCCACATGGTACAAACATAATACACATTTAAAGACTCACATTTTCTCTCCTTCCCATAAGATAATTAAACTTTTAATGTTTTTTTATTGTTCTAATAATTAGTGGATTTATGGTATACGTCGTATATTATGGTATGGTCGTAAAATATTTGCTAGTTTTCACCCTCTGCAAACACTCAGAAGATTTCTTCCTATGGACACAAAAAAATCTCTTGCACAGTCTCTCCTCTTGCCTCTCCTTGACTATGCAGATGTGGCTTATCTCGATTTATCAGAGGAACTGCTCAACAAACTTGAACGTTTGCAAAATGTATGCATACGATTCATCTTCGGTCTACGTAAGTATGATCACGTGTCCGACTATAGGGCACAGTTAAAGTGGTTGCCAATACGCCAAAGAAGAAATGTTCATATACTGGCTCTCCTATATCGTGTACTCACCCAACTAACACCATCCTATCTCCAGGAGCTTTTTGAACCACTAAGTTCCCACGGTCTCGTACTTCGCTCAGCCTCTGACAGTTTATTAAAAATTCCGAGTCATAATAGTGATTTCTATTCCTATTCTTTCTGTGTCCATGGTGCAAGACTCTGGAACGATCTCCCAGCAAATATACGAAACTCGCCTTCTTTACCATCGTTTAAGACTCACCTTAAGGATTACTACCTTTCTAAGAAGTAACCAGTTCTTCCCTTTCTCTCCTGTTCCTCTCCCAATTTCCTCTCCTCGGGCACTATTAGTCTTAAATTCTTCCACTTGTCTGTATGTTATGTAATAATCTTTATTTTCACAATGCGCGCATGTACCACTATGTTTAGGTTAGCTGTAAGACATTGCCATGTGGCAATAAGCTCGCCTTTTTTGTATACTTTTTAAGTGCAAATAAAGAGTTTATTATTATTATTATTATTATACGTGGAGAGGTAGAAAAGTTTTCGGTCTAACAGCGAAATACAATGTTTTGATTGAAACGTTTATTTCGATTTCTCAGGATCATCCCCTCGAATCTTATCACACTTTTCATATCGTTTTTTAAATGCTACGATCTCATAGAAATGCCAGTTTGGGCTTTGCCATCAAAGTACTCGAAAAGGGTGGTATTAGGCTATGCATCGGACGAAAATCGCTAACCTTTAAACACTTTCTTCAAGTGTGGATATTTCCAAATCTGGAAATAGTCTTTTGAGGCCACGTTTGAAGAATATGGTGGACAGATGAGCATAAACTTAGGCAGCGTCAGCTATAGTCAGTGATACGTCTGGTATCTGTCATAACGGGCGAAACTGTCATCACAAGGGAGTTTAAGCGATTTCCACCGATTTGGACGAATTTCTCCATCTTTCAGTCTAAACACAAATTGGAGGTAGCTTGCGCGGCCTCTATCTGATGTTAGCGGTA
This sequence comes from Micropterix aruncella, assembly GCA_944548615.1. Classification (NCBI taxonomy): domain Eukaryota; kingdom Metazoa; phylum Arthropoda; class Insecta; order Lepidoptera; family Micropterigidae; genus Micropterix; species Micropterix aruncella. The sequence continues at coordinate 17,627,505 of OX155957.1, read as the reverse complement.
ATTCTGTGCGAAATAACAGTGGACTGAGGCGCCCTTAGCACGCCAATATAACACGGGATCGGGAGGCTAACGGATCATTTCAAAGGTTACTGACATCAGGTCTACAACTAACCCCGCTGCTTTGAAAAAGTTTGCTTCCAGACCCCACCCGGGTATTCGCGGTGCGCAAACCACTCAGATTCAGTTCCATAAGATCGAACCTAAGCTGCTGCCATCGACTGAACTTACAGCCGCAGGCAGAGTTCACAGAGGTATCTCTAGGTTAGTCCCTTTCTGAGAAGGTTACCGGATGGGAGCTGAACCGTGAGTTGAACCGACCGTAAATATACAAGCAGGCCATCAGGTCCATAGTAGCCCACAGTCAGTCAGATGGGTGACCGCCTAGGTACCGCCACGGAGTCCGGTTCACTCAGTCTAAAGATCAGTCGCTCTAAAATGGCATTTTAGAGCGACTGCCCCGAAAAACACGATAATATCGTGTGAGGTGCAGAACGTATAAATTAGAGCGACTGATCTTTAGACTGAGTGACCCGCCATCGAAAAACATGAAATCGGCTCAGTCGCTCTAAAATGCGAATCGGGTCAGTCGCTCTAAATTATCACAACTGTGAAATACCTCCTGCTACTTTTCGCGTTCTTCTTCTTCTTTATAAATAGCAGTTGTCAACGCGTGTAGTGTTACCAGGCTATCAAAATTTTTCCCTGGATGGTCGATGTCAGACTATTTTCGAAATTATCTAGGCGAATAAATAACAGATCTGTAATGAGCGGTGACGTATGGGCGTGAATACGCGTATTTGGTGCACATAACGCTGTGTTGGTGCATAATATCGTTCCGCCTAGCTCTGATGCGAGTTTGTTTATTTTTTAGACAGTTTTGCATGTTTTTTCGTTTTATTTCGTTAAATGCTGTATAGTAGATATACTAAATATGAATTATTGCAGTATAGGAACCTTTCTCAAAAATCTGAAAAATAAAGAAATACATACTGCGACTTAATAATTGTAAAGATAAATGTAAAATTTCGGAAGAAAAAAAAAATAAATGTAAAAGAAAAATACCTATAGGTGATTATGCCGGCTAGGACTCTGCCTGCGGGTCAGTTTCGCTCTTCGGGCGCTCCTGGACGGTTTGCGAACTATAGGGACAAGTGCATTCCGACTGATAAGCGGAATGCACTTGTCCCTATAGAACAGGGGTGGTTGTTAACCTTACGGCAACCGCTCTTAAAAAACGACCAATTCGGCCACCCTATCCCGGGCGGTCGACATGGTCCGCAATAGATTCGGTAGATACCGAATCACCGCTATGTAAGGGAGAGGACCGCGCAAGCGACCTCGAACCCTTAACTAGTTGGGAGGCCGGAGAAATGTGGCCGAAAGTGGTAGTAAGGGCGCGAGGCCGCTCGTTGGTTGCAAACCCAGTGTCTCGCGGTAAGGCGTTGTCTTCTTACGTGTGA